>BMAV01020754.1:0-102198 GCA_019973955.1 Trichonephila inaurata madagascariensis
TTTGAATCAATGCGAGGCGTGGGCGCGTGATCTCCAACAATGGGGCTACTCGGGTACTGATTCTGGCGGGGGACCACCCCTTCACAGAAGTCTATAAAAATCATTTGATACTTGGTCAACCTGTTATCTACAAAATAAATTTTGTTGAGTTATCTCTTGTCTTTCTTGGTGTTGCATTTGCGTTGGCCAGCAGTGTACCTTCAAAATTTTCCTGCCAAGTATCATGATCTGCTGTCTTTTTTATAAATTTCTGAATTATATTGAAGCATTTGTGACGATGGAATGAAATCAACGCAGCAAGTCCCTCATTCTTCCAATGTCATTTTGATTCTGAGAATTGACTCAAACACTTCGAGGCACATTCGATTCCTTAATTTTGTCTTTTTTGACGTCACTCTGGAAAAATGGGTAAGCGGGTTACAGCCTATCCTTATTATGGGTAGGCTGTAAGGCTTTAAAGCAAATATAGCTAAATCTCTTAAAAAATGGATTTCCAACTTTGTCTTTTATGTTAAAAATGGGACACCAAAATAATTCTTCATCATTTAAAAGCTCAGATTCAGTTAGAAAAACATCTTTCAACTGTATGTTAAAAATTGTCGTCATTTATTCTCCAGAGCATATAGTTTAGTTTGGTCTACTAATTCTAAAGGCAGATAAAAAAAGGACGATTTGAGTTTAAAAAATATCAGGAAAAATTTTTTATGTTTTTTAATGTTCCATAATTTGAAGGAATTCGGTTTAAAAATTGCTCACATGAAATCTTGAGAAAATTATGACATCTTTGATAGATTTAGTAGATTCTGTAGAAATTATTTTCCATTAACTTGTCAGTTTATTCAAAAAGTCATCCATTAAATACTTCAATAGGCAAATAAATACTTGTTAAACTCATGCCAAAACTTCGAGATTCACACATTTAGGGTAAATTCTTTTCTTAAATGAGTAAGGGTTCAATCTTTTAATTATTTCACTTATTTGCAATGATCAACATGATCACTTTGAAAGAGAAAAGTTATCCACTCATATTCTTCTAAAATTGGCAGCTGTAATTTAACAATATTTAATTCTATCCTTGTATTAATTTAAGAAAAGGAATAGTAAGACAAGTAGTTGATTGGAAGGAGAGGAATCCAGGCAGTAGCGTACCGGAGAGTATTAGGAACCTGTAACAATATCATCTATATAAGCCAGTAACAGCCTCCGGACTGAATTGATCATTTTGGTCTAGCGGTAAGTTGTATGCTTACAAATCAGAAGGTACTGAGTTCTATCCTTATTAGTGACCCTGGCTAAATTCAGAAAGGGCAGCCTTCTGATCTGTCGTGGCACCATTCACCTGCAAAAAGAGCAACCAAAAACTCGCCAGACTCACTTGGTGCAGCAAAACAAACTCGTCAGACTTACTTGACGCAATAAAGTCGTCCGTATCACGTGACTGAATTCCTTCAATTACAGCAACGACTGCTCGCGCAATGCACACTCACCATAACGACTATATCGTTCGCTTCCCTATCCACCGACTCACTGGTGGGGGAATTTGTAACGGTGTCATCTATATATACGTAGAATGGGTTAGTGGAGTTCCTGTTTCCATGCAGAAACTTCACCTCCTGTCTTGGTTTCTGTTGAGTGAGCTTTGCTTTAGTTTTACCTTAGCTCTATCATATATATAAGTCAGTAACAACTTCCGGACTGAAGTGATCATTTTGGTGTAGCGGTATGTAACGTGCTTACGAATCACAGCAGGTACCGAGTTCTATTCTCAGCCCCTTGCAAAGTCAGTTTTTGGGCCCTAATACGTACTTGATGTCAGTCAGGCTTTGGGTTCCCTAGAATCCCTGGGCCCACCGCAATGCGAAGGTGTATGTTAAGCCACTGAATCTAGGTCAAAACCTTTTAAAAGGGATTTAATCAGATTTTTATCACATTACTCTCTAGCTGACAAGTGCTTACTTTTGTCATTATATACAATTTTTTATAAGTCCAGTGCTGCAACGTAAGTTAATTACAAAAAAAGATTTTTATTCCTTAATTCAATGTGCAGTACCGTTGATAATATAATTATACCATTTACTTAGTTTTATAAGAATTTGTCCTTTCACAATTACTTTTCCAGTTTAATAGTTATGTAGAAATTCTCTTTAAGCCTATTTTTTAAGATCATTACATGTACAATTTTCATGCTTCTATCGGATTTAGAAAGAATCCCACCATTTCTTTTTTCCCGCTTAGATAGGTTCCGATTCGTGGCAGTGGCAGGGAGAGAAATTACAGCGTTTCGTGTCGTTTCGGAGAGGTGAAACATGCAGCAACACCATGTTTTATTTGAGGACACTAAAGTCACTATTTTTTCTATTGCTTTGCTATTTTTCCGAAATTTGTTCCAATACTTTTATATATGGTTGAAAGCAGCAAAAAGTAACGGTATCTTCTAGTGAAGTAGCATAAAATTCGCGAATTAGCTATAGGATAAAAAAGGTAGCGAAAATTTTTAAAGTAGCAAAATTCGCGAAAAATCGCACGACCTGGCGACACTGGACAGGAACCCCTTTCCCTGTCTATTTTTGTTCAAAACTAAAGCTCCTGCGTCTTCTCGTTTGGAGGGTCCAGTTTACAACCGCTATAACACTGTTTATATGACATTTCTTTTACTACCCACCTCATCGTTCACGTACATGAAAACTGCCCGACATACTAGTTATACAAAGAAACTGCTTTTTTCGATGTTTCTTCTGATCATCAGTTAAGGCTCCTTCATTTTTTAATCCAATCATTTCATTCACTAGATCTACAGTGTCAATTAAATGTCTTCAATGAGTGCAAAATAAGGAATATTTTTCAAATTTTGTACAGTAATTAATTTTATAAAAATATAAGATTTAGTTAAGGCAGAAACCTGTAGATCAAAACAATTTGCTGTGATATTTGTCAGTATTAAGTTGCATCAAAATCCTTTTTAAACAGTTTAATGACAAGAGAAATTTAGAAGAATAATGAAATGAATAGTGTAATACAGGGGTGGCGTACCTTTTTGGGAAGAGTGCTACTATTTGATAAAAAATATAGTTATGCGTGCCACTTCCAACTTTTCCAACAAAACAATTTTGGAAAATTGAAAAAATGTGTTTCTTATAAGCTTGTTATAGGGATTTTACGGAAACAGTATATCTTTTAATGCAAGTCTATGTAGTCGAAATTTAAAAATAATAAAATAAATAAAGCGAAAGTACAAATTTAGGTTTTATTGTTGATAAAATTTTTACAAGTGCAATCAGTTAGGTTAGGTTCAAAATAAAAATGAGTAACTTGAATCAAATAAATGAATTTTAAATCATTTCAAAATAATTATTAAACGCTCAGTATCTATTTAATGTGGCTTTTGAATTACAATTTTTTTTACCAAGTCATCTACATTAGGATTAGCTCTTACAGATGCTAACAAAATTACGTTATTATAGGTGCACATTAGCTAGTTTTGAGTGATATTTATTTTACTGTGTTAATTGCAGAAAAAAATTATGCACAAGCATACTTTGACCTAAATTTTGAGGTTTTTTCTCTGAGACGACCCACTTCAATAAAACTGTAAAGAGAATGGTTATTTATTATATATATATTTATATATATATTGGGTTGGAGGGAAAGTTCTGTCGTATTTTAAATAGGCAGGTGATTTTTCTTGTAAATAAAAAAAAAAAACATATGACTAGTGAGTCATTCAGATTTTTTTTGTTTTTTTGTTTTTTTAGCTGCTGTATAATATAAAATGAGTCCTTTTTTACCGTTCATCATTTACTTCTGATATTTAAAGTGAAAAACATGTCAGTAGATAAAGTGCATATACAGCAATGCATTTTGTATGAATTCCAAAAAGGAAGCAACGCATCGGTTGCATGCAAAAATTTATGTGCGGTATTTGGAAAAGAAATTGTAAATGTTCGTACATGTCAAAGATGGTTTAGCAAATTTCGTTCCGGGGATCTGCGCCTCCAATAAAATGATCGATCTGGATGACCATCCAAGATCGATACTGATGTTTTGCGATCCATGTTGGAAAATAATACACATTTAACAAGTCGAGAAATTGCAGAAGAGTTTGTCATTCATCATACAACTGTTGGAGATCACATTAAATCTCTTGGGTTTGTGTTAAAGCAAAGTGTTTGGGTTCCACATGAATTAACGGAAAAGAATTTGTCTGATCGTGTAAGAATGTGTTCATCACATCTGATTAGACACATGTAGAGCCGTTTTTGACAAGCTGATTACTGGAGATGAAAAGTGGATTCTTTACGAGAATATTAAGAGAAAAAAATCTTACAACAAACCAGGAACATCATCAGCAACAGTTCCAAGACCAAGTATCCATCAATGAAAAGTACTGCTTTGTTTGTGGTAGGACAGGAAAGGTCCAGTGTACTACGAGTTGCTGAAACAGGGGAAAACCATCTACGCGGATCTGTACTGCAATCAGCTGGATAAATTGAATGCAGCTGTCAAAGAAAAAAGGCCAGCATTAGCGTCCAGAAAAGGAATAGTGTTCCACCACGATAATTCTCGACCGCACATTGCAATGGTGACACAACAAAAACTGAATGCGTTAGGATGGGAAGTTCTTGGTCAACCACCGTATTCACCTGACATTGCACCATCTGATTATTACCTGTTCAGATATCCGTAAAATTATTTAATGGGAAAAAAATTCAAGTCTCTTGAAAGTGTTTCTAAGGCAGTTGCTGACTATGTTAACTCCAAGGACGAGAACTTCTACAAAATAGGAATTCACAGGTTACCTGAAAGATGGCAACAATTTGTAACAAATAAAGGAGCATATATAATTGATTAATACTAAACACATATTTTTATAAATGATTTCAAATATTTTCTTTAAAATATGACAGAACTTTCCCTCCAACCCGATATATAAATATAATCCATAATATATACAGTAAGACCCCGCTTAACGCGGGGTATACGTTCCATCAAAGTAGAGAGTAATATGAAACAGCGCTAAACGAGTTTATCTCATCATGTAAAATAATGGGGTTAGGGGAAGATGGGTAGAAAATTGGCCAGGTATTTTACCATTAAATTTACTAATTATGTGTTTTATAACAATAAAACAAAAATGTATTTCCTACAAATATAGAAACATAATAAATGAATATACGTTTAAAAATAAATAAAATTCTAAGTCAGTATGTTTACATTTCAGATCGTACAGTATCTTCTGCATTTCCAATTTTCTGCTTTTTTTTTTTTTATCAAAAAGGCATCTAATGTAATTTGCGTTTTCCTTTTGCGCTCTGTAAGAAGTTGTCGGTAAGTGGATAAAGCATCCATAACGCCCCGTCTTTCCTTTGGAATCATGTCAAAATTTGCTCCTGCTTTTTTTTCTTGCTTTATTTTCGTGTTTTTTACTATCACCCATGATAAAAACCAAAAATCATAATATTTGCCACTATAGCAATCGTTATATTATATAAATTTATACAGACAATAACGTTAACAAATGTTTGAAACGATAAAAATACGTTCGTATAACACCGCTGGAGAGAAAAAACATTTTTAAACTGCTTCGCATATCGGGAAGCCTACCGCTGAGTGTAATTTCGGGGAAATCCCACAATTCAAATAAAAGAGCGTTAAACCGAAACAGCGCTAAGCGGGGTCTTACTGTACACAGATAGCTATAGAACCTAAGTATAACTATTCAAGATAGGAAATATTAGGCACAGTAGTACAATAACAAACTCCTGGCCTTAGGAACCAAGTTATATATATATATATATATCTTTTTCAAAATTTTTAAAATGTTTTCAGTAAACATTCACGTGCCACTGATAAAACTTCTTCGTTCCACACTGTGGCGTGCGGTCGCGGCTTGGCAACCTCTGGAGCCGCGGTAGCCGAGTGGTATAGATATCGGAACGTGGCTGGATTTGTCACGAGTACAAGCCGAGTACCACTAAAGACCCGCCGTGTAGGGCAGCGATGAAACCCTAAATCTGTCGAGAGCTGAAACGTCCTCCCGTTGGTGTGGTGTGGTAGTTAGGAGAGAGGGTGCCAGATCAGGTGTCGTCCACGTCACTTGACCATGGTTCAAAATTACGTAGTCCGTCGCCAAAAGCCCTGGTGTAGCTAAACAGTGCGACGTTAATATTCACTCACTCACTTGGCAATCCTGGTGTAATGTGATTTAAATTATTCTCTTTCCTGAAATATTTCAGAAATGTTCTTTATTTCCAATTCAGTTCAATAATTTTATTTAAAAACGTTTTAAGACATATAACAAAAAAATCTTATATAAATTTAATAAAGTATATTGGGCATACTCTGAATATTGGTTTTGGCCCACACAATGTTCTGGATGAACAGCTTTAGTGTTGGAATTTCTAATATAAATTCAGGCAAAAAAATCGAATGAAACTGTGGTAAAGGAAGCTATATTTGGAATAGTTTTCGCTTTAAAACTATTGTATTCGAGATTTCAATTTCAATTAACGTTTTCCCCCAATCACACTAATTTTTTAAATTTTTTTTATTTATCATACTAATGTGATATCTTTAATATTACAAACAGAAACCAGCAATATATTTTATAAATAACAATAAAAATAATTTAAATCAGCATTTAAAACCGTGGAGGCTGATACCATAATGGCTAAAGAAGCGAGATGCCCAAGTTCAAAAAAGGTCATCAAGAATACAAAGAAGCTGTACACTCAAGTATCATTCTCGCTATCCGATCTTCGCTTAGAACAAGGATGACCAACCCAAATGACCTTGTAGGCCACTTTGGGAAAACATTATAATCCTGCGCGTGCGGGCTGCATATAGAAATTATATATCTTTATAAAATATTTAGACCCATTACAAATATTTATTGGAGTGAAAATTTAGAACGGAATGAATTATTATTGATTTCATTATTTTTCATCTATACAAGCATAGATAATTCAATAATAATAATGCAATGATCAAACATGCCTAACTCTAGCAATAGGCAGCGTGATGAAGTTACAGGAATCAAGCATGATGCGGTAAATAGTCGCTGCGATGCAATACTGCTCACTTCTAAGACTGTATTAAAACAGAAGTAACGTAATAAAATAGAAACAGTTCTGGAATATATTTGTTACAAAACACTACATTAAAAACAAAAATATTGCACAAAATAATGGTATTTTGTAATGAATCTCGTGGGCCGCAAAATTATTCAAGGCAAGCCGTGGGTTGACCACACTTGGCTTAGAATTACGAATTCTGATGTTAACTGCTGCTTTTGAAGACTGAGGCACATGGATTGCGCCAGCAATCCTCAGACCTCTATCTGGATATGAGAATCGTTGTGTTGATCACACACACACACTTGGTTAGGAGACTGGAGGCGTGGCTTTGGAGAGAGCGGGCCAATGAGGATGCTGTGTCAAGAAAGTTCATTCGCTTCACTGGTTGGCTGGTGGAAGTTGGAAGTAAGCTTAGGAATGACTGCACTAGTGGAAATTTAAGTTTAAAAGTAGAAACAAAATAAAGAAATATTGAAATAAAATTTAAGAGAATTTAACAATTTAGAACAGGAGTGTCCAACACGTGGCCCACCAACTCTTAAAAAATTTTAAATATCAGATTTTTAAAGTTTTTTTCATTTTGAAATTTATTTGAGGGGAAATTTATATATACATACATATACAATGTATTTGCCTGTTACCTGTTCTTGTTTTTAAAGAAATTCTTTTTGATAATAGAAATGTCCTTTAGATTAAAATAGATTTATATTTTATCAAACAGTTACATTTGATTTTACTATAGTAAATTACTTTTTTAATAAATTTCGAATTGCATTATGCATATCCTTTAATATGGATGGTACATGATTCTCTGTGTGGGCGACTTTCATTTCTCCTCCTCCTTTTCTGTTTGGAGTGCCCCCAAAAAAAGCAGTCAGAGATGTTTTTTAAAGTTTAAAAAATATTCAGGATGGTTAAGATAAAGGGAAATGCATATTTAATCGCTTGCGAATGACAGCACAACCAAATTTTAACAATGAGTAACGAAAGATCAATTCTAGGGGAACGCCTTAATTTTCAGGAAAATGGCAACTGTAATATTTTAAACATTATTTTATCATTGCATTATTATATTATATAAACATTATTATATTATCTATGTCTGTATATATGAAAAATAATGAAAACAATAATAATAATTCATTCTGTATTAGATTTTCACTCCAATAAATTTTTTTTTGTTTCCTAATCTGATATAAAGATACATAATTTTATGTGCGCCCACGAGATTAAAATGTTTTTCCGAAGTGGCCTGCAAAGTCATTTGGGTTGGACACCCCTGTACTAGATAGAAGGATCCCTATTTTATTAAAACAATGTGCCATGCAATCATGGCCTGTTTGAATTTTGCCACAGCCTCTTTACGGGGCTTTTGACAAAACTTTTTCTAAGTGTCTGGAATGTTAGCCTAGGATTTGAATGTTGATTTTGCTGCCTGGTCAGATTTAAGAGTATCAAATTTAAAAAACTAATTTCCTGTATTTCACTATCTGGTTCAATAAATAAATTTTGAAATCTCAATTAAATATTTCACTCTTCCTGCCATGGTGATTAAAAGAAAAGAAAATATTCCACTATCGTGTTAATCAGTCCTAAGGAGAATTCTCATCATTTTTCTCAACAAAATAAAAGATAAATTCAAAATATCATTTTCATACATACATATTCATGTGCAATGAATATATTATAAAAGAAATAAAAATGGTACGTTCGTTGAGTGGCTAATTTCGAAGCATTTAGCCACTCGGATTTTTTTAAAAAAATGATGAATGTGTTGTAACTTTAGTCACCAAATCTTGAACTGGTACACGAAATTAGTCGTCAAATTTGGAAATAGTTAGTCTTGATCTGGACGACAGAACAAAATTTTGAAATTGTATTGTCATCGGTCTTTGTTTTCTTTGATTTTTACCTTCTGCAAATTATTGATTTTTAAATAACTATTCTTTTACTGTGTAAAAATTAATGTCATTTCTTTTTAAATTAAAATTCTCAAGGGAATGATATTGCAAAAGGTAATAATTTTTAGGAATGATTAAATTTAATTTTATTATTTTTTATTATCTTATTTTTTAAGTACATGTTTAACTTGTAACAAAATTTATTTCTTGAAGCCAGTGTAATATGAAAATTTTGATGTAGAGAATTATCTTCTGATGAAAATGTGTCTCTTCGTTCATTGTTTTTAATCTCAGTGGCTAATTATTCAACATTGGCTACTCAACAAGTAATTATTAATTTTTCCATGATATAGCTTTTTAATTTTTTTCTTTTGTATATGGTATGATATTTTGCACAAATTCATAAAATAGTTTAATTTCTGAAAACTCAGTTTTATGCATGTAAAGATAATTATGGGTATGAGTTTATGATTTGTGGATATTATATATATATCTGTTTTAAAATGTTAAGCATTTTAAAGCAATTGTGTACATAAAATATTAGAGTTGATATAGAAGCTATTTGAAAAGATTCTGTAATAAAACAACATTTATCATCTTTGAGTGTCTGACTTACTTTGTAGTTATAATTTACAAATGTCTGAATTTTTGTTTTTAGAAATGACTGTCTTCTATGTTCAAAAAAGAAAAGTAAATACTCTTTCATACACAATTAATTAAGTTAAAGAACTGAATCGTATTACTATAAATTTTTAGTAATGATTAAATTTTATTTTATCATCCTTTATAAAGAGTTGTTGAATTACATAATTTGTGATTTATTCTAAACCATTGAAAATATATGTCAATTTTTCTTTGATTTTTAATGTTTCAGAATATTAATTATATAATTAATGTATCTTTTTTAATATTACTATACAATCTTCTGGGAATGTATTAGAAAAGGCATAATAATTTTTAGAAATTCAAGCCAATTATTCTTCATTACACATACATTTTTGTTCTCATTGAATTACATGTAAAAATTATAGTAATTATTTATCAATATACTATAGATGATTCTAAAAATATAATTTAAACTTTCAGAAAAATTTTTTGAATTTACTCCTTTAAGCCAGTGTTTATTAAATATTAGAGTGAGTTAATATGAAATTTTTTGATTAATAATTAAGATTTATCCTTTAATGAAAATGAATTTTTATTTTTACAACACAATGAATTGTATACAAGATAGAAAGAATTTAATACAATACATATAAGTGATCCATAAAACTTCCCAAGACATTGTATTATTCAAAATCTTTTTTTACTTTTAATGGCGGTGAATTAGTAGAAATACAATACAAAGGAAAAAACAGACGAACACAAATACAAGAGAAAAAAAAAAGTCGAGGTGACTGAAATCTCATCACCCCCCAGTAACTCTAGCACACCAATATTCAGGAAATTCCCTGGAGTGCCTTGAAGCACACATTGGAGATGTTTATTGGCTCTGTTAAATTACATAGGCAGCAGTAAAGATAGTGATAAACTCCTATGCAATGTCTTCCAAGCAGACTTGGCCTGTCACTAAACGGAAAAGGGCCACCACATTTTAGTGTTATTTATCCGGTATAGTATCCTTTCCTTTTTGTCCCAGTTCTTGCCTATATTTTGTCCTGTATCTTGATTGGAAACAGTTGAATTCTATGACAGCTTAATCTACAGCAAATATCATCATATAGATGCAACTGCAGGATACAGCAATTTGGAAAATTCAGCTGCAATAAAAATAGTATAATTTCACATTACACCAGTGCTTCTCAAACTTTCAATATTCGCGACCCAATATTCAATCATCATTTTCATCGCGCCCCCCTCCCCCTCATACAATAGCAATGTATTGAATTCAATAGTACTATACATCGACGCTAAAACTACGATACGACCTTAACCTCTTAAGTGCCACCGGCGTATATAAACGTCTCGCTCAGTCAAAGGATTAATTTTCCCGGACGTATATATACATTTTTTCGAAGTACGATCTTTTATCTGCACTGCTATCCAAAAAATTATTCCGAGGGCTTTGGAATGCAATAAAATGATCTTGACAATGTTTGCGAAGAATTTACTTATTTCAGAATATTTTTGCTTCTTCATTCCCCCCAATAGATCACATACGCGCATCTGAGTGGTAAATGACTGGCAACTTTTAATCGGCAGTTAAGGGGCATTAATTATAAACCGTACTAATTATAGAGTTAAGTGTTAATTTTTATATATAATTTTATGTATGACAATCCCATGGGATCACTGGTAATTATTAAACTTGTTCTTAACTTCGAATTGTTAAATTAATTATAAATTACATTGTGTAGCACTGATACATTTATAAGTATAATATATCAGTGTAAATGTGTAATTTATTTTTTATTATGTCAGAATGTGTTTTGTTTGTTTTGCTGGGTTTTTTGTTGTTACTCGCGCCCTCCTCGTAGAGTCGTCACGCCCCACAGTTTGAGAAATGCTGGTTTATGGTCTTTAACTGAGGACACATAATGGCAAGCCTTGATAACAAAAAAAAGCCTTGAATTAAAAATGGGAGTTTTTCAAGAAAAGTTGTCAAATCTTTATTTATTTATTATTATTTTTTCTTTGTTGGGGAACATAAGAGTAAGGAAGTTTGCCTTTTTGTAACGAGAGTGTAGCTGCGATGAAAGAATGCAACATTAAAAAACACTATGATACTAGGGCAAGTGAAAATATTCTGCTTTAGAGAGACATTTTTGATGTTATGTTGTGACATGGTCGACCTTCGATGACCATATCGTGGGGTTTCAGCGTAAGTTAGAGGTGTGGGATTCTCGAAATGATGAGACATTTTAGAATTCTTAATATGACTTTTATTAAGAATTTAACTTAGATTACTTAGATATCGAACAAAAACTTATATTAAGTGAGAATAAACCAAAACACGTAGTCTTAATTAACACAGATGGCGCAATTAGATCACTTATCAATATAATTATATTATATCCACCTAATCCCAATCTCAATAATATATTCGCGTTCAGAATATAATCTTCCTACCTTGGTTGAATACGCAACGTCCAATCCACTTCAATTATTTCTCCAAATGGTCGTACAATGGTATGTACCTTGGTTAAATGGCGAGCTTTACGGGATTCTAGGTAAGCCGTCAATCAACACTTCTATCTTCTCTTAACTGAACTTTCTCTAAATTGCCATCTCGCTCACTAAAACTTCTATCCTTTTAAAGGTTATCTTATTTGCATCTATGCTTCTTTTCACTTCTTGGATTTGGGTTGGAAAAGATTTGCTATTAATCGTGGCCATCAGAGAACACAGAGGTTATGTTAGAGGAAGGACGCGTGAGATGTCACAATGTGACTGAATTACAATTAAAGATGAATCATCAGCAGTCTTTTTTTCATTAGAGCGAATAATGCTCTTGTTACCTACGTGATAACAGAAAAAATTGCTAAGCGTGGAAAAACCTTTGGTAATGGAGAGATTGCTAAAGAATGTCTTCGAGCCATATAGGTCTGGTGTAACACTAGCGAAACGCGTGGAGGATCTCGCAGTAGATATATTCAATAAACTAAAATCCAAATGCAATTTTAATTTTATTTTGTAGGGATGGATGAATCAACAGATACAGCACAAGTAGCTATTTTTATTCGGGTTGTTGATAGTGACTTCCCACTTGTGTAGAGGTATTTGCCAGTGTTGTTGCACATCTGTCTTGGAAACAGACATATCCAAAGGTAATCCGAGTTGACGGTAATCCAAAATCAAGTGAAAACACAATTGTGTTCACAAATCCAGAGACACGAGGTGTCGGCCTGGGCCTAACACACCGCGTGGGAATCCGATAAAATGTAGGAAATAACCCTACGAATAGGGCCCAACTGTCCTAAATCAGGAAACAGGCCGAAAAAATGACCGAAAAGCAATACACCAGCTCGATGGAGATGAATAAGACAATCCAGTATGGGGTCGACGGTTTGAATTAGGGCGCAGTCAAGGACAGAAAATCTGCGTGTGGTAAGTGCTTATTATAAATGTTTCGGCTCCATTCAATGGCATCCGAAACACTAGTGTAATCAAAACACCCTTATTTCATCAGCGATTGTTAATGTTGTTTTATTTATAAAAAATTTGCGGATTGAAAGAGTGGTACAAATAATGTTTTATGCACTAAATAATTCAAATTTTTTTTTATTGAAAACATACATGTACTAAACCTAAAAAGAAATCACTGCATGTAGTAAGGAATTTTGAAATTTTTAAGATATCAGTAAGATTATGTCACAAAAAGTTTTTTGCTTAAAATTAGTTTGTATAACTGTAATGAAGATGTACAATCTCCTATTTTTTTCATTTTTAAGATGGATTAAATTACATTTAATTTTTAATCATGTAAATAGTCAATATTTAACTACAAGGAAATCTACAGAAAGAAATATTTTGATGCCAAACTGACTTTAATAGCATTGCAATAACTTATTGAAATAACTGAAGATAAACTGATGATATTCAAAAGAATAGCATTGAGCATATTTATAAAATTCGAAAATAAATAAATATTTATTGCGAACCTTTACAAAAGCACTTTACCCTTCCCCTTTGAAAAATGCCTTCAAATGTTATTTGAGAAGCTTCTGAATTCCTCATTGTGTTAAAAGTTACCAAATTTGGTGATTCATTACAAAACTTCGAATGTGTTCAAGTCGTTTTTAATGTAGCCTCACATCTGTTTAAAAAATAAGCGCACACAAGTTTGATAAACTCACAAATAAAATTATGACTCAGCATAACTAAAGGAGCGTGATCTTGCGGGGATCAAAGAACAGTTAGGTGCTGAATCTGACAATGCTGCAGTAGTACAGCGTCACCTAGTGGGTAGGGGTGGCATCACCCACATTTTGTCCTGAATTCGATTGTATAATGTTTTAATTGTAAGGAAAAAAATTGAATCAAATATAATGCAAAACGTTCTTTGGGTTGTAATTGAGTTTACTCTACAGCTAGAATTGATTGAAGCTACTGGATACATCAGCTCTTCCCATTTTTTTTTTTTTTATTATTGTATTGGAAAACCTTCCTGTATTTAAAAATTACTAAAAGTCAAGATGGACTTTTAACAAAAGCTATCATTGCTACACCCGGCGTATAGCGTGCACCCGTAAATTTCAATCTTAAATTTGTGTTAAATTTTGTGTGCCGGATTCTACGGCAATTAGTGATCCTAGATTGGTGAATGCATACTTTCAGAAATTTTTTTTAAAATGTGAAACTTGTTTAATTTCCATACTGAGTCTTTTGGGGAAATTTCTTTGAAAAAAAATGAGATAAAATGGATTCTTAGTCGCGAAACCGCAAGTTCGACAATAACAAAGTAAATTAGATGTTTGACAATCTACATAATTGTAATGACGTGAGCGTCATCTTTAGGAACATGAGAGCTTTGACTCTGAATTAACCCTCTCTGAGCGGAGCATCCGTCTCTCAGACGGGGATGATTTGCTTTGATGACTAGATAACGCTCTGGTGTGATTTTTGGAGTGGGCAGGCTTGACACCAGTTGGACTCTACCCAGTGAAAGGAGTACGTGGCGGCTTTTTTTTCAACTCACGATACGTGCGATTTTTCTCACCGTCTATCACACAGATATTCCTATAGTTTTTTCTTGGTTGGCATTATTATTTTTAATTATTTTTACATGAATATTAATAATTTTTAATCAGATTTTATCAAAATACTAGTCACAGTTCTAGTGATAAAAATATATTGTTGTGCTTGATTTATGTTACCCATCTTATTTGAGCAATACTCAATTTCATGAGCTATAAAGACATTTAAAACAGTCCTTTAGGGAATATAATTAAAAAAATCACGTACCCCCGTCCGTCAGACGGATGCTCCTCAATGCGGCAAAAAAAAATAATGTTCAGGCGGGGGTTAAAATGGATTAATACAAGGGGTACTCACCCTTTCTTTCTGCTGGGCCGCAACATGAGGATAAATGGGGAAGGAGGGAGGGAGTGAAATGCTTTGAGACCAAGATTACATTGGAAATTTAAAATGTGGAAAATTGCTTAAAATATTATAACTCATGTTTTTGCATTTTTTATTTATTATTTTTTATTTTTGTCACTAACACTAAATTAGAAGCATTTAAGAAACACTCCTTCACATTTTCTGCATCACTAAACCGTTTCATAAGATTATCAATAATGTAACAAACTTCATACGATGTCTTTGTTGCCGCTGTGATATTACCACTGACAAAACAGTTTGTTGCTGTTGCAAAGATTATTCAAGATAGCCTATTTATCACATCTCGAAAGAGATCTTCGAGGAAAAGTGTCATTGAATGATTCTCATTAATTCGTATTTTTTAAGTACAGCACTTTCGTGACAAATCAAACAATTATTGATTCATGTTTGTTTTTCACTACAAAATAGCCAACCTCCCAATCGTCTTGAAACGATACATTTTCTTCGAATATTTTTTACTTGTAAGATATGAAAGATAGTTATAAATTAATTCCACCCATAAAATGATTGCTACCCCACTGTTGTCTGTTATCACTAACAGTGACTTTTCCAAGTATAAAAAGAATATCAATTCGTACCCGTACGACACTGCAAAAAGAAAAACTGATATATTGGATTTCTTGAAAAAAATTCCCACCATATTTTCAATACAATGTTTTTAAATATGTGAATTTGTCAGAGCAATGGGTCATCACTGGGCCACTTATAAAGGTTAGATGAGCCGCAGTTTGAGTATCGCTGGTTAATACGGAGGACGTGTTCGTTTTATAATTATAGCTACATTTGTTTTTTAACTGTATAAATACTATTAAATTTCATGGAACAAATTTTCCGAGCACATCCTTAAGTTCGTACACTGGGAAAGAGAAAAACCTACGACTCTGCGTATATGCTCAAAATTAAAACTTTATCGATCATCATCAGGAATTAAATCAGGAAAGTTACCGAACAACTCCATTTTCTTTTACGTACAGTTGGGTGTGTTAGTTTAAAAATTGTGAAAAGAATTTTAAAAATTAAAGTAATTTTCAATTGAAACAAAGAGATTAGCATACGCGTAGGCAAAGTCTAGTTTAAAAAGGTAGCAATTATTGAAATTATAAATTGATCAAAATATTTTGTTATAGTATAACGTGAAAGACTACATAATTTGTCTCAATTGTATGTTTTTTATTTAATTTTATTTATTTTTGTTTTCTTAGTAGTGCGTTCTTGGGCTTTCAACTGAAGCAAATTCAAATGAACAGGAATTTTATTCTTTCAAAATTCTATGCTGTAATTTTTTTTGAAAATTTAGATTTTATATATAATAACAGATATATAATAAATAAAATAATAACTATTTGTAATAAAAAAGTTTAAATTATATGTAAAAATATTAAATTGTGATTAAAAAAATTACCAAAAATATGACTAAAATATTTTTAAAAAGTTTTTAGCAATTATCACCAAATGCATCTTGTCTAAAAGTGTTTAATCCAGAATTCAAGTCTATGGAAACAATCATTTTTAATCAGAAATAACTGAACAGAAGTATAACTTTAGATTGTATTTGGAAAAGCATAGTATTTGTGCATGAAGATCCTAATAGGAATGTTGCATTTTCTCTATGGTACCATTTTGGTGTTATGCAATTCTTTGGCGCTAAAGTCCTAAGGCAAATTGACGAGTCTTGACTGAAGAATGCTTAATTATCAGAAAAACTTTATAAATTATAACGTGTTTTATTTATACACAGAAAAAATTTTGGGCAAATTTGTTTGCCACAAAAAAACAAATAAGATTCCTTCTCGAGACACTGTACAAGTTTTATTTTTGGCGATTTTATAATCGCTATATGCCTTTAACAATCTGTACAGTTCAGTGGTTTTATCGAAATGCATATCACCTTTTGGGCGAATAAGAGTGCTATCTATTAAAAAAAAGTAGATAATTCCTTCTGTTTTTTTGTTAGAATGTTTTGCTGACGCAGTGAACAAGATTATTATTCAATGCGTATACTATTTAAGTTCATTCTCTCCCTATATATATATCTTGTTCTCTCAAATTTTAGTCATTAATAAAATACTTTTTATTTATTCCCTGAAGTTCAAATACATTTTATTAAACTTGTACTGGATGACATTAGATATTAATACAGTTTTTTTCAAATATTAATTCATCAATTAAATTTTATTCTTTAATTTTAAATTTATCCTGCGTTATTTCTGACGAAGTTAGAACTAGAACCAACAGATGGCTCCAGTGAGTTTTTCTAATGAATTTTTGCTAGGCTTCAAATATATTTTTTTTAAACTTGTAGTGGATGACGCTGGATGTTGATACAGTTTTTTCAAGCATTAATTCATTGATTAAATTTAATTAGATGAAATAAAATTTTTCTTTCTTGAACTAAATAGGAATCGACGTAAATTTTTTTTATTACTTGTTTTTTAATAAAAATGCCGAAATGATATAACTTTGGAAATGATGTAACTAAATGATATATAGTAATAACTCTCATAAGTATATTTGATTTGGAAAACGGAAAAAAAAAAATTGTTTGAAAATACCTGCACTGATAAACAAAAGCCTGCCTTTTCCAGTAATGAGTCTGGGTGCAAAAAGATGTTTGGGACCCAAATTTTTTAAATTAAATTAAAACATTACATGGACATGTATTGCTAATGCATATTTATTGAATGCATTATTCTATTTCTGCTAATATATAAATTACTTCAGAAAAATTACAGTTTTTTGCAAATTTTTTTCGATGTTTAATGTAGCATTCTTTATTAACTTTAATTTGCTGAAAAAGTGCTCAGCACTTACACAAGTAACTGGCAATGTAAGAAAAAAAATGTGAACACAGCTAAAACATTTAAAAAATAGCTCGTTATTATTATTTAGAAGGTATTGCAATGTCTTGTGAATGCGATGGAGAAGTAATCGGTCTGTCCATTTGAAGAAGTCTTTATTTACTGTTTATTACTCGGTTACAAAAATACATCCAGCGGATCTCGCGCGCCCTCTTACGGTGAAAAATAAGAAGGCGGTACAACATCTTGAACGTAATTTATATTACTTTCATTTAAAATCCAAACCCGTAGCATAACAATTTCCTGAATTAGATTTTCTCACACCTACATCTCTTCGTCATAAAACTTAACAAATTTTTTGGAACGTTTCTCTCAGACTTTTGTAACAACTATTCATTTGAAAATCAGAAATAATATTTGGTATATTTGTAAATCTATCTTCTATTTGTGCAAGAACAGTATCACTGAGTGTATGTGGAATTTAGTGGTGTAAGATCAAGTTTTGGCTAAATACAACGGCAGTATCAGTTACAGTGTTAAAGAATAACATCGTGATTTCTATATACCGGTTTCTGTATTACTTCATATCGTCAGCTATTTCGGAAAACAAACTTTCTTTTTTTTTTCGAATTCGTTTTTCGGGAAAATGTTCTGAAGTATTCAAATGATGTGCTTGCAATTTGCTTCATATAAAAACATGTTAAATTTTGTTCTTAAATTTTGAATTTTTGAACTTTTATTTATTGATTAAATTAAAAGAAAAATTGTGTTTTTACTTCAAATGGTTTATTAATAATGTTCACTTTGGACAATATTGCAAATCATACTATTCAATATAAAACAAATGGAGTTCCTTATATTGATTCCAACAGACTTTAGGATTAGGATAGGGCTGTGCAATCTTTACTTACGTGAATAAATTCTTCTGGGGCATTACAAATTTCTTCAAACTGTGTTTACACTCGAACTGTGTATCCCAACGAGTGCTCATTATGGTTTAAAAGTAATATCCAAACGCTTTTGTAGAATTTCATAACTTTTTCTTTTTGCGATGCAGAGAATAAAAAAATCCCCAAAATTTTCTTCTTGCAAATGTTTCTGGAAGCAGCATCAGAAATTAATAAATTAAAATAGTGCGATAGGCAAGGCATTGTTCGAAGCATTTCAAACGTAGATTCTAGAATTCCGAAGTTGTGGGCTGCATCTACCAGAGATGCTGGGTAACTTTGGTCAAATAAGGCTGGACGCCTTTCAGAAATTATATGTTTATTCTACAGAGTTCAAGTTGTAGTAAAGAATATCAGAAATTGTTAAATGATAGTAAATTTCTAGTTTCTATGATAATACCTATAATTATAAAATATGACTCTCCTCTCCCTTTAATGAAAAAATCAGCATTATAAATGCGATTTATTTCGTTTCTACTGGGAAAAACTTCTTAAGCTTAATTTTTTCAGTTACATGAAAAACGCCACTAAAACGATTTGAATCATTTGTGATTTTTGCTTTATTCCCCAATAAGTTTAAGCATTCATTTTTTATTTGCAAATTATTTTTCAATTTCCTGTAAGTACATCTAATAGGCCAAATAAATCAAAACTTAAAGAATTTTCAAAGGAATGGCAATTACCATAGTTAACATTAATAATTTAACTATATCAGGATTGTGTCTTTACTTTTATAGTTGAGCCCAAAAGTTTCTTTTTCTCATTATTTCGTTTCTTGTATTCTTGGTTACAGCAATCAGATGCCAATATTTTTAAGTAGCTGTAGGCAGTGGCGTAACGTACACCCCCACATCGCGGTGGGGGAGGGTAGAGTTCTTAAAGGGCCCAAAATCCGACTGGTGCCAACTATGTATCCTTTGTAAGATCTGTCTGGGGGCCAGGGGCGTAGCTACCGCCGTATCAATGATACTGGGCAACAAAGCTACAGGGGCTCCAACACGCTGACGACTACCAAGACTTTCATTTTTAAAGAACGGCCCGAAAGAATTTTGATATAGGGTCCATTCAGAACTAGCTACGCCAGTGCTTGGGGCTCAAAACCTCACTTTGCATTGGGCCCCTAATACTCTCCGTTATGCCAATGGCTGTAAGCCTGTACACAATTACTCCATTTTTTAAATTTATCCATATTTTGTATTGTTGACACGTTTTAATGCAATTAATGTATAATTTGGATTTACATTCGACTGTTTTAATTGCATTTTAGCTTACTTAAATTTAGAATTAAAACGCTGTAATAAGTTTGAACATTTTTTAATTGTTATATACCTACAATGTTTATAGTTAGATTAGATACCTTTATTTTACTGTCTATAGTCAGTACCTATGTTTTTCAGTACTTATGTTCTATCGCAACCATACAGAGACATTGAATAAAATTGCAAGAATTCTAAAAATAGAATAACTAACTGGACTATGGAGCACGAAGTTGAAAATTACTATGTGAAAAAGTCAAAAATGTGTTTGTGCTTATGACCACATGATAGAAATGAAGACTTCAAGTTTTGTAATGTTATTTCAGGGCGAATAAAAAGCAAGGGGATATTAATATTGTCCTATACACTATTTATTCATATGTCTATGTCTTTTTATGGCCATATAAAATTTTTCGTGTACTATTCCATACTTTCCTCTAGGTGTCGTTAGAGAATGACGAAGCCTTCATTTTGGTTTGAAAGCCTTTAATTTTAAACACGAGAGGGCACACAGTCGAGGGCACCTAATCTGCTTTAAATTCAGTAAAAATATTCAATACAAACAAGGGGTTATTAATACATTGTCCTATACAATATTTATTCATATTTTTGTATGTCTTTTTATGGACATATAAAATATATTTTCGAGTACCATTCCATACTTTCCGCTAGGTGTCAGTAGAGAATGACAAAGCTTTCATTGCTTTGAAAGCATTTCATTTTTAACAAGGGAGGACATACAGCGCCACCTACTATACTTTAAATTCTTTAAAAATGTGCAATAATAAATAGTTCTCAAAAAGTATTGGATTAACGCTCCTCCAACATATTCGGTTTTGCACTTCACTGAAGAGTTCGTAATAAATCAGATATGGGAATGGTAACTCCACACTCTCCTTCCCGGTCGGGAGCATAAGATAATATTGATCCAGCTTTTCTGAAAGATATCTTATATAACGAGGAGATTGTCGTCCAGCCGGAATAGTGGTTAGCGAAGCTGACTGCGGCGCCGTAGAGACTGGGTTCGAATCACGGAGAAGACATGGATGTTTGTAAATGTATAGTGCATTTGAGGCATTCGGGTACTCTAAATAGCTGTCAAATCGAAGTCCTCTCGTGTGGTTGTTGGAAGGGGAAGAGAGGTGGAAACCCCTCGCGTCCCCCAGGGTTTTCTCCCTCAAAATTGGGGTGGGGTCGAGCAAAATCGTACTGTCACCAGCATGGTGCTCGAAGCTAAGGCTAACGACAGGCGTAGAAATTCTAGACCTTAGCCGCGATGAAATTCGTGGGCCTCGATCTGACTTCGCCAGGCAGGTGGCATTAGTCACGACAACAACAAGGAGATAGGAGCTATTTATGAGATAAATACCAACAAATTTATTATAAATTGAACTCTTTTTTAAATAATAATTTTTTTAATAACTTAATACTTAAATCCTTACTAATGAAATCCTTAGAAAGAGTATAATAAAAATATTCCTTAAAAATATATGCATTAAAAATGGATTCCTTGGTTGTACCCAAATCTCCACTTGGTATGACAAAAGATGTAAATGTATTGTATCTTAACTGCAATCAGAAGTTAATTAAGAAAACATGTTTTTATTACCATAAATATATTCTGCATGTTTTAGTATATTGAGATTTCAGTTCTCCCTCACTGCATTCCTAATTGAAATCTTTTGGTCACAACAGGAATCAAATGTTTTTGAAACAGTGAAAATAAAAAATAAATAAAAAAAAAAGACTATCAAGAAAAAATCGAATTCTATGGGCAATTTATTAACAAATACCACTATATTAGTCAAAAATTATTGTATATATATTGAAAGTGGAGATGAATGTTTCGCTCTTGATAAATTAAAGTTTTTCTTACATATGCGCTTTGGTTATCTGCCAAGGCGCTCGAGTGTTGGGTACAGAACTACTGTCGTTTCTAAACTCTTCCCTGTTGTCATTCAGAATATTTCCGTTCCTCATAAATCTAAAGCAACATAATTTTTATCATAATTGCACTTCAATATTTTTCACATAGGTATTTCTTTTAAACTTTAATACTTTAACGCGCAGTTCTGGGCTAAGGTAAAGCTAAAGAGTAAAGCTCACTTAAAAGAAACCCAAGGTAGGAGGTGAAGTTTCCGCATGGAAACAGGAAATCCATTCAACGTATGTCATTAAACAAAATTCGAAAGCTGATCTTGAAACTCCATATTACAGTTGCATTTGATTCAAAAAAGTAAAATTTAGTACTTAACTCTCTTTCCAGCTAGGTGGCGTGGCTGGTTTGTCCCTAGCCTTCTGCACCTAAGGTTGTGACTAGCGGATGAAAACTGAGCGAAATAGCATAGTCTATTTTAGAGCTTGATAGGGTAAGTTAAATGGTTCAGTTTGTGTTGGAGGGAAAACTATCTCACACACGGTTGAAGGGAAGAATTTCTCAGTTATACGCAATTTTTCCCTAATAAGATCATCGAGAAAACTGAGAAGAAAGAGGTTTTCTACACAAATATTTCTTGGAAAGATTTCTTTTTTAAGTTAAACATCTGTGAAAAGTAAAAAATCTAGAAGAAGGGAATCTCTCCTGGAACATGGAGTAGTACACATGCAATGCAATTTAAATTAAAGGAAATAAATGAATTCGCAATTGTGTAGAAATTAAAGTTTCTAAATAAGGAATATTAAAGGAATAATGTCGTTCGGGCGCGCGCGCGAAATAATGAGTTATTACGCGTCACAATAATCGCGTATGGTTGAGAAGAAATCCACAGAAAAAAAAATTAAATTTGAATAATTTTTCCATTTTTTAAGAAACTGTATGTATGATAAAATGAATGGGGAAAGTAATCGTACATGATATTTTTAACTAATGTTTTATTGCAATAATGGTATGATAAAAAATTGCTTCATTACATATGTATTCTGTTTCCTAAGAATTTTAGCAGCATTCTTAATCATGTATCAAGTTAACATTTTTTCTGATTATGAGAATAAAAAATTTATATATGAAAATGTGTAGCAGTTTGTTTGAAATATGCATTTAATTAAAAATATAATCCAATATGTACACCCATTTTAATAGCGGTAGTTTTTAGAGAATAGAAGTATATTATTGTACATTTAAAAAGTAATAAAAGGATAGAAATGTGCATAGACAAAATAATATGTAACAGAGAAATGTGAGGTAAAAATGTTGTACAGCTAGATTCCATGAAAGCAAGTTGCATTTTAGGTCCTCTTTATCTAATCTGATCACTATGTGCCTGCTATTTAGTAAAAATTTTGATTGCTAACATATGTGAATAATTTCTAGATTCTAAAATAACTAAGAAAAAAAAAGGGAAATGCTACACAACACAATAAAGTAATACCAGTGATTTTTAAGATGAATGCCATCCATTTTTTTTCCTAAAAAAGAATTAATTCTATCTAAAAAATAAGTTCCAGAATCACATCCTATCTGTTATAAAGGGATGATGATTATCTATCATACATATTTATAGCTAGACACTGAATAAGAATAAAAAACTATAAGATATTTTTCTTCGTTATACATAAATGGTATAATTTCCAAAATTTTTAACCTGATGCAAATACTGATGATAAGTATACATGCATACATACTAATGAATGCATATATATTTCAAAATAAAACATTTGAATTTTCGAAATTTTTCAATATTTTATAATTACTACTTTTAAAAGTTTTAATATGTAGTCACAGGGCCTCTAAATCACGAAAAAAGTTACTTATGCAGAACAGGGTTTGGTACGCTCTGAGCAATGTTCAGTGGCCCTTCAAAAATTGATGAGATAAAGTTAAATCACAGTGTCTTCCCTAAATGCCTCAAGCAATTTTTTTTATTTAAAAATTTTCTTACTTTCAATCGTTTGTCACAAAATGCTGAATTTGCTTGTGTGTAGTTTATGTAAAAAAAACACTCTTTAAATGCGACTCATTCTTAGCACTAAACATTCACATCATGTCAAAAAGATGGTGTAATACTTTTAAAATGTAACATCACTTATTATCGCATCGTAAAAAGAAAGCTTCAGAATTGTTCAAAGAATTTACTGAATTTTGAAAAGATGTGCAATATCAATAAATCAACATCTATTTTCGACTGCTTCATGTCATTTCCAGCAGAGGCGGATTAAGGTAGTTGGAGACCCCTGGCGGTAAAAGGTTTGAGGTTCATGGGCTCAAAAGACGAAAAACTAAAGTAGTGAAATGATTTCCTGACCTTAAATATTTAAAATCATATGTATTGCTAATAATAAAACTGAACGGCTAACAGTTTTGTTTATACACACACACAACTTTACTTCTTAATTTTTCTTTGGCAAATTCATCAATACTTTTTGCTGTAACTATTTTGTCCCAAACATCTTGTTCTGTATATGGCCATGTTGTTCAATTTGTCTTTTTTCCCCATAGTACTTCTTAAATAAATTCTTGCAAGCTTTAAAACCGAAAAAAATCTCTCACCTGATGCATTCAATACCGGTATCATTAAAATATTTTCAAAAGCATCTCTGCACTAGGGAAAGTTGAGATTATTTCACTTGCAACTTGATAAATTTCAATTGGGATCTTCATTGTATCGTTGGTTTCTTGTAAAAATACACTGGTGTGCAAAACTTAAGCAACAGGTGGGTTTATTGCCATAACTTCACGAAAAATCATCTGAGAGACATGAAATTCTGAAATGAGGGAGAGGATTATGTACGTAAAGGATGACGAAAGCATCGGCGCTGAAAAAGGAATACAATGCATACGGTATGGAATCAAACAAAAACAAGCTTTATTGAACGCATAGTATCGTGACTCATGATTGTCTATCCAACAGGAAGAACAACAAGCAGATTTTCCTTAATATGGTATATGCCCTCCCCTTACTACAATGGTTGCTTTGCACCGTCTCCGCATACTCAGAACCAGCTGGTGCAACATTTCTTGAGGTAGGAGTGCCCATTCCTCAATCAACATCTGTTAGAGTTGTTGGTTGTACCCGGATGATGTGAGCGTGTGGCAATACGTCTCACCAAAGCATCCCACCATGTTCGATGGGATTTAAATCTGGGAGCACGCTGGCCAATCCATTCGAGTGATATCTTCACTTTCCAGCAGCTCCTCAACAGCAAGAGTGCGATGTGGCAGTGCATTGTCATCCATAAAGATGAAGTCTGGGCCAATGGCACCTCGGAAAAGATGCAATGGGGAAGAAGTACCTCCTCACAATAGCGATCCCCAGTTACAGACCCTCTGTCGAAAATGGGAAGCTCAGTTCCGCCGTTCAGCATAATGCCAACCCAGACAAGAACTCCAGGACCACCTAACGATGTCTTTCCTTGATGTTACTGGGATAAAACCAGGTCCCGATCTCTCCAAATCAAAACGCGTTGAGAATCGCTTCGGTACTGAACCGACTCCATCCGTAAAGAGGACATGACCCATTGATCAGTTGTCCAGTTTTTGTGCCTCTGGCCCACTGTAAACGGTGGTTTGGGGCCAACTTTCAAGGGGAGGCAGCGTCGGGGGGCGAACAGGCCCCCTTTGTGAAGGCGTCGGGCCACCCTGTCAACCCGTTTCTGTACAGATTTTTGGGGCAATTGGGGCTGACGTTTCGAATTTTTTCGCCCGCAGGGTGATATATCGGTCATCCCCGCAGTTGCGTCCCGGGCGGCCACACCAACCTTCTAACAGCTGTATTTTGGTTTGAACGTTTTCCAAGCGCGCGAAACGACACTTTTGTTGATTCCTAACCCTTTTGAGCACACTGGTGACAGTAGCCCCTCCCCCAGCTTCCGATCATTCTTCCAGTGGAAGTCGTCCAGATGAGTTCTTCTAGCCATATTTCACGAACTGACTCACTGGCACTTGCAGAGAATATGGTGAATTGCGTCTGTCCTTCATTTCATTCTACTGTTGAGCAGCGCGCGCCGACATCACGCGTTTTGCGACGCCCCCATCGTTTCTGACTTTTTTGTTCCCTGATTTTTGCATACCATGACGTTTCTATGACTTACGTTTTCCCCACTGATCTCCAGACCTCCTTTTCTCAATTTCATGGCTATCTGCAAAATTTTTTACATTGTTGCTTAAGTTTTGACACCAGTGTAGTATAAATACTAACCCAAATTAATATCATCAAAATTAAAATATTAAATATCATCTTGAAATTTTCCTTTTATTTTTGCCGCTTTTTTTTAATTTCAGGTAATAATCTCGTCAAAAACAGTAAAGGTTCTACAACAATTCCTTCCCAGCTCTTGGGGGGTAGTCCTGCTACGATATCGCGCGAATAAAAAATACCCATGAGATTTTCCCTTTTTAAAAAAAATTCATAACCGACTTTTACTTTCACCGAGAATAAATTTTTTTTTTGTGCGGGGAGCTTCCCCCATTTTCCCCTTCAAACGACAATCCTGATAAATCAGTTGCTTTTGTTCCACTTTTCCATATTTTTTCATACCCAAAAACCATGAAAGAAAACCCACACCCAACAACTTTTATAGAAACTTTATTCTCACGAGAAAAAAAAAAGTTTGATATCCCATATCATAGTCATTAAGGAACTTTAAAATTTGTCCATTTGTTCCAAAAGGGAATTAGCCTCCAATATTGTGGTCTTTTTTTCTCAATCTTATCACGGATTTCAGCCACAGTGCCGCTTTTATAAATCTTTATCTTGGTATTAAGCCTAAATTCAACAAATTTGAAATAGTTTCCTTTGAACTAGACATATCTTTTATTACATAACCTCATTTTTTCCATTTATCCTCATTAGTTAATTAGTATCAACCCCCAATGATGGAACTTAAAATCCCAACTCCAAGAAGAATTTGTGCTGTATCAATGAAATTTGGTAGGTATGTTTATACATAAAAAGCCCAGTGGTCGAATTGTAGCGATCGTGCCCAGAAAAGGCCCGGGGATCAAACCCGGGGGGGAAAAGGTCACGACCCTTTTCATCCCTTCAGTGGATCAATAAAATAAGTACCGAACTTCGTTGAACTAAACAAGGGGGAGATTCGAGGGTGACTGCCCATGATGAACATTGCCCCTGCCCCTCGCGCCGAAGGGCATGAAAGAGAGGCACAGTAGGCTTTGACCTTCATGGACTGTTGCGCCAATGAGTTCAGTTTTTAGATTACATATCAGAAAAAAATGACTTTGATTCAAATTCCGCGTTAGGCACATAAAAGTAGTCCCAGTTGAGCCACTTAGAAGATGCGAATCAAGTGAATTTGAAATACGTGCTAAAAGCAGGTTTTAAACGGGGGCCGAGCATATGAAAAAAAAAAGAAAAAAAATAATTAATTTACAGGAATGAATTAAAACAAAATACTTTCAGACACAATAAAAAATGCACTTTTACTCTGATATAATTTACAATATCATCTAGCGTCATTTCTTAAAAATAAAAACTTCCTCAATACCTAATTAGCTATCTTTGAAACTATAACCACATAAAAAAAATTTCATTTGATTTGCTGTAATCCTATGATGAGAGATTTTTTTATTATGTTTTCTTTTTAAACCTAATATACTACTCTTTCAAAGAAAAAACAAAACCAGACCCATAACCGAAAAAAAAGGAAGATTAAAAATTCATCACTGGTATTCTTTTTGAAATAATAGCTGTAGGCAGCAGAATATATTTGCTCAACATCTGTTTAACCTTTAAGTTTTTTTTAGTACAGTCAGTTATGACCCCTCTTATGTGTTTGTTCCTTATTTAGGAAATTTTAATAACGTATTTTTTGGGGTCCATGTAAAAAGTTTTTTTGATATTTGGAAAACAAAAGAGAGCACTTTGAAGGATTTTTGGGCCCAAAATTTATCTTTATGAGTATTTTAAACATATAAATCATAATGAAAACGTTTTACACAATTTTTTTTAGCAGTAAATCCACAAATTATATTGAATACACTTTAACCCGAAGTTTGGGGGGCACACAGATCAGAAATCGTTAATTTGGCAAAACTGTTTATTTGTTAGCAAAGAAAAAAATTGAAAAGTCCTTTTTAAGTAGGTAAGTTTATTTTTTAATTAATTTTTTCACTGAAATCACTATTTTTATCGGTACAGTAAAAATAATTATATAAAAAAGGATTGGGTGACTTTTAACCCCCCGCGAAAACCCAAAAGTTAGTATCGAGTGTGTACTTGTCCCGGGTAAAACTTTTGAAGTTTTTTCGTTTTAAATAAAGAATAACACATATTCTTCACGCAATTTTATATTATTTTCGTTTTAACATTAATTTAAATGCTCATTCGGAGGGGTTAAAATTAAGTTTGCTTAGAACAATTTTAATATGAGCATTCATTTTAAAAAAAATTTTATAATTTTTGTAAAGATTGTCGCGCATTTTTGGGGTTTTCTCTCCTGACAGTTCAGCTGTTATATCAAGAATCCTTTAGTTTTAAAAAAAGCTCATGCAAAGAGGGGTACACCGGAAGTACACTTTTTAATGTATTAATGCTACAAGTTATTTTATAATAATTTATTAATACTGAACTAAGAGCGTTTTAAAAAGTACTGGACCCCATGGGGTTGTCTTACAGAGGAAAGATTTTCAAAGGAAGGTTTACGATTCGAAATTGACACTCTGAGTACTTTTTTTTATATTTTTTGAGATCTATATTTTTCCCCTTTAAAGAGCCATCTTTTTTTGCAATTGTTCCAATTTTAAAAAAATTTTAGTAAGAAAAAAAAATATATATTACTTAAAAGTAACACAAATAAAATTTAATATACTTATCTTATTAATTTGTACGGTTTATAATTAAGATCATATTGTGTAGCTTAAGAGTCAAAGTGCATTATTATTGCGTTCAATGCATTATTATTGTATAAGGGGGGGATAAAATTTATGATTGAAAAGTGGGTCGCCAGTATTGAAAGTTTGAGAAGCACTGCTATAAAGTTTATGATTGTTGCTTATCGTTGAGATTTTACGTAGTGAGTTGATGTTAGTCTAGAATGACTTTAAGAAGACGAAGAAGCCATTATCAACAGCTCACTGAGCTTAAGCCAGGTTCTATGTTAGAGCTGAAAAATGGTGAATTTTCTTTACACGATATTGCAGAAAAGACTTGTCAGTAGTGTATCTAATGTGCATGAGTTTTCGCAGCAATGGTCACGGAAAAGCGCTACCTCAAGAAAAAAAAATGGGCCCATCCTCGTCACCAAAATAACAGATAAGACCAAAAATCACGGGTGGGGGAAACCTTGCTCTACATCTACAGAAGAAAGTACAGTTTTTTTCCAACATCAGAGTGACACAATGAGCTGTATCAAGTTAATCGTTTGCGAAACAGCTCCCAGCCAGATAGCTCAAAATCACGATATCTGCAATATCAGTGATGTCACACAAGAAATCAGTGGAGAGTGGAGTGGTAGTCTCCATGTGTGTTCAAATCCTGTTCTCCGTTCAAAGCTGTTTTTTTTCTTGGTGCTAGTGATGACTGTATATTGATTAGAAGAAGGTCAAGTCAGCGCCTGCAAACAATCTTTCTGCGATCTGGACACACTGGGCCTACATCTACAGTTATGGTATGGTGCAAGCAATTTTTTCTTTAATTAAACAGGAACACTCTCAAGTTTAATTCATACACTTAGATTGTAAGCTTGTGCGTCAGTCTGGTGATTCAAACTGTTGCACTGGTATTTATAAATAACATTCAAGGGGTATTTTCATACAGGATAACAAGCACCCTCATTTCCTGTTGTAAGCCAATATACTCTATAGAGTTTCAATGTTACCTTAGCCTGCTAGATCACCAGATCTTACTCCAATCGATGAGACAATGGCAATGAGAGGATGACAATGATAGCGTCATCCGCAATCCGAATTAAACAACCTTATATTGACCGACCAAGAGCAACTGGCATGCGATTCCATCCCATAAACCGATATATGGTACTTGTACGACACATTGTATTCCCGTTTGCATGCTTGCATTTAAAATTCTGGCGGTCCCACTGGTTTTTAATGTACCATCATTTCACATTAGAATGGCTCTTTTAGCGCTTACATTAACCTGTAAACTTGAAACTTTAATCAATTAAATATGTTACCTAGACAAATGTATTGTCGAAGTTTCCTCGGTGTACAACAAGTTTTCCTTAACAATTTCGTTAGCCTGGAGTGATTCAGCGCCTCACGCGACCGCTCCCATGTAAAATGTGTATTCGATACGAAAACATCGATGTCAGTTCTAGAAAAATAATTGTGTAAAACGTTTTTCATTATGCATTATATATTTCAGAATACTCATAAAATTACATCTTGGCCAAATAATCCTTCAAAGTGCTCAATATGTTTTTATCCATTTATCATAAAACTCATTCAAATAGGGAAAAAAAGCAACAGAAAAATATTATTTACAAGTTTCCTAAAAGAAAAAGAGACTGAGTTAAACATACCAGTAAGTTTGAAGGTCAAAGAGATTATAATCAAAAGAAGTATTTTATACGGATTAACAGAAACGTAATAAAAAAATCTCTCATCGTGGGATTGCAGCAAAGCAAATAAAATGTCTTTTTTTATTTGGTTTTAGGATCAGATAGCTAATGAACGTTTGAAGTGGAATCTTTTGAAAGTGGAAAACCAGATGATATATATAAATTATATTAGTGTAAATATGTATTTTTTATTTTTTCAGAAAGCATTTTGTTTTATTTCATTCCAAAAAATTATTTTTTTTAAACCTTTTATTTTCAATATGCTCGCGCCCCCCAGGGGGGCGCGCCCCACAGTTTGAGAAACACTGCTGTAGTGTATTTCTGTTTGATTCGTGTGACTTTCTACGGAAATCACTTTATATTCTACATTATAAAGGGATTTAACATAGAATATAAAGTTACTTTATATTCATTTTTGGTGTAACTTTATTTTATTTTGAAGGCATGTTTGAATACAATTAAATTCAGTTTATTGAATGAAAACAATCTGTAATATAAGCAATCAATCTTGAGTGCGCTGGATAAAGTAACGGTATGTCCTGTTAGAAAAATACTTTATTTATACTGACTACAAAGTTACAAAAATACATCTGGCGGCTCTCGCGAGTCCTTTTATGTTAAAAAATAAGAAGGCTGAAAAAAGATTACAACAAATCTCTAACGTACGTAAACGAATATAATTTATAAGCAGCACTCTCATATGCCCAAATAGTGAAGCCCATTTCGATACAATTATTCGAAAAGAAGAACAATTTCGCATCGTCTGAGCTCAGGTGCCTTTCTCTGGGGAGGAAACTGGGCGTCAAACTTAGTTGCGGCAATTAGTATCATCTACATGGCACCGCCCCTAAGAAGTGATACTAGCTCCTGGGGAATGTAACAGTCTGCAAAAGAAAAAAAAACGAATCTGCAGCCCCATTAGGAAACAAAAACTAATCCATATACGCAGACTCCTGAAAATAAGTCATTTACGTCACTGTAATAGATTTTGTGATTTAGTGAGAAGGAAACCTTTTTCTCTTTGATATTATTATTTTAAAAAAAAGACCTCCAAAATCCTTAAACACATTTCACACTTTTGAGATGCTTTTGATAAATAAGCATTTACCAATCTATAATCGTCTGCAAAACGTGCAAAATTTAAATTGCGCCACCTAACAGGTATAAAATACCACCTAACAAGTATAAAATACATAACAGCAAAACGGTATCAAGTAGAAAGATTAATAAAACGAAAGAAACGTCAGAGAGAATAGTTAAGTTTGTTAGATTAACGTCACAAAGATTTGGATCAGAAAAAATCCTCCCTCCTCTATCGAATATGTATGATGTTGCTTAATTAGTAGTTAAAAGTCCTGGATGGAGAAAAAGTGCTTTCTGTGTGGTTGGTCGTTGAAGTGAGGCTATCTGATTGGATGGCAGGAAAAGGCAAAGGAATGACGTCAGTGTCTAAGAGAGGAGCTCCTGAAATTTTCGGTGGGGAAAATGCTGATTAGAAAAGGAGCACTGGAAGACTGCAAGTGAGAAAGCTCTCTAATGATTGTCCCGGAGCTCGGGAGATATTACTGAGGTGAATAAAAAGGCTTGCCTGTTGGGTGCAGTAGTAAAAAATTAGAAATTTCATAAGTTAATGAGAAATAAAAGAGTAAAAATTTAAAATTTAGATAAACATTTACGACACCGGTGAATAAACAGAACAAATTTTATGGGGTTATACGAGTCTAGGAGAATTCTCCTAGGAATCCTTAGATTATTAATGAGGGTGTAATTTTGAAAGATTTAAGTTATTAGTAGTAGGAAAGTCGTTAAAAAATTTGATCGCGAGAGTTTGGATATAATTTTTAAATGGCGGAATTTTGAGTGCTCTATAGATATCAGAGTTTCTGGTATAATATTTCTTATTTCTTCAATAATAATATTTGATAATATTTCTTCAATATTTTGAGAAACTTCAAGAATTTTAATGTTAGAATATGCTGCATAACCCTACACAGGGCAAGCGTAACTAAGAATGGGCCGCAAAACAGCAGTGTAGAGAAGTACCTTATTTCTAAAAGTCATTTCACAGAATTCCGGTTAATTAAGGGATAAATTAATCTGAGCACGATCCGAAATTTATTTCTTGCATGTAGAATATGGTGTTTCTAAGTGAGATTTTTGTAAAGAATGACACCTAAAGCCCGTATCGCGTGTACATTTTTCGTGCAAATTTTTCGTCCTATTTTTTGCCTAATCTGAGGGCGAAGAGTTGATGTAAACAAAAAACGACATTCTCTGACGTCATCCACGCTCTATCTTCACATTGAATAATTACTCGCCGATTTTTCTGCTTCGGAAAACGAATCTCCAAAACTATTTCTTTTATTTCGCTCGTGCTTTTGTTGATGGGCGTAACCAGAAATCGAGCACCATTCTATTTAAAATATTATACACCATTAAAATATTAGTCGCCCTATCTAATGCATTTGATAAAATCTACGACGCCATCTTGTTTATGACGTAGGGCACCGAAGAAACCCATTGGCTGGAATTTCAAGCAACTTTTATTTGGAACTACTTTTAGAGCTCACTAGCAAAAAGTTATTTGAAAGCCGTTGCTATAGCAACTGAATAAAAATTGCACGAATTGGACGAAAAATTGCTCGTAAAAAGTGTACATATGATACGGCCTTAAGTATTTAGTACTCTGAGATAAGTGTAGTGTAGTGGATTAAAGAGTGGGTGGTGGGCATGGCTTCCTTCACCTGGTAAAGAGCACAGCAACCGTTTTGTTTACATTTATTCTGATTTTCCAAGTACTGAAGTAGTAGAAAGTTAAGGTAGCGGTGCTTTGAAAAATATAAACTAAAAATATATTTCTTCTGTCCTGTTATTTGTGATTGGGAATTTTTATTTTAAGGTATTACATTCTCCGGATAAAAATTGGGAAACTAGCTGTACTTTTAGGTTACACACAGCCGAATACCTAACAATTCAAAACACGCATTAGGGTTGAGTTGAGTTGAGTTTGGTGTTTTATTGCGCAAGAGCCGGTTCTGGCTATACTGCGCCAAACATTCATAGGTCTGTGGTCTGGACGGGAAAAGAAGAAATTGGATGACAAGATGGAGGGTCGAAAATAGAGAAGGATCACTGGGGTACCCCGGGGTCCTGACACCCGTGTTTACCAAAGATAGTAAACCCCTTGGGAAAAGGAAAAGATCACTAGGGTACCTCGGAAATGTGACACCCGTACCCACCTAAAGAAAGTGGGCCCCCTGAGGGGATCACTCATTAGGAATAATAAATAGAGTTGTGTGCAAAACTCAGTATTGTATTAAATCTGAGAATTGAAATATATATTCATTAAATTTGTGATACTTTTTTCTTTGAATTTAACCCTTTTTTCATAATTTAAGCTTTCATTTATAAAAAATATACATAAATTCTTTAATTGCAAATATGTACAGAGCATACCCTTTTAAACGTTCAAAAATCATACTCATATTTACACTTATTAAAAGTCCTTGAACACATTAGTAAAAATTGTGATAGGTAAAAGAAACGAGAATACACTTGCTAAAAAATGTTTTCTACTTTGTACAATGAACTAAAAAAAATTACGATTGTAAAAATATAAAAATTCAAAATTACCCCTTTTTTAAAAAAAACTTTAATTTATTTATACTAATTTTTTTTGTATATAAAGTCGTGACGATCTTGTATTCAATTCTGTCTGTAAGTCGGTTGTACAACTAGCTGGTTGTCTAACCGACAAAATTACAAGAATAAGGGCATTACGAGAAGTACACGTTTAGAGCAATGAGGGAAATTCACATCCGAATAGCGCTAAGTGGGTGATCTCGTGATACTTACGGCAACAATTGCACGCGTTTATTCTAATGCAATGTTTGTCCAGTATGCAAGTTGTTGACATTCCTTTGGTTTAATTTTGTCTAATTAAAAACATATCTGTGTTTTATTTTATTATATATATTTGTTAGGAAATTATCTTAACAACTCTTTTATATAATTTTTGTTTTATTTTAATTCATTTATATCTAATTAGGTAATTTCTGCTTCGCGACGAGGGCTTATTTACTTAGGTTGGATCCTAGCATTTATTTATAGTTCTTGGTACACTTTAGATCTTAGTTATATCAGTTCTTAATTAATTTAGTAGTTCTTTATTATATACATTTTTGCGCACGAATGGCTCACAGTATAGAATCAAAACTACTTTTAAAAAAATTTAAATTAACTATCGAATAACAATGGTATCAATAATATTCTCTTTGTTGTAGTATGTTTTAACTGAGATTCCAATATTTACCAGGCATAAATAAAGTCGGTCTACCTTTAGTGCCTAAAGATTTATTGTTCCATATACATAGCCACACACACAAAATAAGCACAATATAAAACAAGTAATATAAAAAAAATTTCAAAGTCAATAAAAAAGTAAGTATAAAAAAATTAACGTAATATAAAAGTCTCTCTCTCTCTCTCTCAATTCCTACTTAGATCAACAAAGAAACATTTTATTTTAGCTACTTTTTATTAAATCGATACAATTAATATATAAATATGTATATACATATGACAGAATCACTACATCAAGTGGTAATTAATTTTATTAATTATCACATTAAAGTATCGTATTGTCATCCAAAACAATCGTGCATATAAAATTTCAGTTCAACTGAATGCTTTAAAACGTAAGAAAAAAACTTTTTCAAGTTTTGACACAAGTCGGCAACGTGGCTGTATTTGTAACTCTGAAAAATTAGTTTTTTAATCCATTAATTTCTATTAATTATAATTAAATTATTGTATTGTCATCCAAAATAATCGAGTATATTAAATTTCATCTCAATTGAGCGCTTTAAAATGTATTTTATTAACGATTGAAAATTTCACCAAGGTAAATAAATAAATAAACAAACAAACTAATAAATATATAGACAGTGTGAGTTATTAGTAGGAAATGAAAAAACTAACTGCGATGCTTGAAATTTAGTAAAGACCATTTTGTTTCTACCAGCCAATCACAGTCTGCAGGGCTCTTCTATCTACGGCGCGCGGACTCTGTCCGCCGCTACTCTCTAGCAGTTCATGTTCTGCCCATATTTATTTCTTTTTTACTTTTCTCTTACCTTATGTCACCACATTAATTATGATCCTACTAAATTAATTCTGATGAGGAGGTACGCGTCCCTCTCATTTAGGGACAGGTACTCCGTAAATCTATATGCCACTTGCCATTTTGTTTCAATACTCTCGAAAGTAATCGCCATTCACTTTTGTCTCTACATGTACTGTTCTCTTCTTTCGGTTTCGATGGCAGCGTCACCTATATAGTTTTTTATCGCCAGGCGAAGGTTTCAGTAGCTTTTCTTTAAAAAGAACTCACACTTATTATTACCCAATGTAGTGTCAATTAGGTGTACATAATATTAAAAAATGTCTGTTTGTAATTTTAATTCATAAATCAAAGTCAAGAGAAAATATTTAATCTGAAGAAAAAAATTTGAGGATAATTTGTGGGAGGAATGTCTATCTACAAAGTAAAAGAAATTTTTCTTTGATTTTTACCTTTCACAAATTATCGAGTTCTAAATTATTAATAATTATTCTTTGTTGTTAAAAATTAATGTCATTTCTTTCTCTCTTTAAATTAAAATAAAATATTCTTAAGGGGATTGAAACTCTTGCAAAAGGGGTAACATTTTTGAGAAATGATCAAATTTAATTTGATGATATGTTATTAAATTATTTTTTTGAAGTACATGTGTTAAACTTGTAAAAAGGTTTATTTTTTAAGTCTGGGTATATAGAATATTAGTTAATATGAAAGTTTTAGATAAATGTAGAGAATTATATTTGGTGAAAGTATTTTTTTCCATCATTCTTTTTTTTTTAAACCTTAGTGGCTACTTAAGAAGTAAATATTTGTTTATAAATGATTTAACTATTTTCCTTTATTGCACAAATCCTTTAGTTAAATTCCTAAAAACTCAGTATTATGCATGTAAAGATAATTATGGATATGAGTATATGATTCATATATATATCTCCTGTGATGAAAATGAATTTTTTTTACATGACTTGCAAATTTTATAATAGTACGGTTTTTACCAATGGGAACATTAAACACGTTTTGTGAAACATTATAAATATCAGACATTTAAAGTAATCCTGTAATTTTGGTTTGATTTATCAATACTATAGGAAGTTCTTAAATTTTTTCCTTTGTACTTATATGCTACAAGCTGGTATACCTGTTCTTCACAAAGCTGTGAATTTATATATATAAATAATGTTATATGCATAAATTTTCTCCCTCCATTACTTCTGTATTTAGAAATGGAGAATCACAATTTTCCAAAAAATATAATATTATATTTACTCAAGGTTGCCTTCCTACGCTTAAAATTAAAATGAATATTTTATTTCACTGTGGAACAATTATTTGATGACAATGAATTTTTCGTTTACACAATGTACTGCGCATAAATACTATATATACATATAATATAGTACAATATTATGATGCATTTAAAGATGTTTGAAATGTTGACCGTTACGTCACATAAACTTGTCCCGTCAGAAGAGAAAAAAAATGTGTTGCATAGTACCACTTTTAAGCCTCCATTAGCTTAAGCAAGCTAATGTTATAAACTTTTGAGAAGATTAAATTAATCTTTGATATTTAAAGAAATATATATTGTAAAATATCTATTATAAGTACTGGTGCTGTAAATCTATTCATTTTGGAAATTTTATGATTTTATTTTAATATATATAGATATACAAATTACTTTCTGAAACATTCAACATAAATCACAGATTTCTACAGGAATCTAAGACTAACAATTTTTTTTCATAAGAAATCAATAAATATTGAGGTATAAATAAATATTAAAAATCACACAGACACTAAAAGATTGAAGTATAGCTATTTAATAATGAGAAATATTTTATTAAACAATTTTAAAATGTAAAAAAAAGTAAATATTATAGTGTATGAGCAAGTTTTGAAATATTGTTTTTTATATGATACTTCAATTTATTTTTCTGAAACTATACACCGAATTTTTTCCCTTTCTATACTATAAGGCTTGCCTTGCTCCAAAAACTGTACAGGTGACGCTGCAAGTTGAATGTAAGAAAAGAGAAGGGGAGAGGAGGCGGAAAATGTCAATGAACCAAGGAATTGAGAATTTTAGTTTTTAATTGTGTTATATGTATTATTTTAGGTTGAGTTACGAAAAAATGATTGAATTTTATTGGTCTGATAAAGTATCGAAATCTCTTTTGACAACAAAGAACCAACAGCGATATTTGAGTCGTACCAATTTTGATGAAACAAAAAATTGATCCAAATTTATTATGCTTGTATCTGCAGTCTTGCGGCCCATCATTAGTTATCACTGTCCTGTATGGGGATATGCTGCAAATTCTATTAAAATTTTAGAAATTGCACAAAATTCTACTATTTGAACTAATGTTAAAGCTAATAGATTTTCTAAAAATTCGAATATTTAAACAGCACTTAAACTTCACCCTTCAAAAAATATATTCAAATTATTGCTAAAAAATTTTAGGACAATCTCCCCATTATTAAGGTATTCTACAACGTTCGCAGACATATTTTCTAAATTTTCTAATCCCCGAAATTTTTACATTTTTAATTTCAATTTTATGCACTATAATAAAAAAATACAGTTAGAAATAATATGCATGCATAACAATTTACAAAAATTTTAATTTTTGTAGAAATTTTAATTAAATTTTGAAATTATTTCAGTTACTCTATTTTTAAAAATAATTTATATTTTACAAAAAAAAATGCAGTACCTCATTTTTAAATGATACTCATATGCCTAGAGGATGGACTACAAGTTTTAAATTATTTCTTTTGAAACTAAAGGTATAGCTAATCCAAACTGCAAACTATGAATTTCATTCATGTTTTCGATTCTTTTATAAGGAGATCCAACTATAAAATCCCTAAGAATTGTTCAATTTCTCAGCTTGTTGTACAACCTCTAGGTAATCCTATTAATTACATTTGTGTAAAATTTCATACAGGTTTATCTTTTGGTTATATAGATATCACATTTGAAATACCAAGAAATTGACAAAAAATGAATTTTCAGAAAAATGAATTTAAAATTAAGAAATGCAATTTTAAAATATATTATGACTAGTACATTCTTAACACTCTCCTGATTTATACTTCACGCCGTCAGACTTTGATATTTTTTTAAAAAATTTTTCTTTCCTTGGCCCCGTTTTTTTCTGGCTGCTTTTAAACGAGGTAAAGAATGTCGTTTCCAGTCACTGACTCGAATGATGTCAAAAGATTTGTAGTCACTCAGGGTATTTACTCCATTTATGCCAAGGGCTTTCAATAACTCCAAGAAACCATTGAAGCCTTTTATAAAAATATAATAACGGCAATATAGGCACCCAAAGAAAATGTTTTCAGCTGAATAAATTTTCCTTTGGAATAATTTGCCACAAACAGCCTTTAAAAGACTTTTACATTCTGTGTTTTACCGTGAAGGCATTTCTGTAACAACTGTTTATCACACAATTTCATGTACTAAGATTTAACAACATTCAAAATTTTTACAGAAAGGTCAGCACTTTTTTATAAAAATTATTAGCCGGTTGCTTTTGATCGATGATATGCACACCAACTATTAGCTCCAGTGCGACACTGTCCATGCATGGGTTTGTCACGGCTTGTCAGCAATAGTGAAAAAATGCCACTATGGTAGCACTTAACATTGCTTCGATGTTATGAGTGTTACTTTAATGGCAATGCCATAGTAGTTTTGGATTTTATCAATGATAACATCCGTGAGTTTTGCTTTCCCCTGAGGGTTTTCTAAATTTTTTAAAGCTTTCTTAGCCGGCTACCTACTCTTTTTGGATTTGACACGTACACTCGTATTTGGCGACACTGTTGATATGATACATATCTTTCTTTCCAAGGTGTCCTTTAGAGCCACCATTACCATAAAAATGGACATATATAAGATTTCTCGTGGTACAAAAAATTTCAAAGTTCTGTACGCACCGACTGATTCCATGCTTGAAGCAGATCCTGGACGATTGCAAGAACATGCATGTCCATCTGGAATCTTAGAGTTCTTCAATCTGTTGCAAATTCTGCAAAATTTCGACATGATCTCCAAATACAGAAACTTCCCAGTGTCAATGGATAACGCTGCCAAGTACCATCAACAGATACTCCCCATTCTTCGACTGCCGTTTTGGAACATTTTGTGAAGTTTCTCACTTCTAAAGCAGCGTCATTCGTGGCATACGTAGCAGTTGATGTAACAGTGCTAAGAGCTTTTTATCACGTAATCTGTATGCCCGTTTTGTCACACATGGCATATTAGACGCAGCACACAGTTTTTTAGCAGACGAATATATCTCCCAATTACTCGCATTCCACAAACAAATTGCAAATTTATGGCACTTTGCTTGTTCAACTTTTCAGTAGACGAAAAAGGGACTATGAAATCGTATTTGGGGCATTTAACTGCAACATTGGAAGCCAATCCGAACACAAAATCTTCGTACTATACATATTCTCCTCGAAATACTTTGGGCAGCACAAACTAGAAAATATATTTGCCAAAATATTTATGTCAAATATTCTGTTACCTTTTAATGTTCCATTTAAACATTCGTTTTTCTGAGAAGAATCTTTCAAGTACAGTCGAACCTCCATATTACGAAACTTTATATAGCGAATTTTTCTATATAGCAAATATTTTCCTGGAACGAAGAACATTTTATGATTTTCTTCGTTAAATAACCTGCCAATAGCGAAGTGCATTTTCTATATAAAGAAACTTTTACTTTTGGGATTCAATTTTTTCCTTCCCTTTTTGATGTGTAACATCTTTCCTCTCGGTTGCTGGATATTTGTTGGGAGTGATTTCGTGAAAAGGGGTGGATGTGTGTAACAGGATGTGACGTAAGCGCGCGCTACTTGATTTGTCCAATGAGAGTACGTGGCTTTGTTTTCGCTACCCTCGCATGGGGGTTAAACCAAAGCTATTTCGCCTTGATCTAACTCTAGTAGCCATCAAGCACTCGAGCGCTTGACTCTAAATCCGTTAGTCACGATATTGGGGGACATAAGTGCGCCAGAATCCTTATTTGAAAATGGACAGAGTGATTTCGGAGGTCGTATACATTTCTTCGAATCAAACGGTTAAAAAAAAGTGTGTGTGTGTGCTTATGACCACACGATAGAAGTGATAACTTCAAATTTTGTAATTTTATTTCAGGGATTAGTTAGATGAATAAAAAACAAGGAGATATTACAATAGTATTATCATATAAAATTATTTATTCATATGTCTGTACACATAAAGTAATATTTTTTGCTAAATATACATATTTATTAATTAATTGTATACTAAAAAAGAAACAGAAGGTTTATGGTAGCTGAAATAGGTTATAAATACTTTAGATTCAAAATTATTTAAATATCTAAAAAAACTCCGTCAAGCGTTATTCCGTTCTTTGTCGTGCTTTCATTTGAATCATTGTTTTCCTTGTTTGAGTTGGGCTAGGAAAACTTATGCCCTGAAGGAACAGGGCATACGCTTTTTTATACTTGACGAAAAGGGAAAGGGAAAACTGCACCGCGCAGTCGCTGTCAAAATATAAAACTTATGACACTTTTTTTTTAGTTCATAGACTAATATTTCCACATTTATATTAAATTTTTTTTTATAATTTCACTTAAAATATTTTTAGATAAAAGTTATGTATTAATACTTTAGAAGGATGTCTAATATTTTACCGGGGAAAGGGACAATATCACCATGAAAGGCTATAAGAAATATGAAACATCTAAGGAAAAACTGACCAATGTAAAAAAATTTCAATCACATAAAATAAAAAAAATTCCCGTTTTTAATTAAAAAATTTAAACTTTATAAAACTGTTTTTAAGAAAAACGTGTTTTAGAAGATGTATTCCAAAAAAATCCAAAATAGATGCCCATTAATTTAAATAAAAAATACTACAAAAGTGCATTGAAATATGTTTATAAAAAGACAAAAGTCTTAAAATTAGCTATTAAACGGAAAATTTTAAAAAAATTTTAAAAAAAGATTTATTAAGCTGAATATTATTTTCACTGCCACCTTTGTAAAGGAAAGCAAATAATAAACATATGTTTTAATTTTACCTTAAATGAAAAAACTTCTTGTACCTTTTTTTAAGTCTTAAGCGAAAGTACAAAATAAATCAAAAGTAAAATCATAACTACCGTTTGCGGTTTTAAAAGAATCAAGAACAATTGAAGACATTGTATGTGTGTGTATTTGCTGTTTTGAAATTGCGTCAACTATCTCTCTTCGAAAAAGAGTATTTTCTGAAGAGTCATTTCAACCCTCTTTTTATTATCATTTGGGCAGGTCATAAGATAAAGAATGTGTTTCTGTTGGGAGGGCTTTGCAGAGAGAATCCTTCCAGGGAACATTTTCCCACGGGGTTTTTTTACCAATAAAATGGACTCTACCTGCTTTAGGAATAATCTGAATATTTTCACTGATTTTCTCAAAACTTTGTTGATGAGAAACAATTTACTATACGAGTAATTGTCTTACGCCTGTCTAATGTTTAAATATATGTAAATACAAAGATATTTTTCAATACATATGTATAAAAAAAAGGGAAAAAAATATTTTTTTAGTATAATATTTAATTTTTAATGATACAAAGAGGGAGAAGACTGGAGAGCTGCAAACGTCTCTTAAAGCACTGAGTAAAAAAGCAAACCCGCACAAAAACTTTAACAGCTTGGATTTATGAATTTGATTGGCACCATAATTAAATAATAAAACTAGTAAACTGAAGCAGGGTGTGGACATAATTTTTTATGGGGAAGGAGGAGGAGAGAATTAAGCTTTTTCTTTCTTTCTTTTAAAAAAAAGAGATAAAAAGGCTTGACCTGTAATCTTTATTCCAAAGATTAAAAATCTGTTGGTGTATGAGGGACGGGGGAGAATGAATCCTCGGCGTTCTTGTGAACAGATATCCTGGTTAGAATCTAAAGGGACTCACACATTGTACCAAAAAGAGTGTTGTAGATTGCGATAAAGCAAAGCTTCTCAAACTTTCAATCTTTGCTACTCAATTTTCAGTCAGAATATTCATCGCACCCTCTTCTTATAGTAACATAATGTTGAACGTAATTATAATGTACTTTGATGGTAAAACTACGATACAATACGACTTTAATTATAAATCGTACTAATTATAAAGATACATATTATATATATTTTTGTATATGTCAAGCCTAAGGAAATCACTAGTAATTACTAAACTTTTTTTTAGTTGAATATTGATAAATTAACCATCAAATACTTTGTTCAGTACTGATTCATTTATATTAGTGTGTATTGTATCAGTGTGAATATGTATTTAATTTTTTATTGCATAAGAATGTATTCTATTTTGTAATTATTTGAAATTGCAATTTATTGTATTAAATTGCTAATTATTTTAAATATTTCATTTTCGATTTTTCGTGATATGATCGCGCCTTCCCTCCAAGTAGGGTTATCGTGCCCTTCTAGGTGGGTGCACCCCACAGTTTGAGAAAAGTTGCGATAAAGATTTTATTTCGAGTTTTGAGATCAATTTAATAATTTTAGGATTTAATATTATTTGGGAAGAGAAAAAAAAGCCAAGTGATTTACATAAAAATTTGGCCGAAAGCGAAAAGAAGATTTGATAATTTAGATATAAAAAAGGAAAGAAAATAATTGAGTTTTAAATAAACACTAGGCGGTTGTACGCGTTCTCTGTAATTTAAATTTTTTCTCCCTTCAATTTTTTGTGCCCTAGGCATGCGCCTAGCGTTCCTAAGTGAAAAAGAGGGCCGGCCTCTATCCAGAAGTCTCAAATAGTTTGCCTTTTAGACATTTTCTGAATCGAAATTGATTTTCTTATCTACAACAAATCTATATTTGTAATCGTAGCATTTGAATTTTACATTATAAACGCAATAACCCGCTATGTACCTAGGGATTGTGTCTCTTTTGAAGTTTGAATCAACTGTTAATCTTTTAGGAAACAAAAAACCCAAAACGTATGGTTGCCAAGTTTATAAGCTGGCCAGTTGGGCACACAGCAATAACGATGCATTAGTATAAAATGTGTGCAGCTTTAGGTTAACAAAGTAATAATATTTTTAAGTTAATTAAGATTTGTGTGACTCACAGAATAAGCAAAACACTTATTTCACATTTAAATACTAATCTCTCATATAAAATAAAATATCTAATTTATATATATAATTAGGGATGTTGGCATAAATGCATCAATTTAATATATCGTGCCCTCAAAACTAAATAGAAGGAAATTCAATAATGACACAAGAATAAAGGGAGAAAATATGAAGAATGGGCTGTCGGAATTTATGAGTGAGCATTGCTTCGGCTTCAGAGGGGGGAGGGAGAAAAGGGAATAAAAATCATGGGAGAACGTCTCTCTCTTTTAGTCACGTGATTACTTTTTAGGAATGGACCAATCTTGTCGGAGCATGTTTTCCGAATACAAGCGAAAAACGCTGAATGAGTGAGTGAGCGAATATTAACGTCGTACTGTTCAGCTACACTAGGACTACACTTGAGTCGGCAACTCCTGTCCTAACTACTACACCACACCAAGCGAAAAAAAGCCGAAGGAGCGTTACATTCCCGAGCGTGACGTTCATTCTCTGCAAATCGCCCAATAGAAGTTATCACTTCGAAATTAAAGATTTTCTGCATTTTGTACTTTTACCATATAACGAAGGTGGTTCTGCTCTTTTAAAAAAATTATCACTCGTTTCCCCTGATTTTGAGTGGTGATTTTAACTCTTTAACTTCAGTTTGCCAAAAGATCAGCCGCTCATAGCTTTTATGATTGATGAACTCAAGCTCGAGAAATGAACACAAATTAGAATGTTTCGACTGCTAACAGTGGTACTGTTATTGAGGCTGTTTTTCATCGGGTTTTAAATACTTTGAAATCACAAGTATATGTGTCATATTTCAGTTATTATAAGTCTATTGTATCTGCTCTTCCCCAAATTGAACAAGAATAATTATTTTTGATAAAATATTGCATTACTCCTTTTGTTAATTAAATACAATTTTCATTAAAGATATAATTTTATTTGATAGAAAATCATTTCCAATCATACCCGAATCATATTTTTTCAGGAAAAAAAAGTTAGTATTGCGTATTTACCATGATAACATGTCAGATGTTACACATCATATGCGACTACTGTAAGACTCGTTTCTTTTTCAATTCCTACACACACTATTAGCTCGCACTGTCTCTCTATATATTTATTTATTTATATATTTGTATATTTATTTATTTATCTTGGTGGAATTTTCAATTGTTAATAAAATACATTTTAAAGCGCTGAATTGAGCTGAAATTTTATATACAGGATTATTTTGGACGACAATACAATAATTTAATTATAATTAATAAAAATTAATTGATTAAAACTAATTATTTAAAGAATTACAAATACAGCCACGTTGGCGACTTAGCGACCCTTTTGGCGACTTGTATCAAAACTTGAAAAGGTTTTTTTCTCACGTTTCAAAGCATTCAGTTGAACTGAAATTTATATACACGATTGTTTTGGATGACAATATGATACTTTAATGATAATTATTAAAAATTAATTACCACTCTGTGTTGTGATTCGGTCCTATGTATATACATATTTATATTAATTGTAACTACTTAATTAAAAGTAGCTAAAATAAAATTTTTCGTTGTTGATCTAAGTAGGAATTGACTTAAAATTTTTTTTATATATTACTTGTTTAGTTTATCTACCATGATATCTCGGTTAGTCAATTGCTGAATTAATTTGCTTCATTTCTATACATTACTCCTAAGTATGTTTTCAGTGAAGTACTATTTTTAAAAACTATTTTTTATATTACTTGTTTTTACTATCGTGTAATTTATTCAAAAGACTCCTCAATGATCTAGTATCCAACTTAAAATTATAGCTTTCTTCCCTTTTCCTTTTGATAATGTTTGATGAAGCTCAAGTCTTATAGAGAAACGTTTCCATTTCAAATGATCTAAAGTCATTTTTGATCTTTTAAGCTTTCGGTCATTTAATGAAAATGTTTTTTAAACGGGGTGGTACATTATGCGGAAATATCTCAGCCCTGAACGGTTTTTCTGTAGAATGAGGGATTTTTCCAAATCTCGAACTTCAGATTCGACATTCAAGTTCACAAACTTATTCATTTTGAAATCATTTTTGTAAATTGCATCACTTTTATTATCACATCCTTTATCGGGTTTACTCTCACACACACACAAGTATGTTATCTTCATTTTCTTCAATATCACTATCTGGATTTAAATCTGCATTGCTACTAATAAGTTATAAGGGTTTTTATTTTACAGTAATTTTAGACATTTAGTTATTCTTTCTTTTAACTCATTTTATTGTGGTCATAAACCTTGAACTGGTTTTATTAAGCGCTTAACTCGCCGAGAGCAATGGAATTCTTGGTGTTTCATCCAAAAAGTGCAAACTTCAGCACCCATTGACCAGTTTACTGGAAACAGCTTCGATGTCCTCTTTCACCCTCAGTGGAGTTGTTTCGTGTCCCCGTGTCCTTTAACTGGTCCCCGTTCATTTGTAGTGTTTATCAGCCGTACTGGTAACTTTGTTTCTAGTAGCTAGAAAATGACAAAACGTAAAAGCTTGAACATCAAAGAAAAAAAAATTTAATTCTTTAGGAAGTGTGGATAAAGGCGTCAAGAAACTTTCCTTGAGGTTTTTCTTCCTTTTTTTGATATAGGTAAGATACATAGAATGAATATATATTTACTTACAAAAAAGTGTGAATAATTACTTTTTTTTTTAAATATATAGTGTTTCTGAATTTAAAATATTTTTTAATGTGGTTTATAAAGAAAATTAAAAGATTAACCTCTGTATTGCGATTTTTCAATATAACGAACTTTTTTACGGAATTTAGAGATTTCGATTTATAGAGGTCCCACTGTGTTTCAGATTTAGTTCACTACAAGTCTGAACATTTTCTTGCTTGCGAATATTGCAATTTTTATTAAAAAATAAACACACCGGAAAGAAATATTAACTAACTAAATATCAAGATGTAAATTACTCTCTCTATTTAAAGATGGAATTAATCATTAATTGCCAAAAATTCGTAACACTTTACATCATGAATTGAGATAATTCAACTACGAGAACTTCTACTATAATATATTGGAGTATACAACAGTTGTCTTCAAACTGTGTTCCACGGAACCCCTGGGGTTCCATAAGATAAATCCAGGCGTTCCACGAGTCACAATAAAAAATTTGAAAAGAAACTTATAAATATGAATGCAAAATTATTATTTCTATGAAGTTTGTATAACTACAAGTATCGAAACTCCCTCATATTCATTAAAACTGAAATTTCCAATTAAATATAATTAACTTTATTTCTCAACACTTTTAAAACTTTTGTTATAATATAATGAAAGAATAATAAGATTTTTATCTTTGTATATATGCATCCTACTAGATTGTGAATATTCTATTGTTCACTATCTTGGGTTCCGCGAGATAATTGTATACTTTTTAATTAACACACTGCCTTGCATAACTAGATAATTCTCGAATGAAAAATTCCCCATTTTGCAATTGTGGAAAAACCTACCTGTAATGAAGAAGAGGAAACAACTGATCAACAGATTCAATGTTAAAATCTAAATTTAAGCGAGGACAGCTCCTACATTTTATGTTGCAAACTCATGAAAAACACACAGAATTTCTTACGCAGCCAGAAGTACAATTCAGAACATTGTATTTAAGCGAAATATATTTCTCAACGTGAGTGGCTACAAATACAAAGCATCAAAACAAATCAAGACGCAGAATATGAAATGCTACTGCGGATGATTACAATAGACTTCGACAATTTGTGAGAAAAAAAAGCAAGCACATATCCCAGTTACTAAATATAATGCTCTTGGATCATAAATTAATATTATTAATGTAGGATATTCCATTTGTAAGAGGTTAGATCATGTCATTTACCGAGGTCGGCAATTCTAATCAAAACAGTATTCCACATCAACGCCATCTAGCGTCCTTTTTAAAAAACGCCGACATAAACCTTTTTCGCCAAAGGCCCACTAACATTCGTCGAGAGAAGTCGTGTTTCGCGCGTCAGTGCACTTTCATCCGCGCCAGGCGGTAAATCTTAATAGTACCATAACGAGTTCTATCATTCGTCCGCGCCAGGCGGTAAGTCTTAATAGCACCATAATAATTCTATTTAATCTCAATTGCCTCCCTTAAAGTAATGTGATCTAACTTTCCTATTCTTCCGAAATATGCTTATCTAACTTTCCTATTCTTTTGAAATATTCCCCATGTAAATACTCCCCTACAATTCTTAATAAATTATTTAGTTTTCAACTAGTTTCTTTCTTGAACTATGTTGTCTATTTTATTTCGAAAATAACTAATACACCCTAAAAACCCCTAGACACCACGCCATAAAAACCCCTAGACACCACGCCATAAAAACCCCGCCATCTGAAGAATCCAATCTTTTTGGAAGATTTCGGTTGGATTCCCACACACACATTAATGAGTAAATTATTTTACAAAATTTTGTTAGAATTTCTTAATAACAAATGCAATACTTCTTTTAATTACATAAAGAACCTATAAAATGTTGATCTACTTTAAATATTATTTTGAGATATTTTCTTCAAAGTATATATGTGAAATGGGGTTCCAGGCCGCGGTAGCCGAGTGGTATAGATATCGGACCATGGCTTGCCTTGTCACTAGTTCGAGCCAGTACCACTAAAGACTCGCCGTGTAGGGCAGCGATGCACGTTAAATCTGTAGAGAGCTGAAACGTCATCCCGTTGGTGTGGTGTGGTAGTTAGGAGAGGGGAGTGCCAGCTGAGGTGTACGCAATATCTGCTACAAAACTATTCACCTTCCCCGCTAAAATACTCATCATAGATCCCGTGCTGCCATATATCTTGGAAGAGTGGATTTCAAAGAATATTCCTGCTAAGTATTGGTAGAATATTAATTCTAAGTTGGTGTGGTGTGGTAGTTAGGAGAAGGGGGTTCCAGCTCAGGTGTCTTCCACGTCACTTGACCATGGTTCAAAATTACGTGGTCCGTCTCCAAAAGCCCTCGTGTAGCTGAACAGTGCGACGTTAATATTCAATCAATCGAAATGGGGTTCTACGAAAGCATTTTTTAGTTCTACTGATTCCACAAAAATACATTCAAGTTCTAGAGGTACCGTGAATTGAAAAAGTTTGAAGAACACTAAAGTATGAGAATCTATGAGTATTTCTTTCAGAATAATGTAATTAAGGACTGTGGGACACACAATTCATCGAAAATCTTCATTTAATATTTAGAAGCTACAACATAAATTTTCCAGTTTCTATTACTTAACAGTAAATAATAGATAAATATAGGTGAGTGAGTGAGTGAATAATAACGTCGCACTGTTCAGCTATACGAGGGCTTTTGTAGATGGACCTCGTAATTTAGAACCATAGTCAAGTGACGAGGACGTTACCTATGTTGGCGCCCTCCCCTCCTAACTACCACACAACGTTTGAGCTCTCGAGAGATTTAACGTGCATCACTCCTCTCCCCGATGGATCTTTAGGGGTACTGACATCGAACTCACGACATGCCAGCCACGATCCGATACTTTGACCACTAAATAAGTACGTTATATTGTGCATTCTTCCAGCGAAGTCAAAAGTTCTAAGCTGTTGCAATGTTTCAAAAATTAGATAATCTTCAGAACATCTGTAAAAAAACATAATAAAAATTGGCTACAGGTAAATTTATTTTATAAACGTTTTTCTCTTTTGATGGTATACCTTATAAATGAATTCCATTAATAATGAAAATTATGTAAGACAGCGAATAAATTCTGACAATTTTATACTCCATGAAAATAAAAGTAAAAAAAAACATTCGATTTTACCAAATTATTTTCAGAAAAATTTGAAAAATTCTTTTTAAAAAATATTTATTACTGATGAATTTGATTTTCCATTTAAACAATGAGTAAATAAAAAATATATATATACAGAAGTAAATGAGAGCAAAACAGACTTTTTGTCTTGCGGCTTAAGGTATCCGACTACTTTCGGAACCGTGATTTTAAAAAATCGCATAAATGGATAATTTTCACGATATTTAGCGTCACTTAGATTAGAATACAAGTTTAAAATTGTTTTAAGGACACTTTGACAAAAAAAAATTATTTAAATACAATATTTTGGCAAAAAATTAACTTAGAATAATCTTTTTTTCCAAATGTTCTCCTTTTGTGAAAAATGCTTCTATTATAATAATATTTTGCCTGTATATAGCTCAGACCTCTCTACAGAGGCTCAACTAGAATTTTTGATAAATTCACACTATTTTCAGAGTTACCACCAATTGAAATAATTATCGGCGTTTTTTTCTTAAAATTGTTCCACTTTGTTGTCGTAAAATATGGATAAACCCACTTCTAAGTTATATATTTCAAAAATTCTAGTTGAGCCTCTGTAAACAGGTCTGAGCTATATATAGGCAAAATAATATTATAATATAAGCATTTTTCACAAAAGGAAAACATTTGGAAAAAAGATTATTCTAAGTTAATTTTTTGCTAAAATATTGTATTTAAATAAATTTTTTGTCAAAATGTCCTTAAAACAATTTTACACTTGTATTCTAATCTAATTGACGCTAAATATCATGAAAATTATCCATTTATGCACTTTTGCAAAATCAGGGTTCCGAACGTAGGCGGATACCTTAAAGAAAATTTAACTATTAATAAGCCTGCCCAAAGAAAAATGCAACCTTTTTATAGCCTTCCTTTGTTTTTAATTGATTTTTCATATCGTTTGTCTCTTGGGGGACACGTATTAATAAATGTGTCACATTATTCAAAATTTCTTACTTATCAAATGGTAATAAAAATCACGAGAAAAAAACCACTTGAATACTATCTTCAGAATAGCTGAACATAAAGTTTGAAAATTTAATTGAGTAGAAGCTACTTTTTTTTCTTTTTTCACTGAGATGAAATAAAGCAACATTGAATTGGCATGTATAATGACTACATCTCTTTTAAACATTGAAATGAAGGTTGCATTTTTTTTTCTTCAAAATTGTATGTACCAGAAATAAAACTATCTACTCTCTACATTAGTGAATGTATTCTGTTTTTGTAACCATATAAAAATAATACTTCTAAATATTTATTTATTTAGAGGTAAGAGCTGATATATTTGTGACCTTTTTCTACATTAGATATATGTTAATACCATTCAACAATTTTTCTGCATTCGATATTGTTCAAAACATGATTCATGTGTATGAGTCCTGTGGCGAAGAATGTTAACGTCTTTCAACCTGCAGTGAATGGTTCGAAGTTTGTGGTTTTTAATGTGAAGAACGTAGAGTACGTGTGTTGATGGTCTATTGTTACTTTTAATCTACTCTGCTCGAAGCTGGCGATGTCGGCGTAGGTAGTGTTGTATTGGTGTCGGTATTGTGTAACGTGACTATATATATATATATATATATATACATTGGGCTGAGGATTGTTGTTCACTGTTGAAGACTTAGTACATTCCCGGGATCTGGTATCATTTTTTTGATGCTGCACCATATAGGTGCCACTCCAATCGGCGCAATGTTATTTTGACACCCAGTTTCCTTCCCGGAGTGAGGCATCTGAGCTCTAAAGAGGCTAAGTGGTACAATGAATTCAATTTTGCCAAGGGCATCCGAGACAAACAGGCACTCTGGGAAACTTTAACAAGCTGCATAATCGTACGACATGGACGCTGGTTATTTTCTGCATCATGAAATTCCACCGGGGTCGCAACCGCAAGCTTGTCTTACATTGCCACCGAAACACAGCTACGCCATCCAGTCGAAACGTGACTGATTTAACTACCTTATTTATCAACTAGTTGGTATACCCGTTCTTCATACGGGTGAACTGAAAAGTTGAACAACAAAATTGAAGGATAAAGAAGTTTTTAATGAGTTAATTTTACGTAAATTGCAAATTAAATAAATAAATAAAAAAAAGCTTTTTGCATATCACAGCTGGAAAAAAGAAAGAAAGAAAGAAGAAAAAAAAAGCACCTTTGTTAAATTTTAAGTTTGTAGATCTAATAGCTGATAAAAAGGATTTTTTTATTTATAACTCCCCGTAACACTCTTGAGGGTAGATTTTAAAATTCCTCCCTAAGCTGATCTCTGCTCAGCAAAAGTAACACATTGTTAAAAGTTTTGTGTAATGAAAGCTTAAAATAGTGTAAATAATTTATATATCTGAAAGTGTAATACATTAATATTACTTTCTGTTGTATTTATTTTATGTTAAAACTGTAATTTTCGCAAGCAACTCCGTTTCTTAAATTATAATGGCGATTCAATGAAAAACAGCGAAATGTTGACGATAGAGTCAAGTTGGCAAATGTCTAGCTACTTTCATATATATATATATATATATAGCTCGAGCTTTATTAGAGTTTTGTAAGACCGCCGTGTAGGGGCTCGATGCACGTTAATGCTTTATCTACCGCATTATGATTTACTGCAGTTTTTTTCATGCAATATTCTTTTGCATCAATACATTGAAAATTAAGCGATATACATAAACAAAATACTTTACTTTGGGAAATTTAATCCATTAGAGCTAATAAATTAATTAAAGATATTCCACTGTAAAATTAATTATACACACCGTTCACTTAAGGTATCCGACTACGTTCGGAACCGTGATTTTGCAAAAGCGCGCAAATGGATAATATTTATGATATTTAGTGTCACTTAGATTAGAATACATGTATACAATTGTTTTAAGGACATTTTGACAAAAAAATTACTTAAATACAATATTTTGGCAAAAAATTAACTTAGAATAATCTTTTTCCAAATGTTCTCCTTTTGTAAAAAATGCTTCTATTGTATTAAAACTTTGCCTGTATTCAGCTCAGACCTGTCTACAGAGGCTCAACTAGAATTTTTGAAATGCATAACTCGGAAGTCGGTTTATCCATGTTTTACGACAACAGAAGGGAGAAATTTTAAGAAAATACGCCGATAATTATTTCAAATGGTTGTAACTCTGAAAATAATTTGAATTTTTCAAAATTCATAGTTGGGCCTCTGTACAGAGGTCTGAGCTATATACAGGCAAAATATTAATACAATAGAAGCATTTTTACAGAAGGAGAACATTTGGAAAAAAGGTTATTCTAAGTTATTTTTTTGCCAAAATATTGTATTTAAATAATTTTTTGTCTAATGTCTTTAAAACAATTGTATACATGTATTCTAATCTAAGTGACACTAAATATCATGAAACTTATCCATTTATGCACTTTTTAAAATCATGGTTCCGAACGTAGTCGGATACGTTAAAATAAATAGCAAATCGTTTTCTAAGGTCTTCATTAACATACAAAAATATAAGACACTTAATTTTTGACATTAACTATTTTTTCGGGACAAAAATGATAATCTTTGCAATCCGCTGAAAACGCCGTCAGCTGAAAACACAATTCCTGCTACAAAACTATTCGCCTTCCCCGCTAAAATACTCATCATAGATCCCGTGCTGCCATATATCTTGGAAGAGTGGATTTCAAAGAATATTCCTGCTAAGTATTGGTAGAATATTCCTGCTAAGTTGGTGTGGTCTGGTAGGAGAAGGGGGTGCCAGCTCAGGTGTCGTCCATGTCACTTGACCATGGTTCAAAATTACGTGGTCCATCGACAAAAGCCCTCATGTAGCTCAAAGTGCGACATTAATATTCACTCACCTCACTCACACTCCAAAAAATACAGTACAATAGTTTTAATTATTTTCATATTTAAAAATGCAATATCTGCCAATTCAATTAAAATTATAGTTCCAACATCCAAACAAACTTTCGTATTTATAATATATATCTACATATTAGGATATATAGTCGGATTTCTTACAAAATTTCACTCTTGCGACTGAAATATAATTATTGTTGAGGATATAAACACTGGCGTAGCTAGTTCTGAGGGGGCTGTGTATCAAAATTCCTGCAGGGTCCCTTTTTACATATGAAAACCCTGTTAGTTGAACTGTAGTTACACATGTTGGAGCCCCTGTAGCTTCGGGGCAACGTATCATTGATACGGCTGATACGGTGGTAGCTACGCTCCTGTATATAAGTACCTCTGATACATATGCAAAGAATGGTATATCCGAACGATTTTATTTCCTTAGTCACACAATATCTAATTCTAAGTAGAATATGAGAAATTTACCACAGCCCTCTTTTTTACATATAATTTTTTGTTCTAGACAGGGAATTGATCAAACAGTTTTCCAAAATATCCCGATTTATTATGAGATTTTATTTATTAATCCATTTAAAACAAAACAAAACAAAAAGATTGTCGAGTGATATTTTTATAACAATTAAATTAATGCTTTAAATGTTAAATCTACGCAAACGAAAATGAAGGAAAATACTCTAATTATAAATACTAATACGTATGATATTATAATCCGTGGTAGCATTATTCTCTATTGTTATTTAAGAAAATATACATATAATGTTCCTATATATTTATATATGTGTATATACGATTCAAATGTCAATTTATCTAATTATTTTAAATATTTATATGTAAATTACTTATGTAACTTTAAATGGTAAACAATGACAAAGTTTAAAACAACTCGTCTAGTTGACGAAACTGATTTCCCATCCTATTATGACGCCAATACCGTTGCGATACAAACGTGTTATCGAAAAGCTGAATACACACTCAGCAAACATTATCTCCCCCAGAATGCGGAATGAATCAACTAATAGCTACTGTAGACATCAGATGGCGCCTGTTGCACACTTGACTCAATTACGGAAGAGTACATCATAACTAGGAATTCATTAGTATATATGTCAATTTTATTAATAGCTATTTACATAAATATTTCGTATGTAGATTCATTTACAGTTGAAAATAGCTCATTTATGAACAAAATCGTTCGAAGTTATAGGACATTTTACTAAAACGAAGCGGTTCATTTGTCGAATCGGGCGCTTCTCTCGCCAAGTGTTTTCTCGCCAAATCGATAAGCGCGACAAATCTGGTAACCCTTCTGAATTTGTTTTCCAGTGGAGAAGTCGGTTTTTTGGCGAAATTGGGCGCATGCGTAGTAGATTTCTTTAATTTTAACAGTTTTAACGATAGCGCGGCAAGCTAGCGCTTACGTAATTCGTTTACAGTTTAATTTTAACCAATGTGTGATATTATTTATTACTTTAAAAATTAACGATTCTTAATTTCTGCACATGCGCAGTTTATTATAACGGCCGTTAATGAGGAAACGCTCATTTCTTTTGTTCCGGATGGGTCAGCTGTCTTCTTTCGGATTCGTTTTCTTCGTTTTGGGAATTATTTTTACAGGTAATATTTTTATTTCTTTCTCCACATAAATTTCTAAAGATTAGCATGATGTCCAGCGATGCTGTTAGGATGAATTTGAATGAATGCATGCAAAAATATGATGAGTATTCTGAAAGGGTTTTGCCCTGTTGCCTGTGTTTGGAAAGAAAGCGGTGTTAGAATGGTGCATGAAAGAAGGTTTGATTGCTTCTTCATACGTTTGCCCGAAATGTGGGAAAGCTATGGAATTGAGAGAAAGAACGGGCAAAGAATTGAATGATGGTTTTGAATGGCTTTGCAGAAATCAGTCCAGCGTGAAAGAGGAGAATCATCATGTTTCTCGGAGTGTAAGGAAAGGGTCTTGGTTTGAATTGAGCAACATGGATATGTGTACCGTTTTGTTAGTGATGCGTAAATGGTTCGGAAGGTGCCCTCAGAAATATGCAGTCACAGACTTGGGTGTTGGTTCACACACGGCTGTCGATTGGTATAATTTCTGTAGGGAAGTATGCATACATGTTTTAATTAGAGATAGTTGCAAGATTGGAGGAGTGGATGCGATTGTTGAGGTGGATGAGAGTAAATTTGGGAAAATGAAATATGGTAAAGGAAGACCCGTGAAAGGAAAATGGGTGTTTGGAGGTACTGAAAGGAATTCGAACAAATGTTTTTTTAGAGTGGTTCCATGTCGAACGAAAGAATGTTTGTTTGCTGTCATTAAAGAATGGGTGTTGCCTGGTACCACAATTATTTCGGACTGTTGGGCTTCCTACAATTGCTTGGAAAATGAAGGTTTCCAGCATTTGAAGGTAAACCACAGTCTGACGTTTGTGTGTCCGGTAACAGGTGCGCATACTAAAAGCATTGAGGGCTCGTGGAGTGGAATCAAACGTTTCCTTGGAAATACGACTCATCGCACCGAGGACATGTTTGATTCGTAATCTGCATGAGTTTATGTGGTGAAGGAAAATTCCCATTCCGTTGAGAACGAAGTCTTCAAAACGTTCTTAGTGGATGTGGCGAGTGTTTTCCCTCCTTTACAAAAGGATGTCCCGCCGGAGCAGGAAATAATACCGGACGATGTTCAGCCGGGGACATCCTCTTCTTAAACATCGTTTTTTAAGGTAAGTCAAAAAATTTTCATTTTTAAATGCATAATTTTTGCAGCGATTTTCAGTTTCAAAACTTTAAAATAATACGTTTTTGATGATTTCCCTTCCGCCATCTTGAATTTCGCGCTCCGGCGTTGCGTGTTGTGGTATGGTTGCAACTCCGAAACGCAACACGCAAAAAACGCGCCAAATTGGCAATTTTTCTAAATTTGGCGGAGAAGCGGCTGATTCGACAATTTCACCAACGAAGCAAATGCTTCGAACATTTCTCGATTCGAGTCATATATAACATATTAGTAAAATAAAAATCCTCTTGTCATTATTATCTGGAATAAGAGACAATTTAACACATTACACACATTGAGTGGTAACTTACAAAAATCTACTTTTGGTTTAATCATTAAATGGTAAGATATTCTGAAAACAGATATAGAATTTTTTTTAATGTAAAGCATATTAGGTAAAACGACATATTCATGACCATTAGAAAAAATACATCAACCACAAATGCAAGAAATGAAAGGATATTTCTTAGAAAAATTACATTGTCAGTGAATTTATAAATTTTATTTTTTTAAAAAAATAAGAATAAAATGTAAATTACACATTAATTTAAGATTAATAAAAAATTAACAACACATTAATTTAAGATTCTCAAAGCCCTTTGCTACCTTTTAATGTCAACAGATGGCGCCAGGACTGAATCATATTATTGATTACCTAGGAAGAATTATTGAAATTTTCTAAGGCGTAAGGAGCCGAAAAGCCTTACAAAAGGAGAGAAAAGTACACGAAGCATAAAAATTAAAAAAATTATTTAAACCAACTATCTCTCTCATGAAAATTCAGGTCACTTGGATAAGTTTATACTGCAATATAAACGCGCGCTCAACGACTGGGACCAGTGGCGTGGTCTTGTAATCCAGCTGCTTTGGAGGTCTAGGCTGTTGGACGGCGTGAGGTTGGGAGTTCTGTCCTCCGCTGCTCTATGTCGATCGGGCGTCCGCGCTAAGCACGGTGTCGATATGGTGCGTCTGAGGGAACTCGGGATCACCAGGTCGTCTAAGGCGGAGCGAACCGGCCTAGGTCGGAAACGGAGCAGGCAAAACCTCCCGCAGCGTGCAGTAGTGGGACAGCGCCTGTGAATGGACCGCGGTTGGTAGCCCATCCAAAAACTCGGACACAGTCTTTTTTGTTTTTAATCTCCTTTCTTTAAAACGACATATTTAATTAATTTTCTCGGTTCGTTAAATGCATATTTTTCGAACCTACATTTTTCAATACTGCGAATGAATAGACATTTTCCCCCCTCATAACCCGTATTTATGTGTCTTTAACTACAATTAAAACTTTTTTTCAAAGCCATATTAATGATATTCTCGATGGAGCTCTTCACAGAAATAAGTCGTAAAAAACACAACGTAATATTTTCAAATACATATTTTAAGAACTTTTTTTCGACAAAACGTCAAAACTTTTTTAAAGCACTTTCAGATATTTCTAGCCGATTTGTTCGGATTTTTAAATTGATCCTCAACATGTTTATGGACCACAGTAAAGAGAACTAAATGAAATTATATATATAACATTATATTTGAGAAAATTAAAAAAAAAATACTCACTACATATCATTAAAGTGCACACATACTATATATATTCCAAAGATATGTAAAATACTTTTAATATAAAAATCAATGTTATTTCGGTTATGTAGTAAACATAACATTCTGTTTTTACTAACTAAGAAAAATTTTGTCAAAAACTATGCAAACCGAAAGAAAGCAGATAAAACTTCTCACGGTAAGATCGTAATAATTTATTTTCATGACGAAAAGATTAACAAAAATTCAAATGAGAAGTTTAAAAAAGAAGTTAGTGTAGTTTAAAATCAAATGTATTTTGAGCTGTCAACTTGGGCAGTTTTTACTTACCTCTGTATGAGTGGGAGAAAAATTATTATATGGCTCTGTTCTTAGTATATATTACAAAGTTTCAAAGATAAACTGTTTTCATGACTTTTCATTCGAAGCGATAAATATGCGGGTAAAAATAACGACATATTATGTATTACTAGCTGCATGGCCCGGCGTTGCACGAGTTTTCTCTACTTTGATAATTTTTCCCTTTCCTTCACAAAATCAGCACTTCCATTATTCTTTTTCGAAATTACTTTGGCTTTTTTGTTTCTTTTCCCTCTGCTTAGCCCGGAATTGCACGGGATTTTACCGAATGTATAACTTAATTTCCACGTTAATTTCCTCTTTCCTTAATGACTCCAGCACTTTTGTGTGGGTGTGTATGCGTACGATGTGAGTGATTGCTATAATGATGTCATCAAATTCCCTTTTTCGAAATTTTTTCACTGCCAGACAGGTTTCTTTCCCCTTCATTTACCCCCTGCTTTGCATGAATATTTTTGAATGTATAACATATGGTCATGGAAATTCCCCCTTCTCTGTCAGCACTCCCTGTTGTGTGTATGTATGATTTCTATATTAATGTCATTACAATTCCCTTTTTCGAAATTTCTTCCACATCTTAACATTGTCAGACACGTTTCTCTTATTTCTCTATGGTCCGGCGTAACAGTGGCTTTTTTAGTGGAGAGCTATCCCCCCCCCATTATTTATAAATGATGATTGAAAAATCTTACACATAGCTATTGAAATGATTTTTTTTTCTGATCGTTTGAATGTTTGATTAAACATATGTAAGTGTAAAAAAACTCTCTTTCTTCCTATATATATAAATAAGGAAAAGCATATATATATATATATATAAATATATGTTTACATTCACTAAAAATCATTCAAAAACAAAAGAATATTGTCTGATAAAAATATTTCAGTATTTTATTATAATTTTTGTTTTTCATTCCACTGTGTTTAGTAAATCATTTAAACATGTATCTGAAGAAAAAAGCATATTATACAAAACTAACACATTGATTGTTTTAATAATAATTATTTTCTCAGAGCTTAAAAAATAAAAGGGGTTTGGTATTTTCATATACTCAATCAATCGTTACATAACAATAATTTCCTTCTTAGGTTTTGAAATAAAAAAAATTGATTAAAAATGTTCATTGAACAATTAGTTGTGACATGCCATTTGCTTAAAAAATCGCTGTAAAATAAAAAATCTCGTTTATTGATAAAGACATTAAATATTTCAAAAAATTTGCAAAATTATTAAATCAAAAGAAAGACATATATTAGTTTTATTATATTAATTATAAAATATTTTTTCTATAAATAATTATAATATATTTTATATATTACATACCAGGTGAAATGCCCATTCTTTACATGGGGGTTAAGTTTTAAAAACATATAATTCCCCTATTATATCAATTATAATATTTTTTTAGGGACGGTAAAACCCTGAGTAAAGTAGTATAACCAAAAATTTAAAATATTTTTTTTATTAATGTTAAAATTATAAATATTTTAAACAAAGTACAATTTGACCTCAAATTAAATAATAATTTAACAAAAACAAATATTTTTGAATGTAAGAGAGGAAATTAGCAGCTATAAAGTAAAAGAAATGCTGAATGCAAATAGAAATAAAATTATTTAGAAAAAGAATAGCAGTAGAAAAGTTTCGCTATTGAACTATGGGTGAAATAACCAAAAAAGATAAACCGAAAAAAAAATAAATGATAAACTGATTAACAAAAAATATCATAAATAAGAAATATTAGGAAGCCTTAACGGGAAAAAAATTAAATTAGTATTTGGGGGGAGGGTTTAATACTGTAATTCAATAGATGGAATGTAATTCAATACTAAAAATTAAATTAGTATGAATAAAAAAAAAAATTATCTAAAATAGGCCAGGGAAATAATCTAAAATCAATAACAGTACTGAATGATACAAAAAAAAAACATGTTGCAAAAAAAATTAAATTTTCAAACAATATTTTTTTTCCCAAAATATTTCTATTACAAGAATTCTATTAAAAAAAGAAACAAATGAGCCATACAATCATAAATAACTATAATAATAATTAAATTTTTTATATATTATATTTAAGAAATATAATAAAATTTATATGATCTCCAAAACTATAAGGGAAAAGATTATCGAAGCAAAAGTAAAACCATCAGATGAAAATCACATCAACACTGAATATAAAAAAAAACCAAAAAGGAGATATAGAAAATCTTTTTAAGGTGCATATTTTTTTTTTAAACCTTTTTATACAAATGATATATTTATAAATCAAGATTGTCGAAAGTGAAATTTGGACAAAAAATTTAACTTTAATTTAAAAAAAATCCAAAAGAAAATATGAGAATATTGTTTCTCCACTTCTCAAATTCCAAATAAATTTTGTTAAAAAAAATTTTGATTTTTAAATTTTAAAAAAAAGATGAGATCTTATCGGTCAAGAATCCAAGGGCCCTAAACGTGACATACAAAAAAATGGTTCACAATATTATCAATCTGTCAATAGCAATTAATTCAAGCAATTTTTCTATAATGAAGAAAACATTAATTTGCCGAAAAGAATAGCAAAAATCTTTATTTTCCGAAAGAAAAAATTAAGCAAGTATTTATATTTAAAAAAGGGATACAAAAATAGTTTTTTGTACAATTAGTAAAAAATACATGATTTTTTTTTCAGAAGGAACATTAAATAATGATGCCAAAACAGGGAACAAAAACCCCAGAAAATCTTACATACCATAAAAAACCGGCTAAACGCTTACTTTATGCCAAAAATTAAATCGAAATTTATGGGTTCAAGAGCTTTAGAAATAAAAAAAATGAGAATAGAAAAAAATTAAACCACAAAAAATCTGTTTATTTAAAAGAAATGACATTCCTTTGAACTTAAAAGGGTTGTAATTTAAAGAAGTATACTATTTTTTTCCATACCTTGGGAAAAATACCTCGAATAAATGACTTAAAACATGGGGCATTGCAAAGAATTTGGGTTTTTTCGAAAAGAGGGTTTGCTTTAACGACGAACATAACAAAAAATTAAAAAATGAGCTAAAAAAGTATAGGTGGGGCATTATATGTTTGGTTTTTTATGGAAAATTTTGGATATTTTTTTTTTGTATTTTTTTTAGCATAAAATTTTCAACAAATTGTTTCGATTCGTCCTTTTTTTTATTCTTTTTCCCCTTTTGGGAAATTTTGGAGCCCTAAATAACCGCATTTTTTTCCATTTTTTAAACTTGGGGTCATCTGTTGAGGGAAGGAAGAAAAGCAATAATTTTTTTTTTTAAACCAAAAAAAATGTCAAAAAAAATTTTGCATAAAATTTTTAAAAAAATCTATATGAAAAAGATTGAAAGAAGGGAAAAATTAAAAACCGTACGGGCAACACACAAAATTACATTAACTCTGAATTTTAAAGTGAAAAAAAAATATATAAAATTTTAAAATTTTGTTAACAAAAAAAAATTAATTAGTATAAACCCAAAAATCACAAAATTACCAAAAACGGAAAACAGGTTTCGCGCGCGCGTTGGGGAATGGGTTCAGAACCAAAAACCCAGTACTGAATGAAACAAAATAAAAAAAACCATGCTGCTAAAAAATTAAAAAATTAAGATAATTTTTTTTCCAATATTTCTACAAAAAATTTAAAATTTTTTATTGAAAAGAGAAAAACGAATGAGTACATACAATGATAAATAATTTTATAATGATAAGTAAAATATATCTATCAATATGGACAAATTTTTAACAAAAAATATGCATATGACCCCGGCTATGTGAGGGACAGATTACCGGAAGAAAACACTTTTAAAACCATAATTTGGTTGAGAGAAAATAATTTCAACGCCAAATTTTTTAAAAGGAAAACCAAAAGGGAAATTGAGAAAATCTTTTCAAGGTGCATTTTTTTCCGTGCAAACTTTTTTTAGATCATAATGCAATGCAAAAGGCCCAGTTTAGTTATAATTTTAAATTTTAAAATTTAAAAAAGGTTACCTAAAACAAAAAAAAGTAACCCCTTTTTGAAAAATTTCCAAAAAACAGTTTTAAAACAAAAAAAAACAACAAAAAACCAAAAAACTTCAATATTTAAAATTTAAAAAAATAAATATAAAAGAAACCCCACATAAAATAAAAATTATAATTTTTCAAACCAAACACCCATTTTTAAATAGATAAATTTTAAATCTGATTTTTTTAAAAACTACCCATAAGCAGCTCAGAAAAAAAAAAGTAAAGGGAAAATCTTATTTTAAAAATAAAAATTTCAACCTTAAATCAAAACCATTGACAGTCTGTTAACCCCGTTAGTTTGAATTTAAAGTTTTTTTTAAAAATTATAATTTTTTTTTTTTTATTTACAAGGGAAAAAACAGGGAATTTGCCAAAAGGAAAAAAACTTAGAGGAATCACCACAGAAAAATTTTGCCCCTTTTGGACAAAACAGATTCTTATGTGTTTTATAAAAAAAACATTTTTTTGGAAAAAGGCCAATTTGGCTGGGGTTACCTTATAGTAAGTATCAGGAAAAAGCAAACCTTTTTTTTTTTTGGGAAAGGGAAAATTTTTATTTTTATCGCACCAATGCCAAAACATTAAAAAAAACTCGCCAAAAGCTGATTTCCCGGGATTGTACCCCGTTTAAATTTTTTGGCAACCTTGTTTTGGCATATAATGTCGCCAATAGGTTGCGATAAAATTTCAAAAACGCAATTCCAAAAAAGATTTTTGGGACTTATGTATTTGCAACAATTGCCAAAGTATTAATAACCCGTCAAGTTGGGAACCGCGATTTCCATTTTTATATCTTTTAAGGGCTGGGTTTTGTGGGTATCTTTCTTAGATGGATTTAGCCAAGGCCCAAACCCTGATAGTACCCCCTTTTAAGTTAAGGGTTTTAAAGGGGAATGAAAACCGGGTTCCTTAGAAATGATAAAAATAGGGACAATTTTTTTTCAAAGTCGACATTTAAAAATCAACATAAGTTTTAAAACCCAAATTTGGAAAAAAAAAATTTTTTACAAAAGCCTAAATTTTAAAAAGGGATTTCCCGGCCTTTTTTATGCTAATAAAACAAAAATATGACGAATCATGAACATCTGAAATAGGATGGTTTGAAAATTCAAAATAGCCGGGATTTTAAATTAAAGTTTGGGGGGTTTTAAAAAAATATAGGTTCCATCATCATGCACTATATCATGTTCCATAATCATGCACAAAAAAAAAACGGGGTACATAATTTTAAAAATTAAGTAAAAAAAGGGCCCCCCAAAAACAGATTTTATTATTATCTAAAATCAATAGTTTTTATATAAACATAACCGGGGGGGTGCCATATAGCTTGAAGAGGGGTTTAAAAAAAATATCCCCCCTAAGTATTTGTCAGAATATTCGTAGAAATTGTTATTCTGTGTAATTTTAAAAAGGGTAAGGGAACCCGGAGATAAAAAATTAAAGAAATGCCCTGAAACCTTTTTTGATTTTAATAGCAAAAACCGGGCGTATCATGAACATCAAATGAAATAGGGGTATCGGATGGGGAGGGTATGAAAATATCTTTAAAAGTAACCAGTACAGTAATGACGTTAAGGCCTTGCAAGAAGTGTAGTTGTTCCATTATCATGCATCAAATCATGTTCCATAATCATAAAAAAAAAAGATACATAAATTTAAGAAGATTTTGGGAAAAAAAGGCCTTCCCGGGATTTACTTTATCAAAATCCCCGCTATGTTTATACTCATCATAAACCCGTGCTGCCAAAAATAGCTTCGGGGAATTATTTAAAAGAATATCCCTCCTAATTAATTGTGAATATTGTGGGAAAATTGTTATTCTGTGTAATTTTTAAAATAAGTGGTAAGTACCCCCCGGTAAAAGGGTTAAAGAAACCCTAGGCATTCTTTTTATGCTAACAGAAAAACTACGTCGTATCCCGGGAAAATCAAATGGTTTGGATATCGGAAAGGGGGGGGTTTTTAAAATTAAACTTTAAAAAAAATCAGTACAGTAATTACGTTAAGCCCTTTCAAGAAGGGTGGTTTTCCATTCCGCAACAACATGCAATAAAAAAGCACAAAAATATATAAAAATAACCATACACAAAAAGGAAAAATACGAATTTAATGAGCATTAAAAAAATAAAAAAGGGCCTTTGGAGGAAAAAAGATTTTTTTATTACCTTTAAAAAACCCCAGCTCGCTTAAACACAAAAAAATACTGATTTGATCCCTTTTTCAAATTAAAAAACAAAAAAACAAAAATTTTGGGATCCTCACCCACATTAAGGGGGGGATAGGGGGTGGAAAAACTTATAATATTTTCATTTGTGACAGTCAATTAGCATTAATGAACCATGTTTCTCACTTTTTTTTGAAATTCGGAAAAGGATAAAATCGCATAATTAAGAAATCACGTCATCTTAATGTCATTAAAATTAATTTTTTTTAAATTTCTTCCAAACCCCCTTTTCCCTCGTCGAAAGGGCTTTTCCTCCCCGCTTACCCCACGTTTAAAAAGGTTTTTCCCCAGGTATAAAAATTCGTCTTTCATGTGAAATTCCTTTTTTCCCCCCCACCCGAATTTTTGGGGGTAGGGTATGTGCGATGTAATTTATTTTAAAAAGTCATTAAAAAAACCCCCTTCCAAAAAATTTCTTTTAAATTCTTTTCGTTTGGTTTGGTTTCTTTTTTTTTGTTCAGCCCGACATAAACACTCGATCGAGTGTAAAAAATCCTTTAAAACCCCCCAGGGGGTAAAAAATTTTCTTTAAATTTCTATTTCTAATTTAATTTTCAAAACCACAATACCCGGGTTTTTTAAATAAAATATTAATAAAACATTAAAAAATTTAAAAGATTTTTTATATAGAGTATTAAAAAAAAATAAATATAATCTTTTTTTTTAACAATATTTAATTTTTTGAATTTAAAAAAAAAAAGAATGGATTTCAAATTATTATTGCGTGTCGGAAAACCCTATACCGACAATGTTAAATTTAGCCCTTTTATTTCTGGTTTTCAGAAAAATGTTAAAATAAAAAATTAAATTTTGTCCTATTTTCATTAGGTTTTTTTTTTAACTCTGGGGAAAATTTTTAAAAATTTGTTTATTTTTAAAAAAAATTTAAGTAAAAGTGTCTTTTTAAATTTTTGAAAATTATTATTTTTTCCGATAAAAAGCTTTTAGCAAAATATTTTGGGAAAATCTTCAAAAAACTAAATCTAAATTATATAATTTTATAATTATTTATGTGCAGGGAAAAAAAAGCATGGGGCCTTCTTTTAGTTGGGTTCTGAGAAAAAAAACACGCAGTTTTTAAAACAACCTTTTTAGAAAATTGCATTTTTTTTTTAAAAGGCACTTCATCACAAAAATAATAAAATTTTAACACATATTTGCCCCATTTTATAAATATATTATTTTAAACTCTATTTATTTTGGTTCTTTTTTTTTTTCTTTGATTTTCAGGAAAAAAAAAATTTTTGCATTTTTTAATTTTTGTTTTCGAATTTTTTTTTTGTTGCTTTTTTTATTCAAATTTTGTACCAATTTTTGAAGAATTTTCAGTTCTTATTATTACTTTCATCAAATTTGACTACAAACCACCCAAAAAACCATGTTAAAAAAAGGGCGATACATGAAAATATAGCTTTGGAAAAGATTAAAGATATTTCGATTAATTTATAGTGTTTTATAATCTTCACCTGTAAAAAACAATTTCTTTCAAAACAGAATTAAAAAATTTTTTTTTAAATATTAGATAAATGGTATTAAAAAAAAAAGAAATCTTTTTTTTATGTTTTTTTAATATGAAATTTTGTATTTTTTTGCAAAATGAATGAACGAAAGAATGCATTGCATTTTAAAAATATTTATGTACCTTTTACTAGAAAATATTGAACACCGGTTTTAAAAATTTTTATAAATACACAATATATAAGAAATATATAGTAAAAATTTCCCCCTTATGCATACAGTAGATTTATAGAAAATGATAAAAATTTAGTGAAAAAGTCATTTTATCAGTTTTTCCTTTTTTTAAATTAAAAACATGTTTGAGGAATATTTCACAAATTTCAAATAAAGAATAAGGAAAAAATATAAAAAATTTTTATATTTTTTGATGCTAATAAAAAGATATGAGAATCATGAACATCTGAAATAGGAGGGTTGAAAATATTTTAGAAGTACCGTACGTAATTACTTTAGGCCTTGCAAAAATATAGTTGTTCCATCATCATGCATATATCATGTTCCATAATCATGCACAAAAATAAAACAGATACAAAAATTTAAAGAAGCATTCAAGAAAAAAACGGCCTTAGGAAACAGATTTTATTATTATCTAAAATCACAGCTATTTTTATATATCATAGACCCCGTGCTGCCATATAGCTTCGAAGAGTGGATTTAAAAAAAATACCCCTCCTAAGTATTGTCAGAATATTCGTAGAAATTGTTATTCTGTGTAATTTTAAAGTAAGTGGTAAGTAACCCGGTAGATAAAATTTAAAAGGGTGCCCTCAACCTTCTTGATTCAATAGAAAAGCTATGTCGTATCATGAACATCAAATGAAATAGGTTCGGATGGGGAGGGTATAAAAATATCTTTAAAAGTAACCAGTACGTAATGACTTTAAAGGGTTGAAAGGGTGTAGTTGTTCCATTATCATGCATCAAATCATGTTCCATAATCATGCAAAAAAATAAAACAGATACAAAAATTTTAAAGAAGCATTCAAGTAAAAACGGCCTTGCGGGAAAAAGTTTTTTATTTTATCAAAATCCAGCTATGTTTATACTCATCATAGAACCCGTGCTGCCATATAGCTTCGAAGGTGGTTTTAAAAAGAATACCCCTCCTAAGTATTGTCAGAATATTCTAGAAATTGTTATTCTTTTAAATTTTAAAGTAAGTGGTAAGTACCGCCGGTGAAAAAGGATTAAAAGAAACCCTCAGGCATTCTTGATGCTAACAGAAAAGCTACGTCGTATCCTAATATCAAATGAAATAGGATATCGGATGGGGGATTTTAAAAAATATTTTTAAAAAGTAATCAGTACAGTAATTACGTTAAGCCTTGCAAAAAGGGTGTTTTCCATTCCCGCAATCAACATCAATAAAAAAGCACAAAAAAATATAAAAAAACATACACAAAATTGGGAAAAGTCATGAATTTAATGACATTAAAATATAAAACGGGCCCTTTCAGGGAAAAAAAAATTTTTTTATTACCAAAATCACAGCTCGAAACACAAAAAAACTGATTTGATCCAACACACAAAAAAAAAACAAAGCAAACTTTGGCATCCTCACCACATTGCGGGGGGCATAGTGTGGAAAAACTTATAATTTTTCATTTTGACAGTCAATTGCATTAATGAACGAGTTTCATCACTTTTTTTTGAAATTCTGGAAAAGGATAAAATCGCATAATTAAGAAATCACGTCATCTTAATGTTTAAAAATTTAATTTTTTTTAAATTTCTTCCCCCCTATTTGCCCCTCGTCGAAAGGGGGCTCTTTCCCCCCTTCGACGTTGCACAGGTTTTTCCCCCAGGTATAACCTTGTCTTCATGTGAAAATTTCCTTTTTTTCCCCCTCGATGCCAGTACTTCTGGGGGAGGGGTATGTGCGATGGGTTTTATTTCTATATTTAAGTCTTAAAATCCTCTTCTAAAATTTCTTTTTTCTTCTTTTCGTTGAAAGTAGGTTTCTTTTCTCTGTTCAGCCCCACATATCCTTTCGTTATCGAGTGTAAAAAATCCTTTAGTCTTCAGGGGGTAAAAATTTGTCTTCAAATTTTATTTCTAATTAGTAATTTACAAAACCACAATACCCGTTATTTAAATAAAATATTAATAAAACATTAAAATTAATAGATTTTTATATAGAGTAAAAAATAATAAATATAATCTTTTTTTTTAACAATATTTAATTTTTTAAAAATTTTAAAAAAAAAGAATGGATTTCAAATTATTATTAAACGTAGTGGTACCCCATACCGACAATGTTAGAATGAGCCCTTTTATGTTCTGGTTTCTCAGAAACTGTTAAATATAAAAAATTCAAATTTTGTCTGTATTTTCATTAGGCTTTTTTATTTATACTCTGGCTAAAATGTTTCAAATATATTGTTTACTTTTTAAAAAAATTCAACGTAAAAGTGTCACTTTGAAATTTTTGAAAATTATTATTTTTTCACGATAAATGCTTTTCAGCAAAATATTTTGGGAAAATCTTCAAAAAACTAAATCTAGTATATATATCTATATATTATTTATGTGCAGTAAAAATTGCATGCGCCTTCATTCAGTAGATTCTGAGAAAAAGAAACACGCAGTTTGAAAACAATCCTTTTGAGAAAATTGCATTTTTATTTTAAAAAGGCACTTCATCACAAAAATAATAAAGTATAACACATATTTGCCCTATTTTATAATATATTAGCTTAATCTCTATTTATTTTAAGGCTCTTTATTTTTTTCTTTTACTTAGATTTCTCAGAAAAAAAAATATTTAGCATTTTTCACTTTTAAGCTATCGAGGTATTTTTTGGCTGTTGCATTATTTTATTCAAATTCTGTACCAATTTTTGAAGAATTTTCAGTTCTGATTCATTACTTTCATCAAATTTGACTACAAACCATCATAAATACCATGTTAAAATGTGTCGATACATGAAAATATAGCTTTGGTAATAATGATTATAAGATATTTCGATTAATTTATAGTGTTTTATATCTTCACCTGTAAACACAATTTCTTACAGCATCAGAATTAAAAATTTTCTTTAAATATTAGATAAATGGTATTAAAAAACAAGAAATCTGTTTTTATGTTTTTGAATATGAAATTTATGTATTTTTATGTATGTCACAAGCTATGTGCAACGAAAGAATGCATTGCATTTTAAGATATTTATGTACCTTTTACTAAGAAACTATTGAACACCAAAGCTTAAAAATTTGTATAAATACACAATATATATGAAATATATAGTAAAAATTTCCAGCTCATGCATACAGTAGATTTATAGAAAAATGATACACAATTTAGTGAAAATTGTCATTTTATCAGTTACGACATCTTTTTAGCTAAACATGTTTGAGGAATATTTCACAAATTTCACATAAAGAATAAGAATATATAAAAAATTTATATATGAAACATATAGTAAAAATTTCGAGTTCATGCACACATACAGTATATTTATACAAAAAAGAATACATAATTTAATAAAAATTGTCATTTTCTGTGTTACGAAATCTGCATTTTAGCTAAAAATGTCTGAGAATTTACATGATTTTCCACAAATTCTGTATCAATCTTGAAAGAATTTTCAGTTTTGTGATATATTGCTTACATCAAAAAGTTAACCATAAAACATCTTTAATGCCTTTTAATAATGATCAATAAGTAAAAGTAATGATTTAAGAAGAACATGTGATTATACGAATTTCGAAAGTTTTCATTATGGATTTTTGAACGTTAATATACTCACCACTTCCTAAAGTATCAAAATTCAGAGTTTCTCTATATGTTAAACAAGTGATTTCCAAAAGAGACACAAGACTGGTGTTTTTTTAATATGAAATTCATTTATTTTTTAAGTATGTAACAAGCTTCTCGCAACGATAATGTCAATTATGTCTTTTGTAACTCTTTCTCAGAAACTATTAAACATTAAGACTCAAGATTTTGTCTGTATATTGAATAAACCTTTATCTTTCTACTTCAGTGAAATTTTAAAATTAATTTGTTCAGTTTTTTTTTTTAAAAAAGATAATTTTTGTAAAACATAATTAGGAATTTAATAAAAATTGTAATTTTTTGGTTATGACATGAATTTTCTAGCTAAATGGTTTAGAAATATTCCAAAAATTTCACTTCAAACTACACAAGTAAATATCCATGCATGCAGTAAGTAGGTTTAGGTAATATAACATGAAAATTTTTAAAAGTAAACTCTTTAGTAAACAGTAAATTTTATAACCTTTTCAAAATAAGTATTCTTTACATCTTAGTATAATAGTTGTTTAGTACTCCATAATTAACAAGTTTAAACATCTATTAGTTTATAATTAAGCTTCAAATCCCTCAAACTTTGTAACTACAAATTCTGCTCCAAAATCAAGCAGTTAAACTTGCAGTTATATTGTTATCTAAAGTTAATTTTGCATGAAAAAATGAAAAAAAATAAATAAAATAAAGATAGTGGCTTTGCAACTTTTTAAATGACCTATATTGTCAATTTTATCTGTCAAAGTGGACGTGGTCACCAACTGATGATTTTTTAATAGTCCTTTTAAAATACTTCTAAATCATAAAATGGCTAGTATGTTATATCATTGGAAAGGTCTTGATTTGGAGAAGTTAGAAATATTAAAAACTCAAAATCGATTTTCCAAAGGGTTTTACGCTACTGACTGTTCTTATCCAATTAATCGTTGCACACTGTTAGCCTAAAAATGACTCTAAATCTTAATCTAGTTATAACCACTGGAAAATAGACAAGGTACGATTTTATTATTAAGTAATTTAGTAAGGAATAATAGAAAAAATACTGCTTTAGTTCTTAAAAAATACTAATTCATATCCGTTTTTGTTAAATAATGAATCAAGAAATTCTTAAATTTAGATTAGGAGACGACTGCTGATTTCTGAAAGTTTGATTATTCGATTAAAAATATGTAACTACAAAAAATAAATAAATGCATAATAAATAAATAAATTATGGGCAAAAAAAGCCTAGAAATTTGATTACATTCACTGTATGTAAAAACAAATTTTAAAGGAAAATATTACTATCTGATAAAATAATTTCTGCCTTTTCATATATTTATAAAGTTTTTTAGTAAACTATTTTTTAATAATAAAGAAAATTATCAGTTACGATATATTATTAAAAAACCTAAGCTCCTATTCTTTATTTTATTTATAAAACAACAAATAATTTCTTAGATTTTAAAGTAATAAAAGGAATTTGGAATCTCTCTTCATTACTTACATTCACTATATAAAACAATAAAAAAGAAAACGCTTTTATCTGAAAGAAACATCTCAACATTTTCTTACATTTTGAAGACTATTCCTTCAGTGGTTTCTTGCCATATCTCATAAATTTACGAGACAAAATTAAATAACGGAAGAAATGTTTTTTAAAGGTAAATAACGTGTTTCACATAAACAAAGAATAGAATTGCCTGCGCCCTCTCCAAAAGTTTTCTTTCTGAAGATGTGCAATGAACATTAAAATCCTTAATTCTCCGTGTAGTTTTTACAAAATTTATTATTACTTGCATTTGGCGATTTTGGCAAAGCGGTATTTTTACGATTTTGATATATTTACAACTCTCCTCGAAACGGAAAATGACTTTTTTTAATAAATAGCTTTATGTATAAAAGTGACATAAAATGAATAAACAAATTTTTTAACTCTTACGTCGCTGAGTTTTCAACGTTCGGATTTTCCCCCAACATTGGTGTTTTTAGCCTCCTGTAGGGCAAGCTTTTTTTTCTTAAACTCGCTTGTTAGACAAAACGGTTTTTTTGTAAAAACGCGAGTTTAGTATATCTGTTGTTGAATGACCTTGGTGAAATAATCAAAATAATTTCTCAAAAGTAATAAATAATAAATATAATAAATCATTACTTAATGAAAATAATTAGTACTAGAAAATAATTAAATTATTAGAATATATATATATGCATACTATATACTGTCCACTTTTAAAGATCTCGGGTAGGGCATACTTTTGCGTAAAGGCCCAGGGCTTCAAGGAGTCCTAAGACGTCCCTGGATATGTTGGCTAGCCACAAAACTTGTTAAACCTCACTTTTATATAAATGATGTTATATATAAGACCTGTCCTAAGCGATGTTTATCGTATCGCAGGATCCAAATATCTGTATGCCCCTAATCTTCGAATATCTGGGTTTTTTTGGGGGGGTCCTGAAGGCACTTGAGGTCATTTCCTTAAGTAAATGATTTGAACATATCCTTCAACTGATTTAATGAAAAGATGAAATAAAAAAACGAACAGAACTTCCACAGCTCTTTTTATCCTCTTTTTACCACTCTTCTTTGTCTCCCCGCTCTCCTTTAACGTTCGTGCAGAAAGCGTCTAAGCATTAAACGCTGAAGGTTGCAAAAAATTATAGTTTTTCTGAGGAAATTAATATATTTAAAAAAAATCCAAATCTCTCGCATCAACAAGCATGTAAAAGAACACCAACGACTGACCTTTTAATATAACATAAGATATTGCTCTCTTAATACCAATTTTTAACGTGTATATATGCATATGATATTCAATAATTGAAATTTGATTTTCTTTACGTTGCCCTCTAAAGCAACACGAGATCTATTCGTGATGGACCTAACACTTTTGAACCAGAGTAAAATTAATCTCTGAACTTCCACACCCCATTTACATGAGGACTTTAAGTCACAATAAATGTATCTTCTATCAGCCCCTCTACACGAGCTCTTGTATGAGTTTTTAGCGACATCAGGTTTCGAATTTGCGACTCGCCAACCCCATCCACGAACTTGCAACCATGACCTTTCGGCAACTGTGACTGCTCAATAATTAGAAAAAAGAAGGCTAAAAAAAATCCTTTCAAAAAAGGTCTAGAAATAAATAAGATGAATATTTTACCATTGCTGATGAACGGAGTTTATAATGTCTTTAGTGAAAACTTTCTTAATTGAGACCAATCACAAAAACAACTATTGACTGTCGAAACAAAATAAAATCTGTAAGACCTCTTAAAAAGTCGAAGCATTCTTTTCGGCTAAAAAAATTTCTCATCAAACCAATCAATACGCATAAAACTGTAATTGAACATAAATCGGGTTTTTTGTTTTTTTTTTTTTGGTTTTACGACCATATGAGAACCTCTTTCGTTTCTGTATATTTCGGCAATAGAAAAGGAAAACCAGCAATGAACTGGTGACTAAAAGAATTTTTTATTTTATTTAAGCCGTATAAAGTAGGTTCATCCTTATATCTAAAGATATATTTTAAACTGTTCGTTTAATTAATTAGATTAAACCAATAAAAAACAGCATAAATGAAATATGCAAATTAGAATAGTTGCTTCGTAATTAGGTATCATATTTTTGTAGCTTATATTGAGCTATCTTACACAGCTCAAGTTCTTTATTCTACATCCCATCGCTTTTTAACCATTCAACAAATTTCGAATTTGACCCTAAATCTTTATTAATTGTAAAAAATACTCAATACTTTTTAAAAATTTATAAAATCTTTCTTGGAATTAAAATTAAAAAATTTGACACACAAAATTTACATTACATACAAAATATTTTTTTTATACACAGCTATAGCCACCGTAAATGCAACACCAAGAAAGACAAGAGATAGCACAACAAAATTTATTTTGTAGATAACATGTTGACCAAGTTTTAAATGTTCAAATTTATAGACTTCTGTGAAGTGTGGTTCCGGCCAGAATCAGTAGCCAATGTAGCCGCCATTGTTGGAGATCATCGCTGCCACACGCCTCGGCATTGATTCAAAGAGACTTTGGATGTTTTCTTGGGGTACAGCAGACCAAGCAGCTTCCACACGTTGGCAAAGTTGATCTGATGTTGCACCTGGGGGTGTAATCTGGATAAATCGTTGCGCAACCATGGACCACATGTTTTCTATCGGCGATAGATCCGAAGAGCGAACCGGCTAGGGAAGCAATTCAATCTGAAGATTGACAAAGAACTTTTGGACAATGCGTGCCACGTGTGGTCGTGAATTATCCTGTTAAAATATGGCTGTGGCAAGCCCTGAAAGTAAGGATGGGCAACTGGCTCCAACACCTCGGAGATGTTGCGCTGGCTGTAAAGTACCGGCAATGCGTACTAGAAGAGTGCGAGAGTGATATCCAATATCTCCCCGTAACATAATACCCAGTGTAGGACTAGTGTGGAGGTGCATAACGCAGCTGTTCAGCATCCTCCGACCATCCTGGTGTTGCAGACAGATACGTGACTCGTCAGTAAAGACGACTTTATTCCATTCTGCCGCTCACATCCTTCTTACATCTCACCATTGGTGGCGGAGACGTCTGTGGCTCTGCGTCAAGGGTAGACCAAGCAATGGACGTCTTGCGGACAGACCACTCTGCTGTAAACGGCGTCGAATGGTACGCGCAGACACTGAATGATGCTTTACAGACTCAATGTGCTGTGCTATGGTTCGTGATGTGACTCAGTGATCCGTCACTGCCATGCGCACAATTTGCCTGTTCTTACGTAAAGTGATGCACTGAGGTGGATGCGATCGATCATGTCGGTCCGTCGTACCCTCCTGCGTCCAACGGTCACATATCCGCATTACAGTTGTTTGGTTTCGTCCAACGCGACTACCTATTTCCTGAAAGATAATCCACAATCTCGGTAGGCCACTATCCTTCCTTTGTCGAACTCGGATGCTTGATCAAAAGCTGATCGCTGTTTTCTACGAGACGTAACTGATCGGTTTTTCAAAAAACCTCAAGAAAAACACAATTGCCGAATTTGAAATCGTCGAAATCTCCAAGCCTTAAAGAGCGCTTTGAGGTGGCGCCACAGACGCGCGTGATGTGTTTCTGCGCTGAAATTCTAATCATTTGCATATCTACCTCCGCTAATGCATGTTGTAAATTTCATGTTATTTGCATGCTTCCTTCAGGGTGTTGCATTTACGGTGGCCAGCAGTGCATCTTATGAGTAAAAATTATTGCCTCGAATTTTCTTATTCGAATTTAACGAAGCAGAAAAGTTTAATTATATGATACGGTACCCGACAAAACACTTTTTCAAACTTTTGTAGATAGATTTTGAAAATGTGTGGATTTATCTAGAAATGGTCTGATCTGTTTTGAGGGAAATTACTTTCTGTATCGGAGAAAATAATCACAAGTAATTTATTATACTAAAACCCACTACTATCGTATTCACATTTGTATTTTCACGCTAATTTTTCTAGGAAAATCTTATTTAAGTGGGGATAACTTTAAGAAAATAGAAAATTTCCAACAAAAATGGAACATTCCATAGGAACATTATTTAACCTCTTAACTACCAATTGAAACTTTTCTCCCGAAAAATTCATTCGCTTGCACGCTCTCGAAAACCGTTTTATCAAGCATTCGGAAACCTTAGATTGTGTCAGCGGTCGATTCCTGAACACATCCTGTACTCGACTCGAACTCACACATAATTAACAATGCACTTTTGTAGCTGGTTCTGTTGTGTAGCACAGAGCCCGTTTGCATGAATTAATTTCAACAGACAGTACCACTTCTTACATTTCCACTGGCTTAAACACAAGCCAGTTTCTGTTATCTAGAAAAAGAATAGAATACGGATTATGATGATTTAAAAAGATTTATATCATCAAATCCCCTATTTTAAATGCTGGTGTTGCATCCATTCATTTTCGAACGAGTTTTATATTTTTATAATATATAGATCCAAATTACTTTCTTAAATATTTGAACATAAACCAGATTTCTATAGGGACTCTAACATGATATTCAACTCTTTTTATTTTAAATTATATAACTCTTCTACTTCTGCAATTGTTTTTGCAACGATATAATTCTTCAGCCTTCATTTAAAATATTTCAGCGTCCAAAGACAATTAAAAGAACATAAACAAATTTTAACTATAATTAAAAAAATATGCAAATTATTCTGTAACGATATTTTTATGGATATTGAAATACATTACAAAATTTCAAATTCTGGTATTAATTTTAATTTGCAACCAATAATGAAATAAGAAACATTAGTAAATGCTACAAGGTATTAAAAGGAATATTTGCCAAAAAATTAGGAATAGAAGGTAAAAATTATATTTAATAGTTATGAAAACAGGATGTTGTAATGAGTCCAATGCACAACCCCAACGTTTTAATATATTCCTATGGACCCTCACAAGCATGTAAAGTCCGTATTTCATGAACACTTAAAATTCAATGGTCCGTGTTACATTTCCTGATTCTTTAATTCCATTGTGGTCAGTTAGACGATTGTATCCATTATATGTTTGTTATTCTGATAATTCATGTCCATCTTTTATACATTTTGGTTTATTTCCATAAATGACACAGAAGACGTGTATACACAATAAAACATATAAATCATTCTACAAGCAAGAAAAACAAATATAAATTATCTGTCAGAGGATTGACTCTCAGCGCCATCTATTTATTTACAACATACGGGCTTGAAAATTCTCAGATCTCAGATGCCCTGTGATATGTCACAGTTGATGAATGATATAGATTTGAAATTAAACTGATTTCCCCTAAATAATACAATATATATATATAACTGTTTACGATTTACTAATTATCTTCTAAGACTAAAATTTTTTTTTCTTAAGAAATCAAAAAATTTTGAGGTATAAATAAATATTAAAAATCACACACACACAAAAAGATTGAAGTATAGCTATTTAATAATGAAAAATATTTTATTAAACAATTTTCAAATGTAGAAAAAAATGTAAATATTATAGTGCATGAGCAAGTTTTGAAATATTGTTTTTATATATGATACTTCAACTTATTTTTCTGAAACTATACGCCGAATTTTTTCCCTTTCTGTGTACTATAAGGCTTGCCTTGCTCCAAAACTGTACAGGTGGCGCTGCAAGCTGAATGTAAGAAAAAGAGAACTTGAAGGGAGAGGAGGCGGAAAATGTCAATGAATCAAGGAACTGAGACAAATTTAGTTTTTAATTGTGTTATATGTATTATTTTAGGTTGCGTATACGAAAAAATGATTGAATTTTATTGGTCTGGTAAAGTATCGAAATCTCTTTTGACAACAAAGAACCAACAGCGATATTTGAGTCGTACCAATTTTGAAGAAACAAAAAACTGATCCAAAATTATTATGCTTGTATCTGCAGTCTTGCGGCCCATCATTAGTTATCACTGTCCTGTATGGGGATATGCTGCGAATTCTATTAAAATTTTAGAAATTGCACAAAATTCTACTATTTGAACTAATGTTAAAGCTAATAGATTTTCTAAAAATTCGAATATTTATAAAGCTCTTAAACTTTACACTTCAAAAAATATATTCAAATTATTGCTAAAAAATTTTAGGACAATCTCCCCATTATTAAGGTATTCTACTACGTTAGGAGACATATTTTGTAAATTTTCTAATCCCCCAAATTTTCAATTTTATGCACTATAATAAAAAAATACATTTAGAAATAATATGCATGCATAACAATTTACAAAAATTTTAATTTTTGTAGAAATTTTAATTAAATTTTGAAATTTTTTCAGATACTCTGTTTTTAAAAATAATTTATATTTTACAAAAAAAATTGCTGTAACTCATTTTTAAACATATGCCTAGAGGATGGACTACAAGTTTTAAATTATTTCTTTTGAAACAAAAGGTATAGCTAATCCAAAATGCAAACTATGAATTTCATTCATGTTTTCGTTCTTTTATAAGGAGATCCAACTATAAAATCCCCAAAATTGTTCAATTTCTCAGCTTGTTATACAACCTCTAGGTAAGGCTATTAATTGCATTTGTGTAAAATTTCATACAAGTATATCTTTTGATTATATAGATAGCACATATTTGAAATACCAAAAAATTGACAAAAAATTAATTTTCAGAAAAATGAATTTAAACTTAAGAATGCAATTTTAAAATATATTATGACTAGTACATTCTTAACACTCTCCTGATTTATACTTCACGCCTTCAGACTTTGATAATTTTTTTAAAATTTTTCTTTCCTTGGTCCCTTTTTTTTCTGGCTGCTTTTGAACGAGGTAAAGAATGTCGTTTCCAGTCACTGACTCGAAAGATGTCAAAGGATTTGTAGTCACGCAGGATATACTCGTAGTAACCTGCATCTATGCCAAGGGCTTTCAATACCTCCAACAAACAATTGAAAGCTTTATTAAAAATAATAACGGCAATATAGGCACCCAAAGAAAATGTTTTCAGCTGAATAAAAGTATCCTTTGGAACAATTTGCCACAAACAGTTATTAAACGACTCATTGGCATTCTGTGTTTTTCCGTGGATGCATTTCTGTAGCAACTGTCTATCACACAATTTCATGTACTCAGATTTAACAACATTTAAAAGTGTTACAGAAAGGCCTGCACTTTTTTCTAAAAATTATTTGCCGGCTGCTTTTATCGCGGATATGCACACCAACTATCAGTTCCGGTTAGACCCTATCCATGCATGGGTTTTTCATGGCCTGAGTTACAATGAAAAAATGCCGCTATGGTAGCACTTTGCATTGCTTCCATGTTATGAGTGTTATTTCTAATAGCAATGACACAGTAGTTTCAGATTTCATCAATGATATTATGGGTGAGTTTTCCTTTCCCACCGAGGCCTTTCTGGACTTTTTTAAGCTTTCTTAGCCGGCTACCTACTCTTTTTTGTATGTGTCAAGTACACTGGTATTTGGTGACATTGTTGATACCATACACATATTTCACTGCAAAGTATCCTTGGGAGTCACCATCACCATAAAAATGGACGTATTTAAGATTTCTGTGGTACAAGAAAGCTCAAATATTTTGTACTCCCCGACTGATTCCACGCTTGAAGCAGATCCTAGATGATTGCAAGAACATGCATGTCCAACTGGACTCTTAGAGTTCTTCAATCTGTTGCAAATTCTGCCAAATTTCAACATGATTTCTAAATCCAGAAGCTTCCCAATGTCAATGGATAACGATGCAACAGAATCCTTCAGGGATGAATGACCACGTCTTTGCCAAGTACCATCAACAGATTTTGCGCATTCTCTGCGTCTTGAAACATTTTGTGAAGTTTCTCAGTTCTAAAGCAACGTCATTCATGGCATCTTTACTGTTGATGTAACAGCAGCCAAGAACTTTTTTCACGTATTCTGTATGCTCCTTTTGTCACATATAGCATATTTAACGTAGCACACTTAGCAGACGAATATCCTCTTCCTATTACTCGCATTCCACAAATTGCAAATTTATGGCACTTTGCTTGTGTCAACTTTTCTGTAGATGAAAAAGGAACTATGAAATCGCATTTGTAGCATTTTACTGCTACATTGGAAGCCAATCCAAACACAGAATCTTCATACATATACATATTCTTCTCAAAATACTTTGGGCAACAAAAAATGGAAAATACCTTTGCCAGAATATTTAAGTCAAATATTCTGTTACCTTTTAATGTTCCATTTAAAAATTCTTTGTTCTGAGAAGAGTCTTTCAAGTACATTCGAACCTGCATATTACGAAACTCTATATAGCGAACTTTTTCCTGGAACGAAGAACATTTTACGATTTTCTTCGTAAAATAACCTCCCAATAGCGAAGTTCATTTTCTATATAACGAACTTTTTGTCTCGGGATTTAATTTTTTCCCTCTCTTTTTTTACAGTATTTTTAGACATTCAGTTCTTTAAGAGCAATGAGATTTTTTGACGAAAATCCAATCCTTAAATTACAGGAGATTCAGCAGCAATTTTCAAAGAATAAATCTTAGAAGGTCTTTCCCCTTCAACAGCACTCGGACACAATTACCAGTATCTAAAATACACGTATGTAAAAGATTATTCACAAGCACAACCAAGCTAATCGCTAGTCAAAACAATGCTCACAAATTGCTGGTTGAAACGAGACACTTTTTCAATAGTAAGCTTGACATTTTTGAGAAATGGGGAACGCGAAAGGTTCCTCCATATCATATCGAAATGTATTTGGGCCTTGAAGTGGAGAGGCCTGGATTGAGAGGGAGCTTCCTGATTAGTGGACTAAAAGAATCAGTGAGTTAACACTCTATTCGCTGTGTAATGACTTCACACAGCTCTGGGATAAACTATTTATTTCAGTAAGAAAATCATCATCATAAAAAAAAGAATATTCTAACACAATTAATTAGCAAAAGGGTCCACAGATTTCGAGTCTCTTTCGCTGCAATGTCTCATCTCTCTCGCATAAAATAATGGCGTAAATTCGCTCACTAGAGAAAAGTCCTATACATTCACTCTCGGTAATTCCACACCGAGTCTAGGAGAGTTCGCTGGCTCTAAATCCGCCATGCTGTTGCTCCTTCGCAATTTCCACGGTTCCAAAATCCGCCTTACTTCGCGGACTAAGGTATATCCGTATTACAAGTCCTTAGCGGGAGGGGCCTCCAAATCGGTTCCCTCACGTAAAGTTTCCCTGCTTCAGAATCCGCCTTAATTTGCGGATTCAGTATTGCTTTCCTATCGTTGATCGGGACTCAGACCGTTCCCGGATCTCCCCAGTTCGGAATCCGCCGAACTTCGCGGACCCTCACTCAATTTTTCTCCTCGCTGAAAGGACGTCAAACGGCTCCCTAAAAATCCAGTCTCCTTTTGGACTCTCTTGCTCTCCTTATATCCCTCTCTCTAACCATCTCTCGCCTAATCATCCTTCTGTGATCTCTTGTTCTTCCGCCACGCCTGTCGGTCTCGACTCCCTTGATCTCTTGTTCTTCTGCCGCCCCTGTTGTTCTTAGCCCATTTGATCTCTTGCCCAATGGGCGCCGATGGCGCGGTGCACATTGTAAGTTTTAAGACGCGCTGTCGTCACCGAATCATGAGAAACGAAAGCACAATGTTACGGCGTCTATTTTTGATGGTCGGGATAGCCTGGGAAAAAGGATCCAAAACTTTGACCATCCAGTATTGAAATTCTTTCCCAGCAATTAGGGAAATGTCTGGAATTTTCCCAACATCTATCGGCAAGGGGCAAAGGGTCTGTTAGCAATTAGGGGGAAGAGACTGGCTTCGTCACAGCTGCCTTTAAGTTATGGAGCCGAAATTGATTCTAAAAAAGTTTTGCCTGTGTGGGTTGAAGATTGAGAATAATTTAAAATTAAGAATGAATATGAAAGAAAAATGAAAAATTATAAAATGGTCATTCGCCACGAGGGGAACTACGCAATTAATTGCTGGGGATTATACTAGTCCAGAAGAATTCTTCTGAGTCTCTTAGTATTGACATTGGAATTGTAATTTTCAAGATTTAAGACAATAAGTTTATTAGAATTTGGTAGATTATCAAAAAATTTTATTCCCATTTTTTGAATATATTTATTAAAAGGATAAATGTTAATAGTTTTGTAAATATCTCTATTTTTAGTGTATCTACATGCCTTAGTTATATTCCTTATTGATGCATTTTGGGCATTTTCTAAAAGTTTAATGTTTGAATTAGCTGCATAGCCCCACACAGGGCAAGCGTACGTTAAGATGGACCGAAAAACAGCATTGTAGAGAAGGATTGACTGTTTCGGCGAGAACCGCTCTATTTATAGACGCGGAGGAATTTCCAGAAAGATAACCGCTTGCGTCATAGAGAGTGAAATTTTGTATTTCTCCACAAATTTCTAGAAAGATCCAGAGGGTCCCGAACTCACCAGCATTGCTGCCAATGTCGCCAAATTGGAGCCAACTTGGCTCTATCGCCAAGATCTCGCCAAGTTCCCCATTGAATCACCATTATAATGTAAGGGACGGTATTGCTTGTGAATATTACAATTTTAACATATAACATAGAGTATTATAAATGCTTTACACATCCAAATTATTTACACAAAATGCGTAACAATATTGCCACACGCTACACAGAAAGCGATAATAAGAGTTACATTAACATCGAACTATAAAGCACCATAAGGAGTATTAGCGACCGACTCTGTAATTTTGAGCATCGGTCAAGTATAACGAGGACGAAACCTTATCACTTGACTGTAATCCCTTCTCCTACCACACCTTATCAATGGGAGGACACTGAGCTTCGACAGATTTAACGTGCATCAGTCACCTCTTCACAACGGGTCTTTTAACGCAGTACTCGAACACGAAAAACTCCCGCTACGAGTTCGCGACCGTACCCACTAGGCTATCGCGGCCTCTTTCACACGTCAGAAGGTTATTTATCCTTCAGAGAACTCAATGCGAAGACATTTCTTACTTATGGATTCATTGTTTGTTTTAAGTTTTGTCTATCAAATGAAAAAGAATTCAGTAAGGAAGTATATTTTCTTTTCAACTGGGACTAAGTACTATTTACAGTATACTGTGCAAATTAATTGGGACAAACACAAAAATTTTCATAAATGTTGTTTATTTAGTACAGGTTAACTTACATGCACGGTATAGCAATCTAATACAAAATATGTTCTCCTCTAGCTTGAATGAGATCCCGTACACGGTTTGGAATGAATTCCAGTACATTAGAACATAAAGGTTTGATCTCTTCATCCGAAACCAAATTTTTATAGTATTCTCAATCATGCTCTTCCTTGTTGTGAGCTGTCCATTTTACTCACACGTCTTTTTACAATGCTCCACAAATTTTCGATGGGATTTACATCAGGAGAGTTACCAGGCCAATCTAAAACTGTTAGTTTCTGTTTTTCAAAAATAATCGTTGTTGGCTTTGAAATATGGCATGGAGCAAGATCTTGCTTGAAAGATATCAACACCGCCAGTGAACGTTTGCATCATAGGCACAATTTTACTTTATGTTATAGAAATTGTTTTATTAGAGTTCATCATCCCATTAACTGGTACTAAGCTGCCAGGTCCTCCAGAAGTAGAAATAACCCCAAAACATCTGTTTCTGAGGGCGCTTAACTGTTTGAATAAGATGTTGTTCCCTAATGGCTTCTCCACCATTTCACCTGACAAATCTTGGTCGAAACTTTTGCTAAAAAGGCGTTTCGTCACAATCTTCTTCCATTCTTGTGCAGTCCAGAACTGATATTTCTTGGCCCAATCCAAACGTGTTTTCCTCATTGCAGGTGTTATTAACCATTTTTCGATTGGTTTTCTTGCAAATCTCCCAGCTTCAATAAGCTTTCGTGATACTCGATGAATCACACATGCTCCCTCTCTCTTACCAGTAGCTAATAATTCTCTCTGAAGATCTCTACTTATTTTGTAAGGATACATTGTACTATTTTGTACAAGAAATTTGTCTGTTCGAGGTGTGGTCTTGCGTTTGCGTCCATATTTTTACTCTTTCGTTTTGAAGAGACACTATCCTAAAGTCCTTTTGCTGATTAATATAGTCCTAGAAATAATGGATCTTCCAACTCTAACTGTTGCAACAATATCCCTCACACTCATAGAAGTATGCTGACTAAGGGTAACAATTCTAGTCCTTTACCTGGGATTGATATCCATTTCTTAAATTTACGTCAGAAGGAGACAATTCACACAAATGACCATTTCTTTCAGCAACTGAAGAGTAACTGATAGAAAAAACTTTCTAAATGTCATGATCTCGTGCTGAAACCAGTTTAGTCTATTCAAGGGCAGTCACACGTTGTAAGAAAATGATGTTGAAACCGGTTTGAGGTAGAAAATCCCCGAGAAAGGAGCAATTTTCTTAAAAAATACGTTTGTCTCAATTAATTTGCACAGTACTGTATTGTAGTTCCTTATATCAACAGAAATGAATGACTGAATCCTGATTGACAGCGCCATATACCAGGGCACCTGTGTCCTGAGAACTCACAGGCCCGTATCTTTATTTTGAAGAGTTCATGAAACTTGAACTTTTCATGCTTGAGGGGAAGAATCATGGTAAAGAGTTACTCTATTGCTGGAGATCTGTGGAGCTAGGGAACGAACTTTTGGTGGTAAGTGTACTTCTGGTTGGTACGGTGGGTGTTATTTTTGACAAGGTGATAAGCTACATCAAAATACGTTTCGGAACAGTTATCTTAAATATGCCATTTGATTCATTTTTAATGTCATATGATTTTTCGAAAAAAAAATGAGTGCTTTATATCGTGCTGGAAATCATAGATAAATATCCTGCTCCTAAAAGTTATGTGTCGCTGCTGTAGTCTAGTGGTAAAGGTAACAATCTCGTGGCCAGCGTGTAATTAGTTCGAATGTATTACCGCTGAAGACCCGCCGAGTAGGGTGGCTATGCACGTTAAATCTGTCTATGTTTAAACTTCCAATCGCTGGTGTAGAATTTAGGAGAGGGAGGTGCCATCTCAGGAGTCGTCCTCGTCACTTGAGCTTAGTTCAAAATTATAAGGTTCTTCGGCAAAAGGCAGCAAGTGCCTGAATATCCCGTGAATATTCCCTCACTCTCTCCCCGGTGGAAACCTATCGTAATCTGAAGTGTTTAAATAAACTTTAATGTAGTAGTGTAATTCTATGTTACGATAAAGCGATAATCACGTCGAGAGGTATTACAAAAATTGGAATTGTGCTCCGATGCTATATTGATGTAATAATGACGCTTCTTATTACATGCATTTATTTGTAAAGATGTAACCAACAGGCTCGTCCAACGCGGTATTTAAAGTTCAAAGAAGTTATTTTCCTTTTAATTTTCCGGAAAAATGAGTTTTGCTTTAAATTTATGGCAGTTTTGTTCATTTAATAATTTAATTCGTAGTAGAATGATGGTTTATATAGTCATATATTTATTTATTTCTTAAAAAAACGAAAGTTACCATCAGTTAGACACCTATTTAAATTTCATTTCATTTATTTAAGAAAATATATTGCAGCTCTTTGTATTGTCCAATAAATATAAATAATTATAATATGTTAACTTAATTCAGTGGCGCAACTGCCCATGAGGGTCAGGGTATACTGTGTCCACCTCAGTATACGGGAGCTATGGCCCTGAGGTACATGAGCATATGATCCGGTCAGGTGGTCAGTCTGACGCGAAACTTCCAGTGTTGTTCCCATGCAAGCTTCTCATTTATCGACCCACTGTAGGGATGAATGGCTGAGTCAACCCTGCCCAGCCTCTGATGTGGAAGCACGATGCATTTACCACTCAGCCACTGGGATTCAAATAATATTTAAACTAGTTGAACATTTTCACATGATAAAATTCTCGGGACCTTTTTCCCACCTAAATCAGAAGACTACTACCCCCGACTGTGACGTCATTCGCCTGCATTACCCTACCAAACTCAGTGAACTTTGTTTTTCCCACTCAGGTTTTCCACTTGTCAGCGCCTTATCAGATAGGGGATGGAGGATCTATTGCAGACCCATATCCCTGTGACGTGAAGAAGTGTTCACATGATAAACATTAATTTTGAGAGTTTTATTTCCATGGAAATACTTTTTTCATTACAATTAGCACCTATGATTCTAAAAATCTTAGGCATGGGTGTCAAACTCTAGGTCTTCAACGAACATTTTTCGGGCCCGGCCAATATATCTGCACATAATAATATATAGTAAAAAAAAAAAAATTTCCCAAAATAGTGAGAGGAAATATATTATCAGAGAAGAGATGTGTTTCAATTGCCAGGACATTAATATTAAATTTTTCTTGTTCTTTTATATATGTTTTTTATAATGTACTAGCGGCCCGATAGATGTTGTCCTGTACACACGTCATAAATCCAAAAATTTCAAACTTTTTCGAATAAGTTGTAACAATCTGGACCGTTTTGATGAAATTTTTTATAAAAAATTATTATACCTGACGCGTAAGTTATTACAATACCTGAAGTAAGCACATGCACAGTTACCACAATTCGACCTATCGATTGCTTGTGAGTAAGTGTAAGCTATGAACTAAGTTGAATATAGTAGAAGCTATTCTGAATAGAAACTTAAACTTGTTTTAATTAAATGATAAAAAAGATAAAACTCGAGCTATTTTCATGACAGGTGTATTTTTTTAATGCACAATAAATAAATTTATCGTAAAGCCATTGAATGCATAATATTTTTGGTTAATCTTTGAGAGGTATGAACAAACAAATGCGATGGTTTGCCAACCCTCGGACACGCAACATATAATTGGCCGTGCTAAAAACAAAATTTTCCCCACTTATTTTTTTTCTTGCCGCGTCTAGCGGAATAAAAAACACACAAGGGTAAAACAATTATGCGTTTTAAGGTTTTTAGTTAATATCTTTTTAATTAATTGCTATATCGGGCCAAATTGTGAATCTAAACCATTCTAGAATCCCCTTTAAGCCACACAAAAAATGTCATCAAAATAGGTCCAGCCATTTAGGAGTTCAGTCACACACGCTCAGAAAAATTATATACATAAGGTTATTCGAAAAAAAATCTACGTGTCTATAAGGGTTCATTTTTTTAAGTGATAACTTCTATAGGAGTGTTTTGCTGGAGAGTGAACTTGAATGAACGTCACACTTGGGTTTGTAACGCTCATTCTGCTTTTTTGTCTTTAGTCGGAAATTGTGCTTGTGCAAGGTCGTCCACGACATACACACCCCTAAAAAAGGGACGTTTTCCCGCCACTTCGAAACGACATGAAAAGTGGTAGTTTGCCCCCACACACACACAATATACCATAAAAGTAAAGTTCCTTGCTTCAATTTAAGTGGGTTTCTCCCCCCTCCCGCCACCTCTTTCTACGAAAATGAATGCTGGATTTTTTCTAATCCTAGTTGAAGCATGAAAATGAAACATGTAATGTTTTTAAAAGATAGACTTAGAGAGAGTGAGGGAGAGAAATCCTACACTAAAACTAAACAAAATGTAGAAAAAGGACAAATTATTTTAGAGCTAAGTAAATAGTATAGTTATTATTACCAATATTGCAATGAATTGAAGAATAAAAATCTATTTTTGTAAGCAAATCAGAATAGCAATGAACAAATAGGTCTATTAATCACATTACTTAAATATACTTTGAGTCTAAAAAGAAAATTAAAAATTTAAAATAACAAAATTAAGTATACAGGTAGTAAGAAAAAGTTATACATTAAATAGTTTAAATACAAGGAAACAAAATATAATTGTGAGAAGACTTTCCTTGCAGCAGCATCGGATATATTTGTACAAAACTGCCATACAATGACAAAAGACCTAGCATATGCCAGAGATTGTGTGATATAAATCTGATTAAATCCCTTTTTAAAGGTTTTGTCCTGGATTCCTCTCTTTCCAATTAATTGCCTGTCTTACTATACCTTTGCTTAAATTAATTCATGGATAGTATTGAATACTGTTAACTTACAACCAAAATGCACAAAGCCGGTTCGGTCTTCTGAATAAATTACCTATGATTTTAAGTGGGAATTTTAAAGTAGATTTTTCAAAAGATAAATCAAAACTTTTAGTTGATTTTTTAAAATCAAAATTCAATTTAATTATGTCAAATGATCCAAATGAAGCAAGAGGAAGGAAAGAACAACGATTGACGGAGTTTTTTTATAGATATTTAAATAAAATTTTGAATCTAAAGGATTTATAAGCTTTTCAGCTACCATAAACCTATTGTTTCCTTTTTAGAATACAATTAATTCCCAAATATGAGTGTATATTTCGCACAAAAATATTAATTTATGAGTACAGGCATATGAATAAATAATTTTATAGGACAATACTAATATCCTCTTGTTTTTTATTCACCGAACTATTCCCTGAAATAACATTACAAAATTTGAAGTTATTACTTCTATCGTATGGTCATATTAGCACACACAATCTTTTTTTTTTTTTTTTTTGTGGCTCACCTAATGTTAAATCTTGTTTGCTTGGCCAAATTAGATTTTGAGTTTGAAACCCTTCGTGTAGTAAAAGCTACTTATTTTTTTCCAGCGATAAATGAAAAAAAGCAATATTAAATTAGTATACAGAATTACTGCATGTCCTACAAACCGGAAATTCAGATTTCCTTTTCAAAATTATATACCAGAAATAAAATTAAATATTATTTAGAATAGTAAAATATTCTATTATAATTGATCTCTAAAAAAATTGAGTGCTTGAAAATGATTCAATGTGCCCTTTGCGTCTCGGCATCTTCGCGCGCAGAGCGCCGAACCGGTAGGAGTAGGCCAACTGTTCACACACGCAAAGCCAACATTACACTTTCAGCTTAATGATTACCTATTATTTGTTTTTCTCACTGGCAACTCCTAACTTTAAAATTCAAATTTTTATTTTCGAATCACTTAAAAACTAAAATGGACAAATCAAAGAACTGAAAGTCACTCGCCTAATTTTTGAAAGAAAGGAGATTTCGATCTCTTTCAGAGATCAGGTGCTCCGTCAACATCACAATGCAAAATTTCAATTATCTTTAAATACAGCAAAGGATCGAATACATGCCACTCTCCATTTTTTCCATGATAGGAGTTTGACCTTCCTTGCTGGAGGTAGGCATTAAATGAACTGTTAAACTTATACACCCTGCAAATTGCACTGGAACATTTATTACAAAACCCATCGATAAAAAACAACTTTAGTATACTAAAATAAGAAAGTCAAATTGTAATAATTACACATAGAAAAGGAAAGTTTATAAAATAGGTATAACTTTAAAATCTGTGAAAACATTTGCAAATATTTTTACGCCATTAGCAGCAATCTGATTTGTAGCGCCACCTACTAACGAAAGAGTAAATACAGTTTAAACAATCAAAAATGCACTTTTCACAATGACCAATGAAACGATTAATTTTATATATTAGTATAAAATTGATGTTTTTTAATGTAATCTTTATATATATTTTCATTTATTGGTGCAATATTGATTATTTCTGTCAACATTTTATAAGAACTTTCTATAAGCCCCAAACTGCCCTTAAATGTGCAAACGGTGTTTGTTTCAAATTCTACGTTTTTTCAATTCGGAACATCCTTTTCTTAAGGGTAAAATTTGAAATTAAATTTCTTTTTCTGGTTCTTTTAATGAACAAAAGTAGAGTTTCATTCCGAAAACGAATTTAATCAAGATTGTTTAACTTATTTTACAAACACATTAATAAATTTCCTTAATGAAATTAATCTTTCTGTCTTATAAACTGCAAAGAAAATTTTCTATTTTGTAATATTTTTTATTATTCGGAAATATTTTTTAACAAATATTTCTTTCTTTCTTTCTTTTTTTTTTTTTTTTTTGATTCAGGACCAGAAAGGACTTATAAAGCCGAGCTCGTGTAATAGAATTTGCAATATTAGATTTATTTAATGGTCAATTGTACCCAAGGGCTCTTGGAATTGCCCGAAGATGAGAAGATAAATAATTTTATTAGAGTTACAAAAGGAGAATATTAAAAAATTGTTCAACATGAACTGAGATAGTTAAACTATGAGAACCACCTTTACTTTGTGCTATGAGGCCGAATAAAAATGTATCGGTATTTCTGCAAGATGTATATAATTCATGACTATCCGATATAATTCATCGAAAAGCTTTAGTTAATGTATAGGTTGTAAGACATTTTTCAGCGAGAGACGAACAAAAGCAACATTGAATTTTGCGCAGAGCTACTGCATCACTTTCAAATAAGAAATAAAGGTTTTACTCATATTTTCAAAAGTATGTACCAGGAATAAGATAAACCATTTTCATTTATGAATAGTCTAAATTTTAAACCACTATAAAAAACAGAATTTTTCACATAAATAAAAGCAAAAAGGAAAGTTTTAATATAATTCAGCATTGGAAAGAATATAAACAGGATTCACATTTATGTGAGTCCTGGAGAAAACAGACATTTTTGTCCCCAGTATTTTTGGGACTGTCTGTCATCGTGAAGAATACTTGTTGATGTCGTTTTATTGTTATTGATCCCACTGCATCGGGGACGCACGATATGGCAGTGTGTAGTGTAATGCCGATTTTTCGGTACGGTGAAACGTTATAAACTTTTTTTTATTTTCGTTTTGGTTGCGGATTGTTGTTCACTATTGCAGACCTAGTATATTTCCCAGAATCTCGAATCTTATTTTAGTGTGGCTCGATATAGATGGAACTCCAATCACCCGCAATGTTATTTTGACGCCCAGTTTCCTCCCCAGAGTGAGGCATCTGATCTCTAGCGATGCCAAATGGTACGAGGAATTTAATTTTGCCTAGAGCACTCAAGCCAAACAGGCACTCTGGGAATCTCTAACAAGCTGCATAATCGTACGACATGGACACTGTACACTTCTACATCATGAAAATCCCTTGGCATGGGCCGGGGTCGCACCCGTAAACTTGGCCGTACATGCCCACTGGTAAACCAACTACGCCACCCAGCCAGCACGTGAATGATTTAAACAACCATATTTATCAATGACAGACCGATCTGGTACTTGAACAGCATTGTTTATAAAAGGCCACAATCAGGGTCGTAACGTACACCCCCACGTTCCCGGGGGGCAGTATTCTAGGGGACCCAAAGAGTATATTATGTTATGATTTTGCAATCCTTTATAAGGTCCAGCTGGGGTCCAAAACCTAACTTTGCTGGGGGCTCCTAATATTCTTCGTTACGCCACTGGCCGCAAAATCCTAGTGGCAATGGTCAGGAAGTCACTGCAAGCATGCCATGAGTTATGCCACTTCGTATTCATTATGTAGAGGTGTTGATGCACGTTAAATTTTTCGAAGCCTTACCTTTGGCGTGTGTGTTTGTTGTGGGGGAGGAGAAATTCGGAAAGGGGTGCCAGCACAGGCATCCCCTTTCTCATCTCTTGGCCGTGCCTTATAATTACGATGCCCACAGCCAATAACCCTTGTGTTGCCTTAGTTCGACGTTAATAACCATTCATACTCTCAAGAATAAAATATTTTCAGAATTAAATACAGATGGATAATTTTTGCTGAAAGACATTTTTAGTTAATCTTGCTTATACTGTTCAACATACTGAATTAAGTATTACTTTTTGAACGAGTATCCGCTTGATTTATATTGTTTTACAACAAAGTGGGACAGCTACTATTTTTTAGGCTATAATATGTATGATACTCAATCACCTATTGTATTAAATGTATTTGGTGTTTAACAGAGCAGTGCAGCTGTCGCCATAGCTAATAACTGTAATTGCGAGACTCTGAATTATGAGGGATATTTGAAATATCTTAAAGGTTAACATTCCAAAAAATACTTGTAAATACCATTTTTACTCGAATCTAAGTCGCACTATTTTTCCGGTGTTAATGCTACTGAAAATTGGGTGCGGCTTAGAATCGAAAGCAAAACATTTGTTGGTTGTGGGAAATTAAGTTTCCATTCCTTTCAAAAGGAAAAAGTAGCTGTCTGTTCTGACCATTTGCATCAATGTTTTATCCCATTCCGCAGTTTATCTCCATTATTCCGTCTATCCTAAACATCGTTGTCGGCTCGTATCTAGGAAATATTTTTGTATGTGCTTTCTTTTAATCCCCTAAACGTGAAAGATATCGGTAGTAGCATCAGGACGAGTTCCCTATGACGCAAGTATGAAAAGGAAAGCAGTTATATATGCCAGTGTTTCTCAAACTGTGGCGCGCCCCTAGGGAGGTGTGACAACTGTACGAGGGGGCGCGAGCATATTGAAAAATCGAACACAAAAGATTATTTTAAAAAATTACTAATTAACTGAAAGTAAAAAACAAATATATTCTGACATTGTAAAAAATAAAATACACATTTACACTGATATATTGCACTTATAAATGTATCAGGTGCTACAGAATGTATTTTATAATTAACTTAACAATGCTAAGTTAAGAAGAAGTTTAATAATTACCAGTGAACCCATGGATTTGTCATATATAAAATTATATACAAAAATTAACTCTTATTTCGATCATTTAATCGGTTTATAATTAATGCCTTAACTTCCGATTAAAAGTTACGCAATTCGCTCCCCAATCCCTCCGTTTTCCACATAGGTGCGTATATGTGATGCACTGGGGGGAGGAAGAAAGGGAATAAATAAACAAATTTTCTTAAATAAGTAAATCTTTCGGAAACATTGTCAAGGACCTTTTATGGCATTCCAAAACTTAAAGAATAATTTTTTGGATAGCAGTGCACAGAAAAGATTTTACTTCTTAAAGACGTATATATACGTATATAGTTTAACAAAGAAGCAAAAATAATACCTGAAATAAGTAAACCCTTTCCAGACATTGTCAAGGTCCTTTTATTGTATTCCAAAGCCTTCGGAATAATTTTATGGATAGCAGTGCACAGAAAATATCGTTCTTCGGAAAGACGTATATATACGCCCGGGAAATTAACGCTTTGACTGAGCGAGACTTTTATATACGCCGGTGGAACTTAAGAGGTTAAAGTCGTACCGCAGTTTTAGAGCCAAAGTATAGCATCACTGAATGCAATACATTGTTATTATATGAGGGAAGCGCAATGAAAATTATGATTGAATATTGGGTCGTGAACATTGAAATTTTGAAAAGTACTGTTATATGCAGAAAAAAACGGAAACAGAGCAGCGGCCACTGATCATTTGACACGGATGAAACAAATATGCGTCGATGATAGCGTAAGCAAAATGATATAATTTTTGCTTACAAATGATCAACAATTGGTGCGGCTTAGAATCGATGGCGGGTTAGATATGAGTAAAATGGTATGTTTCAGTCCAGAGGTCGCCAAAGTGGTGGTCCACTGACCACTAGTGGTCTTCGAGAAAATTTCACTGGTCCCCAGAAAATGTGGAATATACTTACTCATCACGTTAAGTTATGTTTAAAGAGGTCAAATTATTTGTCCACGAACAAAATAAGCGGAAATTGCAAAACCTCTTGCCCAACAATGAATGTCTAACAAAGCTTGCATACCTTACATATTTTCCTGTTTACCTTACATATTTTGTTAACTGAACTAAACATATCCTTGCAAGAACAACTTAAGGACGTGTTCACACTTCGAAGTAAAATGGACGCGTTTCAAAAGAAAATATTATCGTGGCAAACATGGTTGGTTGAAGACGATTTGCAAATATTTTCTAGTTTTGATGAATATATGAAGGAAAATGATGATAACAGCAAGTAGTAACCCTAGTTAAAAAGCACTTGGAATCCCTTACCGAATCTTTTGCTCTTTATTACCCAAATAATGCAGATTCTAAACATGGTTATATGTGGGTAATAGATTTATTTGCAGCGAAAATTCAGGATAATAATTTAAGTATGCATTTAAAAGAAAGCCTCATCGACCTATCATCTGACGAAACTTAAAATGCCATTCATCCTTATCAAGATCTCAGTTTTGGCTTTTCATAACTAGTGAATACCTTTTTCTTAGTGAACAGACGATGAAAAAATTCTGATTCATTTCTCCACAACTTATTTATGTGAAATCTGTTAAACCATCAAAACACGGTACCGATCTCAGCTTGAAATAAATGCATTTTTCCAGTCTTGCAGTAACAAAATTGGATACAAATATCCATAATCTTATATCAAGGAAGCAGGAACATCACACTAGGAATGTATAATTTGTGTGCTTAAAGTTTGTTTGATTTACTTGAACCATTTTTTGGTTGGATTGTAGTATCGCCAGCCACTTATCCCACCAAGTTTTTTCTCGCCAAATCAATAAATTCTAGTAACCCTCCTGAATTTTTGCTTTTTATCAGTGAAGGAGGTTGCGTGTAGTGGTAGGGTTGCTACTCCAAAACACAGCACGCAAAAACGCCCAAATTCGCAATTTTTCAAAATTTTGCGGACCAGTGGCCGGTTCGACATTTTCACCCATTTTTTTAATTGTTTTGTTTTTACAATTTTTGTTTATTTTAGTATAGGTTTATTAATAAAGCTTTCATAATTTGATTACAAATAAAAGTTAATTTTATTAACTAGGTACATTTTATGTGTTCTTTTAGATCACAATTTTTTTTAAAAATATATTTAACACTTAAAAAATTTTATTAGTGTGGTCCACGGGATTTAAATTATGAATTTACTGGTTCGAGAGATCGAAAAGTTTGGCGACCGCTGTTTCAGTCAATACGCCAAATCAAGCATCTGGTTTGTGGCGCCATCTACTATTCAAAGAAAAACCAAAAGGGGTTTACCTTAAAATCAGGCGCATAAGGCCAAACTTTAACACAAAGATCGAAATTTAGGGGGGCGCGTTATACGCCAGGTATAAAAATGATAAAAAGATTACCATAAAGAGAAAATTAGAATGCTGCATATATGGAAATAATGTTTGTTTTCAAGAAATGACAAACTTAATAAACTTATGACTACACAGTACCCTTTTTCAAAAAAATTGTTTGGAGATAGTTACAGTAAAAATAATTTATGTTTTATATTTAGATTATATTATTAAGCTGATTCTGTAAGTAAAAAGTCAGTTTGACCAGCCATTATTTTACAATTTTAAAAAATTTGGAATTTTTGTTTTTTCAAACTCTTGTAAGATACTCAATTTTAAAAATTTTTAGTCATTTTAAGTTATTTATGTTTCTTAGTTAGATTGTTGCAAACAAAAGTTAGTATGGATTTGAAAATATATTCCTTTGTTGATTTTTAATAATTATTTTTCTAGAAAAACCTGGAAAAAACACGAACGTTTTTAAAATATCAACTTTAGCATTTCTTAAAAAAATAACTAGAGATCTCAGCCCCGAATCCATACTAACTTTTATAAAACATACGTTTGGGAGTATATGCAAAAAAATTCAAGCCTCTATCTTGAACAGAAAAAAAGCCTTGGGGATTAGAAAACACTTATACCTTCAAAACTGAAAGTGTGGGAAAAACGCATTTAAAGTTTGTAAAGGCATAAAACAAAATCTTATAATGCATGTAAAGCTCTAGTTTTTTAATATGTTATTTTCCAATGTATGTTCTCTACATTAAAACACTATTTTGATTAAACATGACTGAAATTAATATTTTTAATTCAAAGAGAGAGAAATATTTTTGAATAATATTGATAGCATTTGTTAAGACGTCAGTTTATTCAGCTTAATCTTAACCTAATATTTACACAAAAGTTTTTAAACACATAGTATTTATGTACAAAATAATAATGATACTAACTTAAGCTAAAAATAGTCAGGTTTGCTCATAAAATTTAATTTTTTTCAGTTTAAATTGGGGCAGCTTAGGGAGTTTTAGATCTTGCCGTACGACTTTAAAGTACTAAAATATAGTACTACAATATGTTTAGTGTTACGCGATCAGGTTTAACATTTGCTGTGTGTTTGGTTTATTCTCACTTAATATAAGTTTATCTAATTTATTAGAAATTTAAGTTATATTCTTAATAAAGTCATATATAAGAATTTTAAAATGTCGATTCATTTCGAGAATCCCACACTTCTAATTCACGCTGACAATCAAAGATATGGTCACCATAGAACGACCATATCACATTGGCGCCCGAACAAATTTAATTTATAGGACCCTGGGGTAGGAAGCTCGAGTGGGTTTGGTATTTTACCAGAAGTGTGCTTTTCCGGGTCGGAGAATGTGACAGAATTTCTGGAGACCATAGACAATCAAATAAAATCTCTAGAAATCCTAGCGATTTAGCATGTGCTTATTTGAAAGGTCATCTCCGGGGAAGGGCCCGCGATTGGTATCAGATATTCGGATCAGTGTTAGTGCAGGATACCGCCACGATATGGTCACCATAGAACAACCATATCACAACCGCTTAGAGGGTTAATGTATGCTTATCGTTAACTTAACATGTATTAACTGTAAATGTGTTTTTTCTGCAAAACTGCATGTTTTTTAAATGTTCAATTTTTGAATTGAAACAACTTATACTTGAATTTTGAAATTTTATGGAAAAATTAAATAATTATTAATCATGCTTTTTCGCGCATGATCTTGACTAACATTTTTGAAAAATGTATTAGCTGATTACATAAATCTGTATTATACACTAGCAAGACAGCTTAATCAAATTCCTAGTACTGTTTGGGTTTTATTTTAAAGTGTCTATCCCATGTTCCAATTTGTATAGTTTCATTTCTATATTTCTATACGATCTCTGTGACAATGATACTTTAGGGTTATGATGTATGATGCTTTTGATATCTATTACTAAATATGTTTGATAATATGTTTAGTCATCATAATTTGTATTCTCGCAAGACAGCTGACAAATTTACTTTGTTTTTTTAAATGTAGATGTTTCAATTTGATAATAGCTTGTCATTCAATTGTCTCACTACAAAATGTTAACTTTCTATGTGTGTGTACTTTAAAATGGTAATTACATTCTACAAATGTTAATATTCATCACGAAATGTTAATCCTCACTACGAAATGTTAATGCTCACTACAAAATGTTAATCTCACTATCAATATGTTAAGCTCACTACAAATGTTAATCTCACTATATTGCTAAAAAATGTTAATGCTCACTACGAAATGTTAATGCTCACTACAATTATTTAGAATGTTAATGCTCACTACAAAATGTTAATGCTCACTACGAAATGTTAATACTCAAAATGTTAAGCTCACTACGAAATTTAAGTGCTCACTCAAATGTTAATCTCACTAGAAATGTTAATGCTCACTACGAAATGTTAAGCTCACTACAAAATGTTAAGGCTCACTACGAAATGTTAATGCTCACTACGAAATGTTAAGGCTCACTACGAAATGTTAATGCTCACTACGAAATGTTAATGCTCACTACGAAATGTTAAGGTTCACTACAAAATGTTAAGGCTCACTACGAAATGTTAAGGCTCACTACAAAATGTTAAGGCTCACTACGAAATGTTAAGGCTCACTACAAAATGTTAAGGCTCACTACAAAATGTTAAGGCTCACTACAAAATGTTAATGTTTCCGAATGTTTGTTCCGCTTAAGGATGGAACTTACGTTGGAGTATAGGTTAAGAAAACTGTATATGGACTTCCGCATTTCAAAATTAAATTTCACAAAAGCAATATTGATTTTTTAAATTTTTACTTTTTAGAGGTTAATTTCCTTTGGGCAGCTCACCAAGTATACCACAGCTCTGAAGATTACACCCTGTCAACAGCTCTAAGACAATCTGTTTTGCTCAGCCAATTATTGTGGGTATGTGACACAATTTATTTAGCAATTAAAATTATCAGCACTAAGTCCTAGTTTTAAAATATTAATTGTTCTTACTTTTTTGTCTCGTATTCTTAAATATTTTATTTGTTTTTGTCTTTTTACTCTTACTTCTCTTTGATCTACGTTCGAATTTTTTCAACAATTTGTGTAGTTAGTCTTGGAAGTGTTGAAGAAATATATTTCGAAATTTTTGTGCTTTTAATGACAATTTTTTTGCACGTAACTATTTTAAGAAAGTTTTTCCCAAATTTTTTTATTAAGTTTTTGTAGTTTTTTTTCAGGTATTTTATCTTCCAGCGGCACTAGTCGTACCACCAGCACCATTCTGGGTTCAGTTTCAATTAAATTTTACTTATCAGTTTTGGTTACATACTGAGGTAAGTAACCGAAAACGATGCACGAATTTGGTATATGATGAAATATCGCATGAGAAATATGAACTGTACAATTTTGGAATGAATTTCTTGCAGGTAATTAAATCGTTTGGACCTCTCGAGTACATATTGAATACTGCTGGTCATCATCGAGTGCATCATGGTAAGTTTATTTAAATTAAATGTACGAGAGGGTTGTAAACAAAGTAGTGGCATTACAAATAGAAAAATACTTTTTATGAACTTACAAGTTATAGTGCATTTCACTCCCTAAGTACAATCCCAGGCAAAATTTAGTACCTTTTTTGGGAGTCCGTGAGATACTGGTGGCAAGGTGTAGGTAATAGCGACACAGAGAACTACTGTTCAGAATACAAACTCATGTTAGGAAGTTGGATATCTCAGAGGAATTCGTTTAACTTCGAAAAGAGGTCGAAGACCCATGGACTTATGTCTTGGTGAATACTGAAGGTGTTCCAAGATCTCCCAAAGCCTTCGTCACAACATATTGGTTACATTGACAGGGACATGACAACTATCGAAGCTATGTAACATAATAAAGAGTATCAATAAAAGAGTGCTTGAGCTGTATAGCCGGGCTCGGATAGTACGGTAGAAATCAGCAATAGTAGTCAGAGTTGAGTTCATCCTTGAACTTGAACCCAGAATAGGTAAAAATAACAACCTCGTAGTTGAATGCCATAATCAGTATACCTTCATCCGATTCGGGTCCTCTCAAAATTTCTGTTGACATGGAAAACCTAGATGATGTCATTCATTCGATTTACGTTTTAATGCAAGCTCATAAGCTCAAGCACATGTCTCATCAAGGAGACGACACGCTGTAGAAATGCGTCTTCGTCGGCATTACATTATCGTCATGGTAGATACTAACCAGTGTATACCCGTGTCATTGGTGTACGTCGGAGAGTCACTGTGGAATCTAGAGGGATAAAATTTTCTGTTATTTTTAGACATTTCTTCAGTATGTGTGCCGAGCGCTGTATGATTGGAGACAAATTTGTATGGATAATTTCTGGATAGTATGTCTACGGTCAATGTAAAAGATACTGATATCAATCTGTTATTGAGGAATGGACAGCCGATTTTAGGGATGAAAATGTGTAGTTTTATTTCTACCAGCACGATACGCTTTGACCTGTAATCCAATCGCCCTACATGGTAATCTATTCTTTTTCGAAGGTCTTTCCTAATCTTTGATAACATACAGATGCACATTTTTGCCTCGGAAAACCTCGGATTTAATCCACGACCACTCATCACCTTTTGTAAACATGGTTTAGAGAGATAGAAACAACAACGGTCCACACTTCAACACCGTACAACAATCATCCTTTTTAACTGGGTTAACTGTTTTATGCACTCTTATCAATCATTTGTGCCATCTTACTGCTCCCGTATCTTGTTTTTGCATCTTGATTTGTGACTTTCCGGATTACATTGTCACCACTTCATTCACAACCCCCGTAATAAAAATATGTTTGAGTTTGTCTCTTTTAAAGTGTTTACTTTTAGTTAATGAAAATTATTAAATGGACTATTTTACATTTTGTTATAAATAACTGCAGAATTAATGATACTTATTAAAGAAACAAAATAATTTATCGTTTATTATATTGATTTAAACAGAGAGCACACGCCATGGGCGTAGCTGCTGCCGTATTAGCCGTTTCAATGATACTGGGACTTCAAGCTACAGGGGCCCCAACATATGTAACTACAATTCCACTAACGGAATCTCATATCCAAAAAGGGCCCCGGAGGAATTTTGATACAGGCTCGCTCAGAACTAGCTATACCAGTGGCACAGCCATAACTTCTAAGAAAAGTATTTTTCTAATGTATACATTCTTCCTATGGTTACAAAACAATTGTTATATGGGAAAAAGGGTGAGAAACTAAAAATGTTTAATTACATAAATCTTGCGCTTATTATTTAATATGCTTTAATCTTGGGAATAGTAATCATTAATTTAGAAATTTTACTGTGAAATATAATTATTGGAAGGAAAATTATATTTAAAAAGAGGAAACTGCGTTTATTTTTATTACTTAAAATTGTTCCGTTCTCTGTTAAAATGTCACAAATTTAATTTATAGATAATTATTATCAAAAATGTCGATATTTTCATGCACCAAAAGAATAAAATACTTTTCTCGAAGAGGAGAGGATAATTTTCTGTCATTTTTCTCTGTTCCTTATAAATAAGCGTGTGGGGGTGCGTAGTTCAAATTGCAAAGACTCTCTCCAATAGCCCTCGTGGTACTTCTAGCTGTAATGTAAATTTTTAATCGATCTGTATTCTTTTGGGATAACTAAGCAGATACGTCTGATTGACAGACAGACTGATTCGCCTTTTGTATGCGTGAATGAGTGAGTGCTTATATTTACGTCACACTCTAAAGCAGAAGTTCCCAAACTTTTTTGTCTCATAGACCCCTTGCCATGTTTTTCGGCTTGAAGTAGACCCCTGCGTACCTAATGAATTTTTGCAAATTTACCAATTTAAACGTCTTTTGACAGCTGGTATAGATTAAAATTTGTAACTGAAGTGAAGTATAGTGTTAAAACATAAGAAAAACATGTTAATCACAATTTGATTATTAAATAAAATAACTGAGCTACAAACAAATGCTTTTACGGGGAGGAATAAATCTGGTGCTTCAATAACAATTTTTTAAAAATTTGGAATCAATCGTGTCAGGTTTAACCCTAAACCTCCTCAGTTAGTAGTGTCCAGACCTTATTTCCCCCTTTCTTTTTTTTGTTTTGGAGATTGGCAACCACACTGAAACACCTTCTCACTAGGAAAAGTAATTAAAAATATATTTTCTCACGATATTCCATAATTCGTGATAAATAACAGGTATGCCTTTTTAAAGCCGAAATTGCGGGCATGGTCCTTGTTTTAATAAAATTTATGCTGTCACCTTGTAACTGCAAATTAACCTTATTAAAATTAGTAAATAAATCAATTAAATATATAAAATCTGGTCTCCACTTGACTAAATTTTCTTTTAAACTTAAAATTATGATTTGGTTTAAGAGAACTACCATGATAGAAACACATTTGCCCCTCATGAACCTCCATATTTTTTTTCGCTGACATGAACCCCTTGCAGGTCATCATAGACTCTTGGGGGTCTATATAGACCACTTTGGGAATCACTGATCTAAAGCAACCGAGGGCTATTGATGACAGACTTCGTGATATTGAACCACGGTCAAATGACGAGGACGATTCCTGAACTTGTACCCTAATTTCCAAGATTTCACATCGTTCCATCGGGAGAACTTAGAGACCATGACAGATTAAATGAGCTGGAGATCTACCCGATAGGTATTCAGTAGCATTAGGATCCAAAACCAAACGCCAGCCACGAGTTCGTGGCATGAGCACTAACTCCGTCTACCAGATCCTTAGTGCCCGTTAATCTGGAAAAGGTCAAAGTCCTGACATGGAGATCATAGTGCCAATTAAGGTGTCGTCCTCATAATCTGAGCAGTGGTCCAATGCTACGAGACGCGATACCATTAGTCCTTGTACTGTTTTTAGTACAACCTTAATTCTGTTGTGTTGTGGCTAATGCCACCTGTCTAAAAATGATTTATTCGAAAAATAATCCTAATTAATTATCAAAGAACAGAAAAATTGGACAAATATTCCAACCCTATAAACATAACTATTATAAAAATATGTAATAATCTGGAAAACTGCGTGTAAAGTATACAGTTTCGCATTTGGTGAGAGACGCTACATCATATGACGTCATAACACCAAAAAATCAATTAAAAATTAAATTTTAAAAATTTAGAAAGAATTACGTAACAATAAGTACATAAAAACCCGACCGGATTCAAAAGAAACGTTATGTCAAAATTTCAGAGAAAATGGTTCAGTAGTTTCGTAGATTGGTGGATTTGAACGAACACACATTACATTTTTATTTGTATAGATTAATTGAAAAAGAAAACAAATTCTTTCCTAATTTCGGCACGTACGGATTTAATTCAGTGCATTTTAAAAATGATATAATAATTTTTTAATTAAAATAATGACACACAAGCTGGTAGCAAGAACAATGGAAAATCAAAAACTATAAAAATATATAGAAGTCCAAAAGCTCTTAGAGACTAATTTTCTTTTCCTCCTTTCTTTTTGAGTTTCCAGTAGAAATTGTATATCCTTTTAAGTATCAAAGTTTTAAAACTTTTAAGAATTTTTGGTTTTGAATAACTTTTTTCTTACTCTTATTGTAATTTTAAATATTTTAATTTGGAATATTGAATAGAAGAGCATCATTATTAGTTCTTTCAATTATGAGCAAATTAAACTACTTTAAAAAGTAAAATGTATGCTTTCTAAAATTAATTAACACTGTTTTAAGAAAATAACAATTAAACAAAGCAGTTTATTTTACTCATTTCTTTAAAAAATATGAATCAAGAACATTTATGCTTGATTACAGAATATTAATAATGGTACACTTAGACATTTGAATATCGTATTGTTGTGGCTAATGTCACATGTCTGACGTGGTCAGAACGAGGCCCACGAAAATCATCGTGGCAAGGGTCTAGAAGTACGCCTGTCGTCGGCCTAGGCCTTGAGCACCATACCGGTGACGGTTCGGAATTCGCTCGGCGAAATTCCGAAGGGACGATAGATGGCGACACCACCTATCTCCACCTCCACAATTTTGCCATGGGACTGGAGGGAGGGAAATATTCTCCAGTCCCCTGCACTCTTGATTCAGCCCGCAAGACTTTCAGACCACTGATTTAACGAGCACGTACTCCGTGTGTACTCGAAGGCATCGAGCAACGAACCCAGGCCTTCCGGTCTGGAGTTCGATGCTCTAACCACCAGGCTACCCACGGCCCCTACC
>BMAV01020755.1:15029-28029 GCA_019973955.1 Trichonephila inaurata madagascariensis
ATCTTGCTAAGTATATTTCTTTCATGGAGTAGAGATCCGCTAAGAAATACTCTTGTAGAAATCGATCCCTAAGGGGAGTTGGGAGAGGTTATATACACAAATTACTGTTTTTTGCATTACCAGACATAAAACTTATCAAACATTTTTTTTTTCTTTTTAATTTAAAGATCCTTCAAAATCGAACCCCAAGTCAAGTCATAAATTTCAGTCGTAAAATTCACATCATAAATTTCTTTTTTAGATTTATTAGATATAGAGATTTGAAATTTGGTGAACAAGTTACTTTTATTGAGCAGAGGTCCAGTACGAATGATTTTTCGGAAATCAACCTCCAAAGGATTGCAGAAGAAGGATTAGGAAAGCGTTTTAGAGGGGGAAAATACCGTTTATGAGCTATTTCACTTGAAATTTAATATTCAAGGGGAAAAACATTTTCGCTCATGTTTTGGAAACGATTACTGTATTTGGCTATATGTTTTGATCCAGCGCATTTAAAGTTCCGTGAGTATTAAACATTATCTATACTAATGAAAGGAAGAGTTTTTAACTCGAAAGGTTGCAAAAAACATAACAACTGAGACACGAGAAATTTGGCACTTCAAAAATAAGAGTCATGATAGAGTGGACCTCGAAGAGAATTTTTTTACTCAATTAAGAGTTAAAATTAAACTTTAAGGTGATTTTCTGTAGCACAAACGTTTTGACGTCGTGCCTGTCTCGTAATGCAAAGCATTATTTTCCACGCAGTCGATTATTAAGAATTGTTATATATTCTTATAATAATTATATGTATTGTATTTATTGTTGTATTTATGCATTATTTAGTTCTTTAAGATATAAAATTACAATAGTTGTAAGAATAAATAATTTTTAATAAATTGTTCTTTCAATAGTTGAATATTAATTTTTTTCGCTATTATTCAGGGTTAATTTAATTTATTTTTTTTTTTTTTTTTTGTAAGAATTTTAGCTTACGCTTCACTATGTTGACAAAAAAAAACATTTCTCCTGTGTTAAATTACTTTCATTTAAATATCTAGATTTTGTGCTAAGAGTGTCTTTGATTTATAAGTTTCTGATGCTTTATAATTTAATATTAGTATGCTACGCTTTCTTTTTTTTACCTAATAGATTTCTGTTTGCTTAAAATTAGTTAAACTGTAACTTAATAACTTTAATAATTTTTTTAATCCTTCCATCTCTAATCTAACATGCCTCGAAATGCATCAACCGCTTGACCACCATCATTGACGCTTAACCTTATATATAAGAGACGTAATGCAAAACATTATTTTCCACGCAGTCGTTTATTATATGCGGATTGATATATATTGTTATTATAATTATATTTATTTATTGTTGCATTTATGCATTATTTAGTTCTTTAAGATATAAAATTACAATTGTTGTAAGAATAAATAATGTTTAATAAATTGTTCTTTCAATAGTTGAATTTTATTTATTTATTTATTTATTTATTTATTTATTTATTTTTTTTAGCTTAAGCTACATTATATGTTTTTGACAAAAAAAAGTTTTCCTGTGTTAAATTACCTTAATTTAAATATCTAGATTTTATGCTAAGAGTTTCTTTGTTTTATAAGTTTTTAATGCTTTATAATTTAATATTAATATGCTGCGGTTTCTTTTTTTTTTACCTAATAGTTTTTCTGTTTGCTTAAAATTAGTTAAACTATAACTTAATAAATTTAATAATTAAGCATTTTTTTCACAAATGCGAATATTTTCAAAATGGGTCATTCTATGTTCATTTTTTGTCAAAATATTGTACTTAAATAATGTTTTAGTGTAATAATATTCTTAAAACAATTTTATATACATTTTCTAATCTAAATGACACTAAATATCTTAAATATTATCCATTTATACGCTTTTACAAAATCACGGTTCCGAACGTAGTCGGATACCTTAAGACCATCCTGTCCTTTACGAGATTATTCCTTTTAGTAGAATTATCGACCATTCATTGTGTGAGGGTAAAAATATATACTTCCGTGTTTCTATATACTTAAGTTTCTATTCATTTATATCATGTTTTTTTTTTTAAAAAAATAGTAAAAAATTAGTAACAGTTTTGAAATCTTCTTTATTTTGTCAATAGGCTAGATATTTAAGCAAACTAAACTCAAACTCAGTAGCTAAACAGCTCATGAGGGACAGGGTCTACTGTGCCCGTCCCAGTATAGGTGACCATTAGGCACTGAGGTGCACAAGCAAATGTCTTGATCAAGTGGTCAGTCTGAAGCGAGACGCCTAGAGTTTAAGTCTCCAAGCAAGCTTGGTACTCATTTATCGGCCCACTGCAGGAGGAATGAAAGGCTGAGTCGACTTTGCCCAGCCCGACGACAGAGCCTCAAACCTGTGGTGTGAAATCGCGATACGCTACCACTTGGCCACTGGGTCTTATATATTTAAATGCAATATATATAATAAAGTGCTTTCAGTTTGTACAGGATTCAAAGCCACATAAAATGATATACTGTTGCAATTATAGATTCTCCACTTTTTAGATGTCACTAATCCTAACCGACAAACATTTTAAGCGTGTACATTATTTTATGTGCCCCAATTTATATATTTTCTCATATTCTACTAATTTATTTTGGTTTTACATGTGACTGTGACATATAAGTTTTCTTAGTTGAATAAGTTATTTGAATGCTAGGTTGAATTATTCCCTTTTTCTTTTCAGAGAATTTAAGGTTCTGAAAGGAAAAGGTATTTTTCACTTTTTTCAATTTCAATCGTACTATTAAAGGGTCGATACAGACTTCAAACTTAAATTGGGTGCTTCCGTCTTCCACTTGAGTGACTTACCTTTTCAACAAATAAAAAGCCACTTCAAGTATTTGTCCTCAAATTGCTCCCCTAATGTTGATTTAGACTTTTGTATTCTTTTCCTCTCAGTTAAAATTGAAGAAGTATTCCCTACTTTTATTGGAAATATAAATCACTTTTATTGGAGATTTCGTATTTGAAAAAAAAAAAAAAAAAAAACGGTACGATGGTTCGATGACATTTGGTTGAAATTTGACTTGAACCTCCAGTTACCTTATCGATTCTCAAAGGAAATGTTTTATCAAAAGCTTATTTGTTCTGACATATTTTATTCCACGTTTGGTTCTAGATCAGAGTTGGCGAACCTATGACCTGTGGGTCAGACACTGACCCACGCAAGCTTTTTAACTGACCCACAATTGCTAGGAAACAACTTGCTTCTTTACGCGGGTTTATTTATTTTTTCTTATTTGTGTGGACTCTTTATATTCTATTTGAATTTTTTCAAGCACATTGACACAAAAGCAATTTTAATGCTGTTTATGACCTTCAGTTTAATCATTGCAGTTCCAAAATTACGCAAATGACAACAAATGTGTATGAAAGTATGCAGTGTCTGAAATAAAGCAAAAGTGTTCACAAAATATTAAATAAAATGCATAATTTTACTCATATTTTGTTAGTTGAAAAAAAACGTAAACGAAAATGAAATTCAAAGCAAATAACCATATTTAAAGCACTTTCTTCGGATAAAATGCACTTTTGTAGGGTTATGTTCAGTTACGTTTGTAGAAAGCGCCCTTTTTTACCCGTTAAGCCAGTTGAATTTTAAAGATATTTTTAAAGTTTTATAAATATTCATTTAAAATTTTTTAAGCATAACTCTGGTGCAAATGGACATTAGTGACCCACACGCTAGAACTAAAAAAATATGAACGAAATTTGACCCACATCTCAAAAAGGTTCATCGTCCCTGTTCTAGATCAAACAGTTTCTTTTAAAATAATTAATTGTGGTTATTCTGAAAAATTTAACAACATTTTGCAGTTGTTTTATTTTTTTAGTAATGAATATCTCTCTATAAATGAAATATAGGAAAATAGGAGCTTTAAAATTGTTGGCTAACGTCTCTATCAGAAGCTGCACAATGTCTCTTGCCACGGACTTTGTAATTTTGAGCCTCGGGTAAAACAACGAATGAGCTCTCCCACCCTACACTTAAAACATTTAAATATTACACAAATATTATATGACCCTCAATAGATTTAATGCGCATGAGCCGTTTTTTACGATGGTTCTTAAATGACTGTCGGACTTGAACACACTGCCTTAACAACGACTGCCATAAATTTAAGATCATGTTCTTTTAGGTATAGCAACCACATACATTTCCCAAAAAGAGTAAGTACATATAAGTCAGAAGTGGGCAGACTTTTACATGGCACGGTCTACTTTTAATTTTTTCAAGGTGTTGTGGTCCATCTTGTGACGTAGATGTAATGAGAAAAAAAAAGCTCAATAATATTTGTATTATAACAATAATAAATACAGAATATGTGTACTTGCCTACATAACTACAGTAGAAAAACTTGCTACTTTAAAACTAAGTTTGAAGTAAAACGCAAAATACAAACATAATAATTATATCCATAAATTTAATAATATCAACTGATGCACATTTTCAAACAATTCACAATACATCAGAAAATAAATAATGTTCACTTAAAATTAGTTCTCGCAGCTATAGTTTCAGTAGAAGACTTCGTCTTCATATTATCCGTCCCAATCTTGAATACCTCGATATATAATTACTAACTGCTAATCTTGCACTGGATTCTAAGTGGTTGTCTGTGAAACGGGAATGATAGGTTGTCTTAATTATAACCGTTCAAAACATAGGTTTACAGAGATAGGTAGAATGAAAGAATGCAGCTTTTTTTAAAATAGGGATACTTTAATTTGTATATAAGTTATTCTTTACAAAGTACGTCCTTTTGGAGCACAAAAAAACTTCGTTTTCCTCGAGAAGTAAAGAGAACATGTAACATATTTTTAGTTATATTTTTCACACCAACATTGCCAAATGGGTTAACACATGAATGCAACTTTTGATTCTAGTCTTGTAAATTCTTGAAAACGTCTCTCAAATTTGGGTTGCATCTTTATTCACGGTGTCTCTTTTATTCACTGGTGTTTCCATTATCTTGATTACCACCAGTGTTTCTTTTAGTATGCGTGTCTGACGTTTTATGTGAAGACGGTCACCCCGAAATGCCTTGTCGGTAAACCGGTCGATCGCGATCGACTTATTGCCTACGCCGGATATAAGTATTCTAGAACAGGAAAAATACTTTTGGGTAGTTTTATATTTTTAGTATCTTGATAAACAGTCATAGGAAGAAAACAATATTTTGAGTAGGAAGTAACTTATATAAATCGTATTATTTACACAAGAAATAATATCTCAAAAACTTTTGTAGCTGGTATCCTTTCATCTCCGAATATGTAGAAATCAAATTCTAGATTTTTGATTTTACGAGATTCTAAGCTTCATTTTCATTCCATTCTTAGTTTTTTTTAATTTCTAGGCTGTATAATTAGTTTTTTTTTTAAATATGTCATGCAGATGACAGGAATAACCAAAATATGTCCATCTACACCGATGTTTGTAAAAAAATGCAACACCTTAAAGGAATAATCAAAATTAAATGTGAACTTTGCAGCAAATATCAATAATAGGATGTTACATAAAATAGTAAAGTTTCAGACCCAACGCGCATGCGTGGCATGCATGACGCCCTCTGCACTGATGCTAAAAGTACATAAAAAGAGGGCTATAGTAGGATGTTGAAAATAGTTAATGATCATTTGTTAGTGGCGAACGTTTAGTGAAACCTGAGTATTCCTCCACGACAAAATAAGGAAAAATTACAATTTACGAAATTTGAAAGGAAGAGGATTTTCCTATCACACAATAGGAGCTCGTGTGCAGTGGAACAGTTCTTCTACATTGATGCGAGTTTGAAAGCAGTGGACCGAAGAGCACCGAACAACTCCAAAAGCTGGTAGTGGACGACGGAACGTGACGTCAACGCGCGATGATCGACATCTGCTTCGCATGGTGGTGAATGACCGTAGACCTTCCTCCAAGCAGTTGGCAGCACGTTGGTCTATTGCTACAGGTGTACTAATATCGGCTTTGTCCATTCGTCGACGTCTGCTGCACCGTGGATTGCGTGCAAGGGTGCCTTTATACAGGATCCTCTTCACGGCAAACCATCGAGGGCTGAGTCTGCAATGGCCTCATGATCACAGAACCTGGAAAGCTGATTGGCATCAAGTCGCCTTTTCAGATGTATCACGCATCAATTTATTAGTACTTATTGTAAATATATATTAATGTTCGGTGAGTCAAAAATAACACTGAAGTATTTGTGACATATATTAAGTATTCATATATATTATAGTTGTAATATATATATATATATATATATATATATTGATGTTTGTGTGATTAAAAAAATGAACTTTATTATTGCTTGCGTTACTAATTATATAAACAATAAATAATTTATAACTGTTACATACATTATTAATACTTATACTCGAAATATAAAAATAAATGTCGTTGAACTTGTATTTTTTTTAAAAAAAGACTAAATTCCTTAAATTGCTCTTGCTGGAAAACATCGTATATATTTCATGCTTATGTTTAATTTAATTAAAATGTTGCTTCATTTATAAACTGGTTTATTTACCAATAAACATCTTTACTTAACTATGTTTTTAAATTATTCCGAATCACTTTTATCAAGATCCCAAATGAACACAAAACATAGATTTATGTTTAAGGTACTACTAGAACCTTGAAAATGTAGTTAAGATTGACTACATTATAAAACACTTATCTCTAAAGCTTATTTATTCAAAACAACACCAAATTACCAAATTAAAATTTGGACTCGATTTTCAAAGACAAGTAAGAAAAATTTAATAAACTAGACGGGAAAATTCCAAATAATCTTAAGTAAAACCTTACATATTATGAATACAATTCCTATTCATATTATTTGTACTCCAGTTAAAATTTTAATTTTACGCTTCATTTTCTTTTTAATAGAAATTTCAACCGGGGAATTACAATTAGTCCTTTTGTGTGTGTGCGTCAAGTAAATGCTATTTTGTTTCAATAAATTGGTCTTACGAGAATTGTTAAACATTATTGATTTCTACAAGCATTCTATGCGACAAGTGTTTCTGCTTACAAAATAGTTGTTTGCTTATTTACGATGGCATTTAAGGGACAAGTAATTACTAAATTGAATTGATTTATTCCTGTGTTTTGAAGTGGAAGGCTATTTTCTGCTCACTCGTAAGATTAATTGGTACCTGTTTTCATTAACAGTTATTTTTATTTTGCGTTCAGTTAAATATGTAACCGTTAACATCATACTCCATAGAAGAATTTTTATACATACACTTAATGAAAATTATTTTAAAATTTTCAATAAAAGGACTCCAATTTTGTATTAAATTTTTTCAGAAATTTCTTAGCAACATTATAATTTACAAGAGGGCAAGTTTTGAAGTAAAACTGCTGTTCAAGATGGAATTTTGTTTATCCTGCATTCTAATCATTTTGGTCAGTAACTGACACTATCATGTGTCGTTGTTTTGATTTACTACTATCTTAACCCTTTATCTACCGACGGTACTTATAAGTACCACTCACTTTAAAATAACATAGAATAACCAATTTTACGAATATTCTGACAATACTTAGCAGGAATATTCTTTGAAATCCACTCTTCCAAGATATATGACATCACGGGTTCTATGATGAGTATTTTAGCGAGGAAGGTGAATAGATTTATAGCAGAAATTGCATTTTCAGCTGCGGCGTTTTCAGCGGATTGCAAATATTATCATGTCCCGAAAAAATAGTTAATGTCAAAATTTAAGTGTCTTACATTTTTGTATGTTAATGCGGATCTTAGAAAACGATTTGACTATTTATTTTAAGTAAACAGTGTGTATAATTAATTTTACAGTAGAATAACTTTAATTACTAAGTTTTAACGGATTAAATTTCTCAATGTTGAGTATTTTGTTTATGTATATCCTTTAATTTTCAATGTAGTGATCCACAAAAAATGGTGCATGAAATAAACTGCAGTAAATCATAATGCGATTTGTAAAGGGTTAAATTACACAACACTCCGATACAACATTAGCGATATTAGTGATGGACCTCATAATTTCGAAAAACAGTCAAGTAACGAAAACGACATCTGAACCAATCTCTTTACCTTCACACCACGCCATCTTGAGTACTTCGAGTCACGAAAGACTTTAAGTGCACCCACCTCTCCTCATGGGGGGTTTTTAATGGCGCTGGTGTAGACTCGTAAGAATCCCGGATCCACGCCTAGAGATGTGGGTGAAAAGGAAGGAAGACTAACCATGCTCAAAATCAGTTAATTTATTTGTAACACAATCAACAACACAAGTTCAAGCAATCAAAACTAAGAGATGCACCGAAATGAAGCAATACGTAGATAAATAACAAGGTACACGAAGTATGAGAAGAATTTAAATACTTAATTCAGGTTCGATTACACTACCTTCCGATTGTCTAATCTCTATTTAATCTGTAGGGACCAAACGTCAATTTAAGGTATCCGATAATGTTCGGAACCGTGATTTTAAAAAAGCGCATAAATGGATAATTTTCATGATATTTAGCGTCACTTAGATTAGAATACACGTATAAAATTATTTGGAGGATATTTTGACAAAAAAAATTATTTAAATAACATATTTCGGCAAAAAATTAACTTAGAATAACCTTTTTTCAAAATGTTCTCCTTTTGTGAAAAATGAATCTATTATAATAATATTTTGCCTGTATATAGCTCAGACATTTTTACAGAGGCTCAACTAGGATTTTTGAAATATTCACATTATTTTCAGAGTTACAATCAATTGAAATAATTAACGGCGTTTTTTTCTTAAAATTGCTCCCTTTTGTTGTCGTAAGACATGGATAAACCCACTTCTAAGCTATATATTTCAAAAATTCTGGTTGAGCCTCTGTACAGAAGTCTGAGCTATGTATAGGCGAAATATTATTATAATAAAAGATTTCTCAAAAGGAGAATATTTTGAAAATAGGTCATTCTATGTTCATTTTTTGTCAAAATATTGTACTTAAATAATTTTTTATTGTAATACTATTCTTAAAACAATTTTATATACATTTTCTAATCTAAGTGACACTAAATATCATAAATATTATCCATTTATACGCTTTTGCAAAATCAAGGTTCCGAACGTAGTCGGATACCTTAATTATTACAATTATAAAATAGCAAATATCTGCGCTACACTATAAATTTATTTAATCATTGATCCGCTAGTAATCTATCCTCTCTCTCTCTGGATTGAAAGCTTAGACTATATATTGTAGACCTAATTTACAAAATCACGTTCCCTTTTTCAGAGGGTTCGTTGCAAATAAAATAGTTTTTAAGGACCAAAGATTTCCCAAGAGGATTTGCTAATCAGAAGGATGCAGATAGAGCCGTCACAGACTCTACTTTTCCGATCGCAAGTCCGAGATCATGGAAACTCGGCTGCTATGTTCATCATGTATTGTTGGACAATGTAAACAAAATAATCCTTTGTTCATCTGATGAGTAATGAGGATTTATCAGTTTATTAAGTAAAGGACAGAGTGGAAGTTTTATATACCACTCATCTGACAATAAAAGAATTTATCCTAGTGATTTACGCTTATACGTTTTGACTCACTACAATGTCTTCAGAAAGTAATTAGACGGGAGCAACTTGGTTGATTTTTGAACCAATCCTACCCTTAAGAGAAAATTCCTTACAATTGCAATTTCAACTGTCCATCTGTCAAAAGTTTCATTTACATATTGCACGAAAATAGCCAATGCAAATATGACAGATGGATTTCAAATCGAAATTATTTTAATATTTCTTAAGGTTATGTTAAAATTAGCACACATTTTCTTTGACTAATACTTAGCTTTTACACTCACTTTCGTTATTTCATTGATTATATTTACTTACAATTAACTTTGACTATCCTTATAATGTTCGAGAGCTTATAATTTGTAATTATCAACTATCACAATCCTATCTAATTATATTCCAGCATGATTTTCAAAATGCATTTCGATTACAAAACTACTTTTGAAAGAATGTTGGTATACGAGAAATAATACCTATGAGTTATTTAAGGAAGAGATTCTGCCACTCATTTTTAAAAATTTATTTCAGATCTCAAGAGTTTTTCCGCGACGTTATATTTGAAGCAATGAAATATACCTCTAAAAACAGGTCACGAATTTCTTGTTCACAAAACTCATAAATTGTTGCCAAAGGTAAAATATAATAACTTGAAATAAGTGTCTAAATCGTTTTTGTTTTGTCCCGAGAGCAAAGAAAATAAAAAGATCTCCTTTGAAATTTTCGCTTAGAAATTTCCGAAAAGGGCGACTATGGGACAAGAGATATTTTTAAGCGTTGTCATGAGTTCTGTCAAGGTCATTAGGGAATGATCCTGATGATAGCAATCATGAAATGACTATACGCTAACATATTCTCATCATATCATAAATAATAAATAAAAAATAAGATTACTGCATCAAATCAAGTTTGCCAATCATCATGAATATTTAATTTATTATATATAGTGGACACGATTTTAAGTGCTGCGAAAATTGTTTAACACAAAATTGAGTGGACTGAAAAATGTTTTCGTGTTAAAGGAATTTCGTGTAAAATGATATTGCAAAAAAGCCCTCATGCATCAATAAAATCAGTTTTATTATACATTTTATTTACACAGATATGTAAATATGTATGCATGCATTAAATAAGATTAAACGAAACAAAATCATTCACAGCAAAATTTAATACAAAACTTTCTAGGTTTTGAAATGCAAAGCATTTATTGAGTTTTTGGAAAGTATAATCTGATATTTTGTTCGCATTTTTTTTATCATTAAGTTGTTCGATGTCGTCATTTTTGTTATTCCTTCCACTATTGTAATGTACGTCCCAATAACTGAATATACATTATATGATGTTCCTCAATTTGGTTGAAGTCGGAACAGCAGCTGCATTAGTTATTTCATTGTCGTCGTCGGAATCTGCATTAATGATATTTTTTAGCTTTGAACAAACTCCAAAATGTCTTATTCTGCTATAATTGAGGAATTACACATATTATCATATACTGTCAAGATTTATTCCAATGATACAGGAGGACACAGTCCACTACGTCTGGTGTTTTTAGTATTTTCTTATTCCAGGAAGGAAATTTTTTCATATATAGCTATTTTTGTTTCGTGTTAAAAGAAAAAAAAATACTTGAAGATACGTAGTATATTCTTGGGAATGTTGTATCATTTCGTGTGTTAACCGACATTTCATCTTAAGCGTTTTCGTGTTAAATGTATTTCCCTATTCATTAGAATTTCAAAAATTTTAACCAGGATTTAAGAAACTCAAAAGCATTAAGAAAAAACTGTGCAGTTGTAATATGAAATAATATATAATATATACAATGATAACTATATTTCATTTTACAATATAATATATTAAATATGATTCCAAAGAATCATTCTATATTTAACTACTACATTTTATTATTTTGTACAATTTGCCATTATTTGCTGCATGAACTTCGAATTTTAAATCGGCATAATGTCCTTATTATATAGTATTACCTTCTGGATTATTTAGCTTTTACAATTATTTCTAAGTACCGAAAATATCCGATGGCTCGTATAGCACGTATGGAATTTTGCAATCGATGATATCTTTAAAGGTATGAACAGTTTCAAGAATCACAAAAAAAATATTGTGTAAACATGTTTGATTTCCTTTCAGTTGCACATATAAAATTTTTCTGATATTAAGTGTAAACTTTACACCTGGTTTATTTAATTGTTTCTCTTTATTTAAAATAAAAAATAAAAATTGAGAAATATTTTTAAACACTACTTCAGTTTATGCTAAAGTTCCGAGAATCGTTCCAAATATTCCTTATATTTCAAGAAATTAAATTCCACATTATTAAACTAATAAATTACCTATAATTATTTTTTGATCATATATATTTTACAAAAAAAAATAATTCAAATAGGAAACTATCAGTGAACATTTAAAAAAAAATGTCATACAAGAAATGAAAAAATTACTTTTTGTAGCATTATACTAAGGAAACCAATCGTCTTCCTTTAGGGAGGACAGTCCTATTATAGCTCTTCTACGTGATAATTAAAAATAAATTGCACATTATGCAATTTTAACGTCATTGATATACTTCTTGATCCCTCTGAAGTGTCACAAACCGCAGGATATAAAAAAAATAGTTTAAGAAATAAATATTTTATTAGCATTTAAATTTGATGATCATGATTTTTCGTCAAAATTACTGCATTTTGTAAGCTAAAATTGGCTGTAAAATGTGGTTAAATGCAGCTGTCCTAAAACCTGCGGTTTGTTACACTCTGAAGAGTCCATAGCATATATGTTATAAATTTCATTGCATTTGATTGGATTATTTAGAAGATATCCCGTTTTTCGTGCACAAATTATCATAAAAAGTTCATTCTTCAAAAAACGAATTAAAAAAAAATATTTTTATTAGTTAGATAAGGTAAATGCTATAAAAAGAACTTAAAAAACTCTCTAGTTTTATGTATTAGTCCTTCTTCCTCAATAATTAATTTCTGTTTTCCCTAATGACCCAAACAACACCAAACATCAAACACCTAAAAAGCATTTTTTTAACCTAGTCGGATACCTTAATAATAAAAAAAAATTATCAAACTTACACGGAGAGGGTATGACTAAGGAAATTCATTTGGGGTCGAGACTTGGTGTAATAGTAGTACTCCTTTAGGATGTTCAACCCTCAATGTAATTCCGCCGAATGGCCAGTCAATTCGGAGAAAAAAGCCTTCGAAATACATGCTTAGCTTTTATACAATTAAGTTTCAATTTCCTCCAACGATTTCGTAGCTTGGTTGATATATCTTCTGCATACTCTGCGCGAGGTTTGGGTTCGATTCATCGCGGTCAATTTTTTTGAAAATTAAATACACTTATTTATAAAAGGTTTATTAAATATTAAATGATATTTTAAGTAATTATTTTGTAT
>BMAV01020756.1:0-21082 GCA_019973955.1 Trichonephila inaurata madagascariensis
ACAGGGGTTCAAAAAAGGATGATTGTTAAAATGAGGTGCGCAGGGTCTGACGGAAAAGCAATTATTTGGGGCGTAAGAAGTACGATCGCGTTTGCGCAAAAAAAAAGTGCGGGAATGTGGCCTGGCAACAAACAGTGGAAAAAAAGAGAGCTACCGAGAGGGATAAAGGTTTAACCCATAGGGGCCCCAAAAGGAAAGAATAGCTTCCCAAATAACGTCTGAGGTGAATAGTCATTTTCGTAACCCTTTTCACCCAAAAACCCTAAAAGGGGAACTTTGAACTTGTATGGAAGAGTTAATTGTAAACCTTTGGTAACAGCACGTCATGCTTTACAGCGACCCCAGTGGTGTAGAAAAAACCAGACAGTGGACCCCACAAAGTGGGCAAAAAGTCATCTGGTCGGATGAATCAACGTTCTCCATTCCAGACAAGGACGAGTTTATGTGTGAGAACACCCAAAAGCATTTGTTCCTGTCTCATGCCGACTGTGAAGCTGGAGGGGGGTCCCTTTTATGGTATGGAGGGCTATCGGGCGTGGTCTTGGGCCACTTTTCCTGATGGAAAGGTTCGCCCCACTATGTCGTATCCGGGGATCAGGTGCATATTTGTCCAGACTTTTTTTCCCCGGAGAATTTTTTTTACAAGACGACAACGCCCTATCCACAGAGCTAAAATCGTGAAGAATGGTTTCAGAGCATGAGGGGACGTAGGGATCTTTCTTGGCCCCCAGTCATTGATTTAAATATTATTGAATATTTGTGGGGATATTTGGAGTCAAAACCCGTGCTCGATTCCCCCACCATCTACATTTCGGCATTAGAGACCGCTCTCCACGGGGAATGGCTTCATATTCCATTAAAAATTTTTCTGACCCCTTGTCCCCCCACGTCGCAAGTCTGTAATTCGTCAGGGGTTTCCCAACTCCCCATTAATAAAACATTTTCCCCCTTCATAGGTGTTCGTATTATTTTGTCAATGTTTTTTATATATATATATAATTTTAATAGGGAGAAGTGAACTATTAGTAAGAATTGAAAAATGAAAAGATACAAACAAGATTTCTACTCAGCGTTTAACAAAAATTAAAAAACGATTTTCTTGAAGAATCTACTTAAATTTTTTAAAAAACTATCTGATAAGAAGATCCCCCATATCAATCTTCGTCCCAAGTTAGTGTGCAAAAATTTTTCGACTCCCAATTCAGCAATCGGGTCTATGGTCCCTTAAAGAAAACGCCGAAACTGTACAGTTTTTCAGAAGATAACTGATGTTAGTATTTCCATTTCATAATTCATGGTTATTAACATAAATAATTTGCTACCTATTAATCTTTTTCAGCAGCATTTATTACTTATTTTATATTAACAAAAATAAACTGTAACATATGTGTATTTTTTTATATATACTCTATAACAAAAAAGAGACGCATCAAGAAGGAGTTTCCGATTGTAATAAAATTTCGTATGCAAAGACATTTGTACCAAATATGCAAATGATTAAAGTCTGGTGTTCAGTGAATGAATAACGGGGGCTTCAGCTCATCGGAATTGCACATCCAGCAGGTGTATATAAGAAGCGATTCTCCATCCAATAGTCAAAATTTTTGTTGCACTGCGATTTAGGATACTTTTCAACAACTGAAAAAATACCTCATCATAGGATTCTAGCTCATTTTCAAGCAACTGTCAGAGTTTGAAAGAAGTTGTATCATTGGATTATAAAAGAGGCAGGTTGGGAAAATTGGAAAATTGCTTGTCATATGGGTTGAAGTGATGCAGCCGTTGGAAGATGCTCTCAAGAATGGATGAACAATGGCAGATTCCGGTGTCATGATGGTAGCGGTCGACCTAAGGCCACGGCAGATCGAGAGCACAGATTGAATATCAAATCTGCTGTCACAGCTCCTGATTCATCGTTATTAACAATCAGATGCGTAACTCGCCTACAAGTGGCCAACATGACCTTTCACAGACGGCTGATAGAGCGAAATTTATGCTTGTACCGACCGCTACGCCATCTGCAACTCACGCCTGCACACTGTTGAGCCACATTAAGGCGGTGCTTGGCTCGATCAGGTTAAAATCATGAAGATAGGGGATGTATAGTATTTAGGGACAATTCCTGCTTCAACTGTGTCTTGACGGTCGTGAAGACGTGGCTGGAGACGCCCAGGGCAGCGTTCCGAACCTGCTTTCCCTATTGCACTCCACACAGACCAGCAACCAAAAGTTATGGTCTGGGGTGCCATTTCTTTTGATATCCGGACCCTTTTGGTCGTCATTATAGGCACACTTTGCAGCACAGCGGTACGTCGACCACATTTTGAGAACTGTTTGCTACCGTTATTTCTGCAGTACCTTGGTCTTATTCTTCAGCAAGATAATGCTAGACCACATATGACACGTGTTGTTATGAACTGTCTTACAGATTGTCAAACACTTCCTTGGCCAGCCAGATCCCCAGACCTCTCTCTAGTCGAGTGTGTCTGGGATATGACGGGAAGGCGACTGCATCTACCAGGGAATGTTGATGACCTTATCAGACAATTGAAGCATATTTTGCAAGAAATACCGCAGGAGACCGCCAGGGGGCTTTATCTCTCTGTGCCACGTCGTGTGGCAGCTTGCTTTCAGGCTAGAAGTGGATGAACACCTTATTAAGCTCGTTACTTTGTAACTATGTAGCTCTGAAATAAATCATTCATTTTTGTCAATTTTAGTTCATTTTGTATTCTGTACATAATATTTCTACCTACCAATTTTTGTCTCTATCGGACAACTAGTTCTTGGCGCGTTTTTTCCCCTATCGAGTGCATATGTGAGGGAGTCGGAATCGTTAAGTTAAAAATTCCAGGAGTCGGAATCTGTCATTTTCCCTACGGATTCCACTGCCGAGGCTTTTAAACGCTTTTCATATAAAATGCGCGTTTTAGGAAAAATTGGAACATGGATATGGATTGGTGGAAACGTTATGGAAGTAATTAACTTAAATTCCTTATGTATGGTTTGTGCAATATTGGGATTGTTATATCATATTCTTTTTTAAGAGATAATTTGCTCTAATACTACATTTAGATATATTTATACAAAAAGAAAGGGTTTTCTTAAGCCATTTTACATAGTGATAAAAAAAGATAAAGTGCACTATTATTGTTAAACATTCAAATATTTGTTACCTTTTAGATTATTTCAAAAACTATTAGTAACGTTTTTAACTCTATTAGTAGTAATTTTTAATTATTTTTATTTTTACAATGTTATATTTATACTCATGCGATTTACTAAATAAATATGAAAAAAACGCAAAAAATCAAAGCCTCAAATTAAAAAAATGTGTTTCGTGGGCAGTCGAATTCCTAAAGGACTATTCTTGATACTTTTAGTACTCTGCTGTATTCATTATTTTCTTCAAAATGTACACGTATTCCAAAATAGATTTTAAACTTTTGCAATCATTTAACAGCTTGTGTGTGTTCTTGATTGAAATATTTAAATTTATTATTACTATTCTTTGCTTCTTTTATAATACAGTGTTTCCCAAATTGGTCTATATAGACCCCCAGGGATCTATGACAACCTGCAAGGGGTCCATGCCAACAAAAAAATAATTTGGGGGTCCATGAGGTGTAAATAGGAGTCTATAATAGTGGCTCTCATTAAACCAGGTTGTGACTTTAATCTTTAAAAAAATTAATCTTGTGGAAACCAGATTTTAACAAATTATTTGATGTATTTACTAAATTTAGTGAGATAAATTTGTGGTTACTAGGTGACAGCATGCATTTTACTAAGACAAGGATCATTTCAGCATTTCTTTCCAGAATTAAGCTAAAGAATAGTAATATTGGACATCACGAATTTTTTCAATTTGTCACAGACAATCTGTCAGGACATTTTAACCTACGTTCCATATTTAAATGCCCTTTACTCAGATTTTGAAACTAAGTTTGTGATTGCTTCTTTTTAATAGTGATCCCAAAGTAGGCAATGAATTCATATAGGCTCATTGAAAAACATTGTCATATTACAATAGGAACTGAACAGAATAGGCCCTAACGAAGATCTTTAAATAAATTTTAGAAACAGATATCAGCAATTTTGGTTTTAAAAAGACACACCTGTTAGTTGTCACAAACTATGGAATATCATGAGAAAGTTCTTAATAGCTGTTACTAGGGAGATGAAGTTTCAGTGAGTTTGCCAATCTCAAAAACAAACAAAAAAGGGGGAAAGAAAACTGGACACTTACTAACAAAAGAGATTTGGGGCTAAATCTGGTTAGATCGATATTAAATGTTAAAAATTTGTTATTATAGTACCAAATTATTCCTACTCTTTAAAATCAATTATTTGTTGTTCAGTTATTGTATGTATTAATTTAATTTAATTCATTAACATGTGCTGCTTAAATTTTAAGTGCTATACTTTACTAGAGTTAGAAATTCAATTCTTTTAAAGTAAGCTGCAGTATCAGTTATCAAAAAGGAACTTAAGTTGGTAAATTTGCAAAAATTCAATATTAGGTAAGCAGGGGTCTACCCAAATCCGAAAAACATGGCAAGGGGTCTATGAGACAAAAACGTTTGGGAACCCTTTGTTTTAATACAAATTTCCTCTTAATATAAATTCAAAAAGTTTTATATAGTAAATTAATTTTTTAAAGCTTTACCAGTGACATCAACAATAGCTCTTGAAGAATCAGGAACAACATCTTTTGGCAGCGTTAAGTTGTAAGACTGTGAAAACATTTCATTCTTTTCGTCTGTTTAGAAAAAAAAAGTAAAAATTTTGAGAAATTCTCGTCCCATTACTGGAAACAAATTTTTTTAATGCTTGAAATACATGATTCACGTTGTACATATCTTACCTTAAAAATTCATTGATTTTAAATCTTAAGATAAAATTTCATTTGAAATATTTCGGCTTTAACCTTTATATTTTGAACTTTCATGCATACCACAGAATTTCAATGCTTTAAAAATAAGTAAACTAGACAAAAAACATTATCATGAATATATACAGTCAAAGTTCATCAGAAGGAAACAGAAGTTTCCATGCATTTAAGAACATTCTTATAAACAAGCACAACGCGCGCAGTTGAGAACTACTTTATTCTTGAGTGGTGAGGAACTAATTTTATCTTGAATTGTAAATAAAAACTGTTTAATCAATAAACAAATCTATCTATTAGAAAATGTCCATTGTACTAAAATATTGAATGAATTGTAATGAATCAATTTTACTTCATACAAGACAATTTAAATTTGACGCAAAACTAAATGAATAAAAATATTATAAGAAAATTTTTAAAGAGAAAATAATTTTTCGTTATAATATTCTAAAGCAATTTCATAGAAACATGAGAAATATCTTTGTAATTATCACCTTTTGGGCAAAACAGAATGCTGTGAACCTTCTGATTGGGAAATCCTTCAGCCTAGAAATTTCAGATTTATCAGCATTAAATATTTGTATTTGTATTTGTATTACTGTATTTTTAAGTCAGGGTTGTAAAAAATATAATTAAAACAAATAGTGTTCTCAGGTTTACCTCAACTTCAAATGACTGTTTAATTGCATCTCTAGCCAAGGAACCATATACAGGGGAGTTGCCACAAACTTTACTTGAAGATGCCGTTTCAGCTCGAACAGTTATATTAGCCGTACCTACATCCGTTGCCTTTAATTGTAATTTAATGCTGTTACTAGTATTGGGTTGAACGCATATATCACCACTTGATGAATCATTAGCAACCGTAAATCCTTCAGGTTGTTCCAAAGTTACTGTCACCTAAACAAAGAAGTCAAAATTTCTAATTTTTGTGCGTTAATTCGTTTAAAATAGTATATATGTATTGTGTATAAAATGTTAAATAAAGGATCACTCTTTAAAGAGTTCATTTTTTAATGAAAAAAATCTCATTTAAATTATGTATTTAATAATTTTAAAAAAGTAAGCCAGGATGAGTTTTAATTTTTATAATACACATTTTAGACGAAAATGACAAACTTTTTTTTGTGAATAGTCTTATTTTTATGAATTTTATTATATAAAAACAACCAAACATATTTTCTTTGTTAAAGAACTCAAAATAAGTTAATATATCCATTATATTTTATCATTCTCAATACATTACTCTGATAATAAAATATTAAAATTTATTTTACGAAGAAATTGGCGAGTATTTGTGTGCAGTATTTTTAGCCTCTGATTAGGTATAATATGTAATTTAATTTTCGTTAAAATACTACATAAGTATTTATCAAAAATACTGGTATAATAATACACTATAAGTGTTAATAACATAAAAATATTATATTAGGGGTTTCATAAATGGTTTACAAAGAGAAGATATAATTTGTACATGTTAAAACATAAAAACACTAAATTTCTCATTAAATAAAACATAAAATAAAACATAAATCTTATTTTATAAACCGAATAAATTTATCAATATAGAAAGAATTCGAATGACAAATTTATTTAATTTTGAGACTTATAACTAAAAACTATCTGTAAAGACTTCAAGAAAGATTTCTTCTCGAATAACAGGTGTTCTGATCATTTAGTTGTTTATGAACATCGCACTCTGAAGCCTTACAAGGACTGCAGGCGAGATATCTAGTAATTTTGAACACATTCAAGTGACAAACCGGTATCTGAGCTAATATTTCTTTCTTAAAACTAACGCATCACGTTAACGTGAGGACTTAAAGCATTGACAGATTTAACGTTCTACACGACAGTTCTGTAGTATAATCAGTACTCTCGAACCTAAGAATCGACGTATGCAACATCACGAAGTCTCGATCATGACCATTTGCTTATCGTCTTCGGTATGAGCAGTGTGAAAGTTATTTACAAACAAGACTTCAAAATAAAGGCATTCTAAACTGTTCTGGAACGTATGCAAATTCTTATTTCGAATTATAACTAGTTATAACGTAAGGTTTTAATAAATTGCGAAATTGGTTTTTTTTCTTGATTGAGTAGTAATAAATTATTTAACGAATATATGAATGTGATTTATTAATACCCAAATTTTTAGATTATTACATATATCATTGCAATTTTTCTTTCTTACTTTTTTTTATTTACATTGAATTAAGAATTGTAGTATTTAAAAAAATGACAAATTTCAGTTTTGTTCCATTTATAGATATTTTATGTCTTTAGTTACAAACATAAACAGGGGGGTTTTGTATTTAAAACTAATATATTTAAGGGAGGAGAGGAAGTTCATTTCTCTTGAAAACATGAATTAATTAGTAGTTCAAATTGATTATTAATTAATTTATGTTTTCATTATTCAGATTTTATCCACGTAAAATAAAATTATGATGATTAAAAATGAAAAGAAACTGTTACAAATCGGATTTGAATAAACATTACTCGATGACGTAGCAAATTCTCATTTTACAAATCTGAGCCAAAACTACTCCGCCCTATTTTTCTGGTCTTGCACAATTATTGACTATCTCGAATTTTGGAGTCACGTCTATGTATTTATCTAGCTGATTTTTTCCTTATACAAATGTTAAATTAAATAACAATTTTGAAACTATTTTTTAATCATTCATACATTTGCAATGAGCACTGAATTATTGGCCTCACCAAAAACTTTGTGGACTAAAAGGTTTTTTCCGACCATTTATCAACGGCTTAAATGTAAGCAATTTGTTACTAATTTCAAGTTTTCTCAGATTCTAACAGGACATGAAAATTTTAATAGCTATTTATCTAGATTTAATTTAATTGGTAGTGATATTTGTTCTTGTGGTCAGGATGCTGAAACTGTGGAACATGTATTGTTGCATTGTAAACTTTATTTCTGTAAGAGAAAATTTTAAAAAGGAGTTGAAACGTTTAGGTATTTCCTGGCCACCTGTTTTGTCTTTGTTGGTCAAATTTACTGAAAGCCTAAATGTCTTAAGAAAATTTTTTTACTGTATAGATTTTTAAAGTTTTATATAGATATATTGGTACTTCCCTTATTTATATTTGTGTATTTCCACTCTTCCTTTTTATTTTATGTTCTTGACTTTGATGTTTTTTTTTTCACCTTTTTTCCCCTCCAAATTTGTTTTTTTATGATATATTTGTGTTAACACTTGTCTGTAAGCCTCATGTTATGCAATGTGGAGCATGAGGAGTTTTGCAAATAAATTAATTAAAAAAATACATTTGGAATTTGAATTAGGCTAGAGTGATGGCGGTATATTCAGGGTTATGTTAGAGGAATAAATCTTCACTACAAGACATTTCTGTTGACAGACTAAATACCAGTCGTTTTGATGCCATTTACTGATATGCCTTGGTATGGAATATAGAATAATTTTCCAATAACAGAAAAATATGTTTCGTTTTCATTCAATTGCATTCAAGTTTTAAAAAATGTACTACAGTTTTAAATGAGGCCATATTACTTTTTTTTATAATTTATAATTATTAAGCTATCAAAATATTTCACTTATTAAATTTTATTTTTATTCAGTATATTTTGTCGGGTCTATGGAAAACTATACTTTTATGTCTGGTATTATGGGGAATACCAGTTATTCCACAATACTTGCACTTCATCTTGGAAAATGAACCTTTAGACTGATAAACAAAACATTGTTAGGTAAAAAGACCATAATATTACAAACTACAATCCTTTAAGCGCACATTATAATTAACTTTAATGCTCAAGTCACATGTATTTTAGTAAGTAAAAATGTTTGAAAACTCTTGCCTGCAAAAACGTTTGAAAATCACAAAACACACTTTGTTTTGTAGCGAATGGTATACGGCTACAAGTGACCAACTCTCACTGCAAAGCAACATGAGTCTTTCTTCATTAGTTCAAGGTTTTCCCATGCATTAACAACTACAAACATAGCCAAAATCTTTGTATTCCATATATATGATCCGACTATTCCATAATACCCGACTCTTATCTATAGAGTTGTATCTATATTTATTGATATAATATTACGAATGAAATTTATACTTACGGGAAGGGCATCATCAGCGTAACTGAAAATTGATACCACCACAGGGAATTCTTCTCCCCGGATAACACTGATGGGAAGATTGTAAGATATGAAGAAGGCCTGGAAGCCTTTGATGGAAGTGACATTTGATAAACCAAGGCCTTCTTTTGGATTGATGCACACAGCACTGCCTTCCCACTCTGTTACTGTGTCGGGAAGAGTCTCCTTCGACATGAACACACCATTGGATCTAGAAAACATTGAGTTAGCTTTTTAAATTTATGAAGTTAGATTTTTTTTAAAAATGTGTGCACAATGTTAGGATTTATTAAAACATTAACCACGAAAACCTTTTTAGTTTATATGCCAAAAGGCCATTCTGTGCTTCTATAAAATAAAATATTATTGCGAATTTACGCATTAAGGCCTAATTTATTGTATCATTTATTTTTTTAACTCAAATTCTGAAAAAGAGCTTGCAAACTTTTTGAACGAATGAAAAGCCTTTAGAAGAAATTTTAATAATTTTTTCTATACTTTTAATAATTTAATTTTAAGAAACATGTTTATAAGATATCCTAAAAAATGAATGCTGGGGTTAGAGGAATGTTTGAACTTAGTTGCGGATGGTGTTCGCGCGATAGCTCAGAGATTTAAAATTGAATTTAACAAACTCGAAATAAAAACTCAATGGACTGTATTACACTAGCTTTATTCTAACCCGCACACTCTGGGCTGGGTTACTCGCACAACTGACAACAAAATTCTTCTTCTTCGATACATTCTTGCGCGCATGCGCCAACTTCATCAGACGCACGCAGGCGTCAACAGATGGGTTAAGGTATTCGACTATGTTCAAAACATTTCCTTGAAAAAGTCGAAACATGAGGAATTTTTTGTGGTAATTAGATTAATTTAGTAAACTAAACAAAAATAGGAAAAAAATTCTAAAACTGTAACGAGAAAAAAATTAAGTATCAGAATGTTAAGAAACATGAAAATTTCTAAAAAAAAATTAAATTACTGCGACCCATTCTGAATGTTCATAATATTTATGAATGAATTTTAAAATTTTTAAAATTATATATGTCCTATTACTATTCATTTTTAAGGGAGTTGAAATATAAGTGATATTTAAATTAACTTAAAAAGTAGAAAAAATTACTTAAGTAACTATGAGAGACTACTTAAAAATATTTATAGAATCAAAACAAGTATAATATATATATATATATATAAAATTAAGTAAATTCCTACTTTGAATGGATGAGTAGAAAGTATTTTATTAACGATTGAAAATTTGAATAAGGTATATATATATATATAGGGAGAGAGTGAACTAATAGTTGAAATTGAAAAATGAGCATGATTTGTCTGCATTGTTGTTACAATGCAAACCCGGTTTGGCTAGTTTGGCTGAAAAACAGGTTTTCGACGCCAACTTTTGTCTTTGTTTTAACGGTTACATTGTTGCAACAATAGAGACGAATCTGTTGAACTCAAAACCAGTAATTAATTAAATTAAATTAAATTAATTAATATTTGAAAAAAAACTGTATTAACATCAAGTGTCTTCCCCCACAAATTTAAAAAAAAATTATTTAAACTTGGTTGGATGAATAGAAATTATTTTATTTACGAATGAGAGAAAATTTGAACAAGATAAATAAATAAATAAATAAATATATTGAGAGAGTGAGCTTATAGTAGGAATTGAATAATCTCTTTCAAGGAAAAGAATCATTTTCTTCACCTTAATGTAGTTCTTACCCTGTCATCTGCAGTTGGAACAACCAAGTTTCTGGGAAATAGTCTCTCACATCTTTCACAGATGTAGTAGGTACTACAAATTTTACTGGTTTAGCGTCGGGTTGAGTTGCAACTCCTCCTGGTCCTGCCGGTGCTGCTGGACCAAAAGCAGCAGCAGGTGCCGCAAATGCTAAAAAAAATAAATAAAATAATATTTGAATTATATATTTTTAAATACTTAATGCCGGGTTTTATTAAGTAAAAAAGCCTTCAGTGTAATTTGCTATTGCATTGGTATTTCTTTTTTTATTATTTCGGAGTTATAGCTGTAGATGACAATAAAAAATGTTCAGTGTTATCAGCATTTAAAAGAAATTTAGAAGAGAAGAAAAGTTTCTGAAAGATGCAGTAATAAAAATTTCATCCATTGTTAAAGGACATACCAGATTCAATGGAACCATTTGTTTCATTTATGTAAGCTTTCATTTTTAAATTTAATAAGTTTTGAAGAAAATCTACTCAAACATATTGTTAATCGCTGTTATTCATCTATTGTTAGTTTCATTTAAAACACAAGCTCCATTATATGGTTAGCCCCATCAATTTCAAAGATTCTTTAATATAATATCGTCCAAAATTAATTAACATTTTTTTTATAATAATGTGGAAACTTACGTGTCAACTTTATCAGAGATATTATCATCCATCGAATAATAATAATTTCGAAAATCATAACGTACTTTTAGAGATATAAACTACTTCAACTGCAATATGTATTTGCTTTCACTAGTGTACTCTCTCTCTCTCTCTTTCACGCTCTGTTCTATTCTATTCTATTACATTTTATAAGTGAACTATTTTATTTTACTAATGAACTTTATTAAATTAACATTTTAGTATTAGAACCATTCCTAAATCTAATTTTATGGTATTAGTAAAACCCTTTACATTATAATATAGGGCCGTGGGCAGCCTGGTGGTTAGAGCATCGGACTCCAGACCGGAAGGCCTGTGTTCAATGCCCGATGTCACCAAATCCCCTCCGAGTACATTTGGAGTACGTGCTCGTTAAATCAGTGGGTCTGAAAGCCTTGTGGGCTGAATCATGAGTGCAGGGGACTGGAGAATATTTCCCTCCCATTCAGTTTCATGCCTAAATTGTGGAGGTGGAAGAAGATAGATGGTGTCGCCATCTATTGCCCCTTCGGGGAATTTTGCCGAGCTAATTCGTACTGTTACCTGTATGGTGGTCAAGGCCAACGGCAGGCGTTCTTCTAGCCCCTTGCCACGATGAATTTCGTGGGCCTCGATCTGTCTACGTCAGGCAGGTGGCATTAACCCCAACATCATAATAGTTAAAATAATTATTGTTTAAATCTAAACATTGTTTTGCTTAAAATATGTCACGTTCAATGTACATATTAATAACATAATGTACTATGAAATGGTGCATTATGCATAATTCATCCTAGCATTACAAGTGTAAGCGAATATTTACTTTCATATACTGTGGTGAACGATTTGTAATCTTAAGTTTGTTTGTTTTTTTTCTCTTTTTTTTAAAAAAATTATATGAGAATAATAATATAGTTAAATAAACCATTAACGTTGGAGCCTTTTTCAATTCGAGGAAGTGCTCTAAGTATGGAATCTGCTTTTTTGATATGGAGTGTTAAGCCAAACTGAAGTATTTTAATTGTATAATTTACGTGAAATAATTAACTATTTCTTTTAAAAAATCATAATTAGGTTAATGAATATTTTGTTCAGTTAAATATTTGGATGTAACAAGATATACAGTTCATGCAATGCTAAGGTTAAGTTATTGAATTTAATCATCAAATTCAGATTAAAAGGTATTTATTTGAAAGCTAGAAACTATGTAAGAATAACTATGTAGCTATGATAACTTTTAATAATTATTTAACTTTTCTAAATAAAATTAACTTATGAAGTAAATAATATCCTAATACATATCCTTTTGACTTAATTAACATTAATAACAATTTTTTCAATTTGCCATACAAGCTAATAATTTTTAATGGGGTTGTTACATTTCATTTACAATATATAGTTTTTTTATCGTTTCATTTTACATTTCTTTTTAAATGAAAAACCAGACAAAGGAACAAAAATTAAAAAAAATACAGTTACAGAGTTATATAATAGCAGGAGAGTAATTGAATCCATCATTTCGAAAAATCACGTCTCTGTCACACAATCAGAACCTTTTCAGGAATCAATAAAAATTGTGTAATACACAAGTATGTAAATTTCCAAATAATTTTTTTTGACTAAACATAGTGTTAAAACTTTCTCAAGTTTCTAAGCCGTTTATAATTTTTTCTATAAATTAACAAAAAAATAATAAAAAAAACAATATAAGAACTGTCTTTGGCTTATGTTGTTTTAGCTAGAAACGGATTTCAGTGAATTTCAAATTAAAACAAAAATGTCTTAATAACGATGCCTTTAATTAAAATTAATGAAGATTATCCTTAAATATTAATAGTTTCCTGTCTTGTTGACATTAAAGTACATAATACTTTTTTTTCCATCATCCTCTGGATTATTTTCAACTTCGGCAATTGAAAGAGAGGGAAACATTTTAATTATTATTTTTTGGTATGTTTCAGGAGGCACAGCGTTCACTTTAGGGTATGATTTTTTATTATCCTCAGGGCTGCAGTAGTCCAGCGGTAAAGGTATCGGATCATGGCAAGCATGTCATGAGTTCGAACCCAGTACCACTAAAGACCCGCCGTGTAGGGCAGCGATGCACGTTAAATCTGTCGAGAGCTGAAACGTCCTCCAGTTGGTGTGGTAGTTAGGAGAGAGGGGTGCCAGCTCAGGTGTCGTTCACATCACTTGACCATGATTTTAAATTACGTGGTCCGTCGCCAAAAAGCCCTTGTGTAGCTGAACAGTACGACGTTAATATTCACTCACTCACTTTTAATATCATCATGACATTTCCCATTATTATTTAATGTACACAACCATCGAACTCTTGCTTGAGTATGCAAACTTCTTAAAGATCTTCATTCCGTCATTTGGTTTTAAAACACTTTATCTGTGGGAATACCATTATTTTCCGTATATGTCACGATTTCACTTGCAATTTTAAATGTCACTGAAAGTATATATTTCGCTCCTCTTTCGTTAAAATTTGTGTGTTTTTAATATATAGAAATCCTTATTATGTATTCTGATAGAAATATTGATCCTTACATCTGCAATAAATGACATAATACGTTAAAACAGATATTTTTCTATAAAACTTTAAAAAATGTTAAGTAATCTATACATATAAATAAAAATGAAGTGTCTGTCTGTAATTTGAAATTAACAGCTTTTTACTAAATGCATTTAAAAGTATATAAGGTACTTATATGAAAAAATCAATTTTAAAATTTTTGTCTGTCTGTCTGTATGTCTGTTTGTTTCGGCTAATCTCTGAAACGGCTGGACCAATTTTGACGAAACTTTCACTGGTAGATAGCTCTAATGTTATAAAAAACAACTCAGGTTACTTTTATTATAGAAAAATATTAGGGTTCTGCGAAAATAAAATTAACACCAATGAAATGGTGAACAATATCCATTTCAAATAGGGATCATTTATTTCAATCGACAGTGTCAAATGTCATGCATCCCTCTCACCCCTTGCTTGCGGCGGCTTCGTTTCATCGAACCCAGTCCTCACCCCATTTACAGTGTCAAAGGTCATGTGTCCCTCCCCTGCTAGCAGATTCGTTTCACCCTACTGTTTTTTAGACCTGTTTTGAACAGACTATTGTATATAGAGAGATTGTTCAATAAATTCGATATTGTATGTAGAGACTTAATATTAACGTATTACACATTACGGGCGTTATAAATTTAAAAAAAAAACTTTTTTACCAGCTGTTATATCTACAGACTTAAAATTAAGCAAACATGGTTTTTTATTTAGCTGAGATATGCAAAAAGCTTCTTTTTTTTTAATTTACAATTCCCGTAAAATAACTCATTAAAAACTCCTTTATCTTTCAGTCTGTATTGTTTAATTTTTCAATTCACTCTTGAGAAGAACGGGTATACCAGCTAGTCAGCCTATAAAAGTAATACTTAATCGAAAGCAAAAATAAACTAATGTAGACTTGCAATTTTTGCCAATGGAAATGTAGACATGCAATTGTCTGCAATTGCAATTTAATAATTGCTACACTCATAACAATGACTATAACATTACACGCTAGGATCCCATCAGTAACTTACTTTATTTTATGCAATGAATGATGATTACTCTACATTGTATGAGCATAAAGGAATGTAGCGACTTACATAGGGATTAACCCACATAGTGGTTCTATTTTTAAGGGTACATTCGCCACGTTTAGAAAACTTGACTCATATGGCTGATTTAATTATAACAAAAAATGAAATATATATAACTTGAAACAAAGAAAAACAAACGAGAAAAATATATAAAGAGAGAAAAAATTAATTTAAAAAAATCAAAAGATAATACCATTAGAAATAAAAAAAAAGGGATGAGTGTATATTAAAGTATATAATTTAAATTATAAGCAATTAAACCAATTAAAATGAAAACAGAAAAATTAGTTTGTAGTAGTGTTCACACCAGCATAACTCCTTTTACTGCTATGACTTTGTTATTCACAATAGAAAAAAATATTATGTAATTTGGTGTGTTAAATACAAGCTCACACGATTACAAGCTCAGAAAAAATTAGATGGACAATATAAGTGGAATATAAGAAAAAATATTTTTGCATAAAAATTGCATAGAGAACCTAGTCGAGGGCGTGCTGGACCACTAATAGCTTGTGGTTGTGGTCCATTATTCGAGCATGGTCTTGTGAACAATATTAAGTTGCTTATCACCAAGTATCCCGCTTCCTGAAAATATAGAATTAAAAATGCTACTTTAACTTAAAAACATAGATTAATCAAATAAAGAAATAGAAGCTAAATTTGCAGCTTAGCAATTTTGTGTACATCAAAAGTTTTAAATAGTACTCTTTCTCCGATTAAGTAGAACAGATGAAATCAATATATTGATTATTTTTCCTATATAACTAGTTTCTTTCGAATGCCAAAATATTTTAAATGTTCCTATTTATTCAAGTATATAGTTTAAAGCTATAATTTTGTTAATTGTAAGTAACACGAATTAGTTAATCTAATATATTATTTTCAAAAATGATTCAAATCTGAAATTTTTACTCTGCAATTCCCATCTTTAAATTGGAAAGGTATTTCTGAAATTTTGAATCATTATTTTTAAGATGATTTTTGAAATATGTATTTTAATGACTTGATTGATAGCAACAATTTAATTTTTTTTATCTCTCTTAACAGTTTTATTTCAGTGTATTATCAGAGTTTTAAAGAAAAAACTACGATTGCAAGTAAAGCATACTAGCTGCGTTTTTATTACAATTTTAAAAGAATGAATTTTTCTCACAATATTTGTGAAATAAAATAGTAATCTATAACTCTTAATTATATTAAAATGTAATGGATTATTGAAACAAAAAGTTACCTGGAAAGATGCCAAGAATCTTCATAAGAGGAGGCAGAATAAGAAGGTTGAATACTACTGGAACGTGGACTGGATGATTGTAATCCTGAAATGAGTTTCACGTAAATAATTTAAGTAAGTGTAAATAAATTATAATGGAAAATATATGAAAAACTGTTTTTTATTCCAGTATATATATATAATTTTAATTCAAAAATTAAAATAACTCACAACTCTAGCTAAGCAACAATGGAATTATAAGTAATATAAAAGCTTTTGAAATCATCCTTACACAAAAAAATATTACACGCACATTATATACGCTGTTTATTATTTTTCAGTTTAAATTTTAAATTCTTCTACAGATTGTAACTTATATTTTTATTTTACGTATATCATATAAAATATACCTGATTATATCATTTGTGATTGTGGATAAATAGTACACATAGAAGGATCAAATTCGATTTTATAGGAAATTATAAACTTAATCAGAGCAGAACTCTAATCTTGCTTATACTGTAACTTAAAATAAAGTTAAGAATAATTTATCAGAAAGATATATAGAGCACTTGAAAAACTTTTTCAGAAAAGCAATTCTTTAAAAAATATTGTCTAAAAATTTGTAATAAAAATATTTTAAATAATAAAAAAAAAAAATTATTTAAAAATATCACATTAAAACTACAATTCATACAATTTTTCTGTCAAAAATATTGATAGTGTGAAAAAGTATTATCCCCCCCCCCATCTTTATGCTTTATTATAAAGTGTGTTTTAAATTTTATTTCATGCAAGCTTTTAACCGATGCTTCGCTCAAGTTGATGTCTTTAAATAACTGTACAAAGTCATAATCATTATCATTAGAAAGTAAATAAAATAACATAATAATTTTTTTATTGCTTGATTGGGACCATTAAAATTTAAATATTCTAAAATTGAGCTTAGTTAAAAAAAAATTGAAAGCAAACTTTTCTATAATAATTAACATAAAAAATTCGGTAACTTAAGCTATTAATATTTTGAAAAGTTGAAAGTATTTACGTTTAATAAATAATTCCTCTTTAAAAGAGCTCAAAACCAAAGTATTATTCTAGCATGCTGCTGTATACTATATTATATGTTCTTTCGTCAAGTGCAAATATGCGAAAATTTCGGGCATTGGACACATGCGAACAGGCTACATATAATTGGCCATAAGAAAAGTATGACTTTTCCAAATATACTCCTGCTACCTGCAATGTTTGCCCTTGCACTTTGTTAATAGTAACAGTAAAACTGAGGTTGATTAGAAATTGAACTCGTTTGAATTGAAACGGTAGGTCAGTGGGGGATAATTGGAATTAGAGGTATATAACTCTTTCCCCTTACCCGACACCTGCTAATATAGTGGCACCAAGTATATTTACAGGCAATTTTGTGATCCGAAGCCTCGTTCCATTACATAGTCGAGGAGCATCGAGATTTTGCATAAGCATAACTTATACATTTAGTTTTAGTTGAAGTTTCGTGAGAATACACCCGAAATTTTAAAAGCTTTTTTAAAAACCCTCAGGTATATGAAGAAAATTTTGTTCTATATATGATTGTATCCATTGATAAATATTCCTTCTTTTCCCCCCTCAAGTTTTTTTAAAATTTTAGTGTAGATTTTAAAAATTTTCATTTTTTAAGCCCCGGTATTGATCTTACCCAAAACCCCCAAATCACAATTTAAATTTTGTTGCAACCCCGGAAATTTTTGATTAATAAGATCCACAACATTTACTCCCAAAATTAAAAAAATTCTTTTGGAAAGAAAAATAAAACCCTTTCGGCATCTGCATCCATCACCGTTTTTAAAAGGGTGTCTCTGCATAACGCCCGGGAAATTTACGCCTTTTGAAAATGAAACCATATTCTTTTTTGGACTGAATTTTTCAATTTTTCGCCCAAAATTTTTTGATGTTTAATACGGGCCCCCTGTTTTCCCCCGCCGGTATCCCCCTGGGGGTTCCCAAGGTTTAATGGAAATCACCAAAGCCAAAAAAAACTACCATTCCTCCCATAATAACTGTACTCCCTCGTAAATCCTGGATTTTTAGTAGGAAAAAATTTTTAAACCATTATACATCATTTATATAAAACATACAAATCACTTTTTTTTTCAAAATTTTTAAATGTAATGAATTACTTTTTTTCCTGATTTTAAAAATATATTGTTACCTCAAATAAATACACCTAAATTATTGAAAAAAAAATAGTTGCATAATAACAAAATTATTTGCTGATATTCTTATTTTGATGCTAGTTGAACAGCAAGACTACGATTTGATTCACATATTTCAATGACAAGTTATTGAAGAATAAAGAATTATATAATTTAGATTTATAGTTTATAACAAACAATCTGAATCAAATCAAGCCTCTAACCCCCTGAAAGAAATTAAAAGTATTTAAATTTTATTTCAAAATTTGATTCATTTTTTTTGAAACAAACCTGGAAAAATTCATTTTTGAAATTTTTTCGTTTTAAAAAAGTTTTAATTTGATGAAAATTTAATTTTACCACTGTAATGAATATATTTAATTTTACCGGGTTAGGAATATTTTCGTAAAAAATTTAAATTTTAGTAATTATTTCTATTCATATCCCCAAAATTTGGGAAAATCTTAAAAAAAATGAAAAAATAAAAGTAAATAATATTATTAGGTTTGAATAAAAAATAAAACATTAATTATTTGTAGATAGTTACATTAACTTTGTTCAGTTGATCACTTGAATCCAAAAGGGAAACACTTTTATCCACTATCTTAAAAACCACACATTGAGTGTGGTGCGCCAAAAACACAGTTGTTTGAGCCCCGGGGTTTTGTCTTCATCACCAAATTCAAAGTAAACCAAATTTAAATAAATAGATTTAGACATGAAAAGTTTAAACCCTTTGAAATGTTTGGTAATATATAAATTACTTGAAGGTATTTCTTCTTCCCCGTTATGGTGTTAAGTTTACATCCTCCCTTTATCTATTTTTTCTTCTTCTTCTATTCAGTGATTTTATATTCTGTTCCCTCGGTTCTACATCCTTATCATGTACAAATTTTTTTTCCCAAAATTTTTGCATGCAAATAGTTTTAAAAAAAAAAATTATTGTTCGGTTTTTAAAATTTATGAGAATTGGGGCGTTTGAATAATATTTATCCTTGAAAGAATATATTTTTGTATTCCCCCTTCTTATTTTATCCTTTAATCTGAGACGCATATTTTTAATTTTGTTTTTAAACCTGTTTTTGTTGGGAAATTTTCATTTACTTACCACAATTTGATAATTTTATTATTTGTTTCCTCAAGGAAGTTTATTTTTCCATATCCTGAGAAGTGAAAAATAGAATGTATTTTCAAAAGCAATGAATAAATAAGCTGACTGTGCCCCCCTTTTTGAGATTGGTATCTGAATCCCGAATGCTTAGTAGTTAACCCCTTAACTGTACAAATATTTCAGAAAAAAGGGTTAAAAAAAAGGAAAAAAAATTTTCTGTTTAATTCTGTTCTTTATATTATTAAAAATGTTGAAAATAGTTTTTTTTACAAAAATAAAAATTTTAAAAGCAAAGATACTATATTTATAATTTTTTTCATATACATCAAAAAATAATGGGTTACACACACACTTTTTTCAATTAGAGCAAATTAAACAAAATTTTCAAGTAAAAAAGTTAGAAAATAGTTTTTATTACAAAAATAAAATTTTAAATGCAATAGATACTATATTTATAATTTTACATATACATCAAAAAAATAATGGGTTACACTCAATCTTTTTTAATTAAAAAATTAAACAAAATTTTCAAGATAAATATAATATAACAGATAATATAATATAAAAACAGAACAATATGATTTTCAATACATAAATTTTACAAATTTTTTTACAATATAGTCAATGGCGTAACGGAGAATATTTGAGCCCCACTGCAAAGCCAGGTTTTGGGATCAGTTGGTTTTACAAAGCTAGTCAGGCTTTTGGGGCCCCTTTTAAACCCTGGGGCCCCCAAATAATGCTAGAGTTGCAGGGGGGTACGTTACGCCACTAATTTTGGCTCAAAAAGGTAACAACAAGCCCATAATCACCTTTTCATCGCCTTATCACGTCTTACCACCAACCCCCAATTAGGGAAATAGTGAACTAATTTTCCTAAAAGTAGAAATGCACTCATCTCGGGCTTCACAAAAAAAACGTTAATTTTTTTCCCCGCCCGGTCAATTCGGGGACCAACTGACGACATTGCCCCAACTGTATTCGGGAACTTAAGGGGGTTTAAAATTTGATTTCCCCCTTATTAACGTCCTACTTCGAAGCCAGACGAGACCATGACGTGAATCCTGTAATTTTTAACCCGTCAAAAACAAGAACGACACACAGAGCTGTTTTTTATTCTACTAAGTTCCATTGACACTAGCAACGGGGAACGAGTTAGAAAGATTTTAGTGCAACACCTTCTCCCCATGAAAGGTTTTGAAGACTGATCGAACCCTGATTCAAGAGAAGTAAAAACATCCGTCGGTTCCTCGACCATAGCTACGTTTTATTATTGTTTTCGCAAAAAATATGTATGTTATATAATAGGTCATATTATGCTAAATCAACAGAAAAATTTTGCTGCGAATAAATAAAATTTTTTTATTGGTATATAATAAAACAGAAAGTTGGAAGAAACAAACCATTATTTTTTCTGGAAAACTTTTCAACATCAATTTTCTGAGAGTTGCAACTGTTTCTCCGTCTTCGGGCAAAAACACCAAAAGTGTGGGAGGTGAATAGGAAGTTGCTTGATGGGAATATTTA
>BMAV01020760.1:0-17779 GCA_019973955.1 Trichonephila inaurata madagascariensis
GTGCTTAACTTTTGAAGAGAGTATTTTAATATATATATATATCGTAGAACCTCCATATTACAAATTTTCTATATTGGGAATTTTTCTATATAGTGAACTTTTTCCTGGAACCGAGAACATTTCACGATTTTCTTCGCAAAATAACCTCCCAATAGCGAAGTGCATTTTCTATGTAACAAATTTTTTTTTTTTTTCTCATTATTTTTGAAGTATTTCTGGACATTTCAAGTTGTTCGCTCTTTATACATTTTATCGTAGTCATAAATCTTGAAGTGGTTTTATTAAGTGCTTAACTCACTGAGAGCAATAGAATTCTGGCCGTTTCATCCAAGATATGGAACCTTTAACTCCTATTGTCCAGTTCACTGGAAACAGCTTCAATATCCCTTTCCACCCTGTTTCGTGTCCCCGTGTCTTGGAATTAGTCTCTAATTTGTAGTGTTGATCCGTTGTACTGGTAATTTCGTTTCTTGTAGCTGAAAAATATCAAAATAAGAAATAAAAAAATGTCTCAAAATGTCATAGAAGATTGATGCGTATCTGAATTTTTCATGAAACATTTCAGTTAAATTATTTTTATTCAAAAAAAAAGCAAAGACTTTCGTGTTCATATAATGCTTAGAACGTATAGAGAAAACCAGTGATAGAATTATTAATACTCATTCGTAATAGAATGGAAGATAAATCCATCACATAATCAGTATTTAAAAATTTATAAGTCGCGAGATATCTAATTTGGAAATCATTGTCTTGAAAAAAATGGCTACGAATATAATTCCCGTTTTCTACAAAACTGTATTTTAAATAGCGAGAAAGAATGTTTTATTACATTTTACTCAGAAATAACTGGAGGATATTGGTGCAGGCAAAATAATTTTATAAACCACAGTTAAATGACAAAGACTTTTCCTTCCTTCGCACCCCAGATTGTAAATAATGGAATAGATTTTATGAAAAATGTTTAAAATCATAGATAAAATAACACCAAACGATTTTTCTTCATTTTTGTATTTTAAATAAGAATTTTCTAGAAAATTTTTTCATAAGCTGAAACAATTTTTTCCAACAAAGTTTTAAAAAAATTATTTTCTGTATGAATTTGTCTTCTGTATAATTTAGCAAAAATAATAAAAAAACTTAAAATCTTATTTTTTTTTATTTTAGAAAAAAAAAAAAAAAAATACGGATAACAGCATTAATATTTATTTCAAAACGATATTTTTTTTCTGGAATATGTTAATTTCTTAGTGGTATTAACATTTGTATTAAAGATTTATAAAAGAAGAAAAAGGTTTTTTTCATTTAAGCCCACAGATATATAGCCTAATGCCATACTCAAGTAAAGTACTATAATTAATTATAGTACATACATGTCACTATTTTTTTGACACATGAATAATAAACACATTATATTTGCAATTCTATGCACATGATATTATACGGTGAAGAAACGCCATTTAACGAATTTTATGATTTAACGTATTTTTCTCTTTCCCCGATTTAAATGAAAGCAAAAAAACCCTAATTAACGAATAATAAATCCCGAATTAAAGAATTGTTTCAACAGTATTAATTTGTATTAGAAAAAATATTTTTTTTTCAACTGACATATCCTTTTTCTAAAGACAAAAAAAAAAAGACTTTTTTTGGGGGTAAAAAGGGGAAAGGAAAAAATTTTAACGGGAAAAAAAAAAATTTGAATAAAAAAGAAATTTTTTCTTATCTCATCCCACTCTAGAAAGCCGGGGATATTTTAAGATTTTAACTATTATGTTACATTCGATGTCGTATTGCCTAGTTGTATAACTGAAGTTGAGGATTGTTGATTTGTCAAAGACATTGAATAGCGATTCTGATGCAGAAATTGATAATGAAATTCCTATCAAAATTGTTATTTTATAATGCTTTACTCTCTGTTTGGAAACAATGAAAACATACCTGTTTCAGTAGGATGTTAATAGCGCAATATTTTTCTCTTAAAAGGGTTAAAAAACTTTTCGAGTGGAATCAAAAAAATTTTTAAACTTCATAAACAGTATTTTTAAAAAAAATTTTCCCAAATTTAAATTTGTGCTAATAATTCCCCAAAAAGTTTTTAGCTGTTGAATAAAAAGTGCGTAGTTTCTAACTATCGATATTTTTTGTGTATAGTCGCTTATTATAGAATATCCTTAAAATTAAGTGCAAAATTTTTTTATTTTTATTGTACCTCGTTATAAGGAAAACCCCCGAATTTTCTGAACTTTCGGAAGCAACACATTCGTTAAATCACGGGTTGACTGCATATTATACTAAGATATAGTACTCTGTGTGCTTACTGAAACTTCAGGTAATTGAAATTACTTGTTTATTTCAAGGGATGAGATAAATCTTCATAAGACATCCCAAGATTTCCGAAATGTGCAGGATTTTATAAATTCTTACCTGGAGAAGATTTCTGATCTGTCAAATAAAGAAGATGTAAAGCATACTTTTTCAGGTAAGATTTTTGGATACTTACGTATTATATGGTTGAACAATTTCTCCACATCAAAAAAAAAAAAAAACCCTTTCGCCGAAAATTTTTCAATTGGAAAGTCCATTAGGGGGAAAACCACTTTACGTTCCCAAAACTTTTTTAAAAACAAAAATTTAAAATTTAAAGTAAATTTTCAATTGGCAACGAAATTTTTATTTTGTTAATTAAATTTAATTAAATGAATTTTTTTTAAAAAAACTTAAAAATAAATTAATCTTTTCCATTTACAACAAAAAAATTTTTTTTGAATTAAAAAAAAATTCCTTTTAAAAAATTTGTTCCAAAAAATTTCCCCCCAAAAATTTTAAAAAATTTTTTTGAAAAAAAAGAAAAATTTTAAAAAAAAAAATTTAATTAATTTTTTTAATATTTTAAAAACTTAAAATTTTCCCAATTGTCATCCACTATAAGCTAAAAAATGTATTTGATTGAATATATGAACAAGATATACGTGTATAAATAAATATATATATATAGGGAGAGAGAGTGAACTAATAGTAGGGGATTTGAAAAAAAAATATACCATATCACACAAAATGCTAATGATATAGAATAAGATCATTCAGAAATAGAGAGAGACAATTATTGTGTTTATGTTTTCCACATTTATGAGCAGTATCAAGATTGAAACACAATGCGATAAGAGAATGAAGTACATCGAGACAAAATATACCTTAAACTAAGAAAATACTTTACTTTTTAAAAGCCTGATAATTTTAATTTTTTTTTTTAAAAAATCAGGAATGTAGAATTTAATTTTAAAATTTTTATCCTTGCCAAATTAGATAGCAGGCTTTGAATTTCATTAACAGAATTACATGTTTTTTTAACCAAATGCAGCATTTTTTCATCGATATAAAGCGCATTTTTTAGTTACTTTTACCCGAGCATATAATCGCTATATTAAATTTACTATATCTCTGATGAACTCTCACTCTTTTAGAGTTCAGTGAAAATAATATAAAATTCAAGAAAAAAATTTGCCGTTGCTTCGTAATGTATTTACACTTTGAATTTTATTTAATAGACGTTTTAAACCGCCTTTTTGCTTGAAAAATTTAATTTATTTGGTTAAGAAAATGAATCCTATTTAAAAAAAAATGACAAAAGCAGAAAATCATAATTCAATGTTTTATAATTTATCAGATGTTTACAATATTCTACGTTTTACCTAAAATATACTTCTGCACATATATACTCTTAGGGACATTATCACAAACTACATTTTGAGATATGCTTAAATATATCCCTAATTATTATAAAACAGACCAAGAAAACAAACAAATCTTTCAGGAAATTATTTGATCAGAATATATCAAAAGCTATACTTGTACGAAATATTTAAAACTAAATAGTTGTATTTAATAAAGAAAAGAATCAACTATGTTGAGAAACGGGAATTTTGCGTTTATGATGTACAAAAAAAAATATTTTGATAGCTTTTTTAAATACAATTTATTACTTTCTAATTCTATAATTTATTTACTAACAGAAGCAATGTTGGAAGGCAACTTGGCTATTCTGTTTTTGGGTGCAAGTGACACTATCTTCAGCTCTTTGGGATGGCTCTATCGCTTAATAAGTAAGCACAAGGACATTCAAGAGAAAGTTCATACGGGTTTTGTGAAGTTTTAGGAAAAGATGGAAAAAAGGACGAAGAAGGCAAAAGTTTCCCTTTCACCTTCGCTGTCCTGGAACCCGAGATTTGCAAATGTACCACTCAGTACGACACAAAGGTAAGAGTGAAGCTTAGGTTTAAAAAAATTTTAAGGTACCCGATCGAGGAACCGTGTTTTTTTAAAAACGTATAAATGGATAATATTTATGATATTTGGGGTTTCTAGATTAGAAAAGTTTTAAAAATTTTTTTAAAGAATAGTATTCAATAAAATTTTTGACAATTTTTTTGAAAAAAAAGAATAAAGCCCCTTTTTTAAATATTTCCTTTTGTAAAAAATGTTTTATTATAATAATATTTGTGATATGCCCAAAACCTGTCAGAGGTCACCTAAATTTTAAAAAAATTTAAAAGGGGTTTATCCATTTTTACAACAGGGGAAAAAAAAAAAAAACCCCATAATTATTTTTCAATTTTTTTCCTGAAAAAATGGGGGAAAAAAATCATAGTTGACCTCGTACAAGGCCCAAATTAAAACGAAAAATATTATTATAACCCTTTTTTAAAAAAAACATTTTGGAAAAAATTATTTAAATTTAATTTTTTTCCAAAATATTGGTTAAAAAATTTTTTTCAAAATTTTTTAAAAAATTTTAAAACATATATTCAACAATGTTCAAAATTTTTGAAAATTTTCCTTTATCCTTTTTCAAAATAGGTTGAAATTTTGATATAAAAGTGACCCTACCTAAAAATGTTTTTTTAATAAGGCATTCTTTTTTTTCAAAATTTAAGTTTGAAATTTTCTTTCAAAAAAGCTTTCCTTTTTTTCCTTTAAGGAAATAGAAATAAAGTTATGTAATTTTAAAAAAAATCACTTATGAAAAAGGGAGTAAGATAAAACTTTAAATGAGTTTTCTCAAAATATGTTTTGAAAAAAATCTTTTCCAGAAATGATATCTTAAAACCAAACCAGATAACTTTTTTTAAATTTTGGGAATGTTTATTATCTTTTTTTTCATAAAGTGGACATAAGTTTTGTTGTAGGTTAAATATTTTTTTATTTTTTTTTTTATGAAAAACTTAAAAAATTCAAAAATTTTTTCATTTTTAAGTATAAATTGTTTGTGATTTTTTTTGATTTTAAATTTCTTTGATTTTTTGGGATTTTGAAACAACCTTTTTTAAAAATTTTCTTTATAAAAAATTTTAATTTTATTAAAATTTTTTTCAGGTTACCCGTTTTTTAAAAAAATTTTTAAAATTTTTGAAAAAAAATTTTTCTAAAAAGCAAAAAATTTATTAAAAATTTTTTGTTTAAATATTTTTCTAAAAAAACCCAGTTTGTTTAAAAATTTGTTTTATAAAAAATTGGGGTCCAAAATAAAAAATTTTTTAAAAAATAAAAATATTCTAAAGGGGAAAAAATTTCTCTTGAAATTTAAGATATGTGACTTAATCACAAAACAAAGTAGCTCCCAATGTCATACAAACTTATTAAATGGTGGATTTTAAAGGGGGAAAATGGGTATTTTTCATTAAAATTTTTAAAAATGTTTCTTATTATAAAAATGCCAAAAATATCTTGGTTTCTGTGGAAGCAAAAGAAATTCATAACTGCCTTGAAAGAATTATAAAAATAATCAAATAAAACTTCTTAGAATTTATGCAACTTAGGATATTAACTTACGATTATTCCGTTAATCAAAGTACGCATTGCACACTTTACTGTGGCATTCACATCTTTACTTATGAAGTCAGTGTCTGCGATTGTTGAACAATGCGTGCACGTGCGGCTGATCGGATTAGACTCAAAAAATCTCGGAGGATTTTCCAATCCACGGATGAACAGTTTATTACATTCTGATGGGTAGTTCCGTAATAATAAATTGTGAAACCGCCCCCCTAAGGTGACCGTTTCTATGATTATCCGCGTGAGCTAGAGGTGTAGGGTTTACAAAAGGAATGGATATTTTTGTATTCTTAATATGACTTTATTAAGAATATTACTTAAACCTCTAACAAAAATTGGATAATTATAGTTAAGAGAGACTCTACGATGAACAAACACACAATAATAGTTATACCGAATCGCGTAACTTGGACCACTATCAATATCTAACCCACCTAATCTCACTTGTAATAATATTACAAGTCCTAATATCAAATAGTCAATCCTACCTTAATCCAATAGTAACTTCAATCCTATGAAGAGGCGTCTAGGCGCGCGTGAAATGGTATGCAACTTGACCTAATGGCTCAATCTTCAAAGTAACTTCTATTGGCTGTCAATTCCGGCTCGTATCAATCACTCACATAACATTCCCCAATTTGCCATACGACTTACTGAAACTTCTGTTATTTAAAAGCCATCTCATTTGCATTTCCTTTTCAAGTTTCGTTTCTTGGGTTTTGGTTGGAAAAGATTTGCCATTAATCTTGGCCCCCAAAGAATCCAGAGGACATGTTAAAGAAAAGACGCGTGAGCCCGTCACAAAGTCATAACTTTTGGATAATTTAAGCCCGGACACCCTGTATAGGGACTAATTCCAAGAGAATTTTGTTTTGTTTAGGGCCAGCCAAGATATTCATATCAATGGATACATTATTCCAAAGGGCTCGGAGATAACTGCTAATCTTTGGGCTTTGCATCACGACCCAGCTTATTGGGATAATCCAGAAGAATTCCTCCCGGAAAGATTTTTAACAGATGGAGGTACAAAACTTATCAAGAATCCACCCAGTTATGCTCCATTTTCTATTGGTATGTATTTTGTCTAACTATATACATTTGTAAAATTTTTTTTTGATGTAGAATATTTATGTTTTAATTTTAAATTTATGGAAATAGCAGAATGGGAGTTATATAAAATAAAAGATAAATGAGTATCGTCATCCATTTTCACAAGAAAAACATTTTTTAAATTCATTCTGCACCTTATAAATTTTAACAGACATACCTTTTTTTTTACAAAATGAATCTTAATAAAAAAGAAAAAGGGATTCTTTTTTCGTCATAATACAGTGCTTATCAAAGTTTCAATATTCGCGACCCAATATACAATCATAATTTTCATTGCGCCTCCCTCGTACAATGTATTGAATTCAATAATAGTATACGTCGACGCTAAACTACGATACGACCGTAACCTCTTAAGTGCCACCGGCGTATATATACGTCTCACTCAGCCGAAGCCTTATTTGCGTTGGTCGTACATATACGTCTTACCGGAGTACGATCTTTTCTCTGCACTGCTATCCATGCTATCCATAAAATTATTCCAAAGGCTTTGGAATGCAATGAAAGAACGTTGATAGTGTTTGAGTGTTTGCGAAGGATTTATTTATTTCAGATTATTTGCTTCTTTATTCCTTTCTCTCCCAATACATCAAAATACGCACGTCTTCGTGGAAAACGGTTAGCATTGGGAAACAAATCGCGTAACTTTTAATCGAAAATTAAGGGATTAATTATAAACCTTACAAATTATCGAGATAACTGTTAATTTTTGTATATAATTTTATATATGACACTCCCGTGGGATCATTGGTAGTTATTAAACTGGTTCTTAACTGAGTATTGTTAAATTAATTATAAAATACTTTATGTCGTACACACACTGATACATTTATAAGTGTAATGTATCACTGTAAATGTATTTTTTTTTATTATATCAAAATGCATTTCGTTTGTTTACATTCAGTAAATTAATAATTTTTTTAAATCTTTTGTTTTTGGCTTCTCATTATGCTCGCGCCCCCCTCGTATAGTTGTCACGCTCCCCAGTTTGAGAAACGCTGTCGTAATAAATAAGTTCTCCATTTTAGTATTATTTTAATTTTCATTGCATTGATGTAAGCGGTGCTGGTTTAAGGTATCCGACTACGTTCGGAACCGTAATTTTAAAAAAAGCGCATAAATGGATAACTTTCATGATATTTAGTGTCACTTAAATTAAAATACATGTACAAATTGTTTTAAGGACATTTTGACAAAAAAAAGTTATTTAAATACAATATTTCGGCAAAAAATCAACTTAGAATAATCTTTTTTCAAAATGTTCTTTTGTGAAAAATACTTCTATTGTAATAATATTTTGCCTGTGTATAGCTCAGACCTCTGTTCAGAAGCTCAACTATGATTTTTCAAAAATTCACATTATTTTCAGAGTTACAACCCATTGAAATAATTATCGCGTTTTTTTCTTAAAATTTCTCCCCTCTGTTGTCGTAAAACATGGATAAACCCACTTCTAAGTTATATATTTCAAAAATTTTAGTCGAGCCTCTGTACAGAGGTCTGAGCTATATACAGGCGAAATATTTTAATAATAGAAGTATTTTTCACAAAAAGAATATTTTGAAAGTGGGTCATTCTATGTTCGTTTTTGTCAAAATATTGTACTTACAAGGAGAGGGCACGACTAAGGAAATTCATTTGGGGACGAGACTTTGTGTAACAGTAGTACTGCTAAAGGGTATTCAAACCCCAATATGTAATTCCGTCAAATGGCCAGTCAATTCCAAGAAAACAGCGTTCTAAATTCATACTAAGCTTATATACAAGTTATTTTCTTCCTCATACAATATCGTCGTAGCGGGATGGTCAGCGTATCGGAGTACTATCCAATGGACCGGGGATCTATTCCCGCAAGCGCCAACTTCGTTTTTATTTTTTTTCTCTCCAATTTATTTTTTTATTTATTTTCAGAATTAAATGATTTTATTTTTTAAAAAGATTCATTGATTTTTAAATGATGTTCTATATAATTATAGTAACTATTTTACTTTTTTAAAACACAAAACAACTAATAGTTATGCTAATAATATAAATAAAAAAGTGAAAATAAATTTAATTATAATAAATAAATTTAAATAAATATAATTAAAAAGTAAAAAAAATAAATTAGATTATAATAAATAAAGTTAAATAAATATAAGTAAAAAGTTAACTGTGTCTTACATATTTTTTTTTTATTATATGCAAGAACCTGAGTGATAATTATCATAAAAACAATATCTTTATTCACAGACATAATCAATATAAAATATTCAAACTATTTATATTATATGAGATCTATGTGAAATAATATCTATCGAAACACTACAAACTCTCTTAAAAATCCAGAAATAAACTAACAAAGTTGTATTGTAAATCAAAATCCGTTATCCTAATGATTTCTCCTTTTATTGAAGCATTCTTTGTTTCTAAAAGAATTTTTTTTCTTAAAAGGATAACATCTGCTCTTTAAAAACAGCTGCCTTTCTCTTGAACAAAATCGTTTGTTAAAAACGGAAGTAAAATTTTATGGCCATTTAGGTATATGGAATAATTTTAAAAATACAATTAATTAGATTTTAATGACAGAAGTAATTGTAGTTATACCATGTATTAGTTTTGTTTTTGTGTTTTAAAAAAGTGAAATATTTACTATAATTATATATATAGAATATCATTTAAAAATCAATGAATCTTTTTTTAAAAAATAAAATCATTGAATTCTGAAAATAAATAATAAAATAAATTGGAGAAAAAAAAATGAAAACAAAGTTGGCGCTCGCGGGAATAGAACCCGGTTCATTTGATAGTACTCCGATACGCTGACCATCACGCTACGGCGACGTTGTATCACGGAGAAAATAACTTGTATATAAGCTTAGTATGAATTTCAAACGCTGTTTTCTCGGAATTGACTGGCCATTCGACGGAATTACATGGGGTTTGAATACCCTATAGCAGTACTACTGTTACACAAAGTCTCGTCCCCAAATGAATTTCTTTAGACGTGCCCTCTCCTTGTTAAATAATTTTTGATTGTAATACTATTCTTAAAACAATTTTATGTACATTTTCTAATTCTAAGTGACACTGAATATCATAAATATTATCCATTTATACGCTTTTGCAAAATCACGGTTCCGAACGTAGTCGGAATACCTTAAAACAAAGCATATTCCCTCTTTTTTACAAAAAAGACATTTTTACAAGAATAATGATGTATATCTAAAACCATAATTCGGTGTACACACAATATGTTATAAATAAATCCCTTACAGATTAATAATGTGATATTAATTTTCCTTTTCTTTTTCTTAGGAAGAAGGAACTGTCCCGGTGAAACAATAGCATGGATGGAAATATTGTTTTACTTTTCTGAAACTCTGAAAAGATTCGAGGTTTCAGCACCTCCACAAAAGACCTGAATTCATTATTGAGAATGGACTTGTATCTAGACTTGCGCCTCAACCTTTGTGCTTCAAAGAACGAAAGTTCTAATCTCACGCCTTAACATCGTCACTGTTACAACGCATATATATGTTTGCTGAAAATACTTTTCATAGTTTAAACTGTACTTTTTTTATGAATTGCTTAAGTTTTTATTTAAATCGTTGTTCAGACGCAATGGAGTATCATCAAGCTTTATATAAACAGGGTGCAACTGGTTCTTATGACATTTAAAGTAGTTATTTGCTTAACATTGAAAAAATTAAGCAAATAGCTATATTTTTTTATCTCAAGTGCATGTTTAAATTAGGTATGTATGAGATAACTCAAAAGATGAGATGAAAATTTTCATTTATATTCCATTGTTCTTTTTAGCGTATTACGGAAAAATGAAATAAAGTAACTATTCAATTAAAACTTGTTTCTCTCTAGTGATCAGATTTTGCTTTTTTGAGGTTGAAAAGTAATTTTTTTTACACTACAAATGTCACACAGTACAATAGCACCTATCACATTAGTACTCTCTTCAGTGGCGCACACAAGGGGGGTGTCCTAGGGGTCCGGACTCCCCTAAAGCCCTCGATTTTTTTCCGATTGATTATAATTCTAAGTATATAGTACGTAAAATTTAATTAAGTATTTGTTATTAATGATTAATTTTATTAATTAATGATAATTATTTATTCAATAATTAGTTTTTTACTGTTTTTTGTTCCCGAAAATTGACAAAATCAAAAAGGAGCATGATACAAGAATGGTAAACTTTCGACCCTGGACACAACCCTTGAAAAATTCCTGTGTGCACTACTGGCTCTCTCCAATATTTTCAACAATAGAATCAAGACTAATTACTGTAGGACACACGACCAAATGTTCAGTGGCCATAGGTTGACCAGAGTCATGCAAAGTACAGTCGGTTGATTCGGCGATACCAATTCTGTAGAGATGCTAGACAGTCATGCCCTGTCAAAAATCTAAAATAAGCTGAAGCAGCTTTTCTAAGAGCTCCAAGAACCCAGGACGGGTTCTTGTTCAAAATTGTCCAATTCTTGTCCTTCGACATCTCTGTGGCTTCGATTTTAAAATAATACTTAAAGACCATATTATTAAAAAGCCTTAAGGTTGAAATTTTCGTGGATCTTTGGATAACAAGGGCTCCTTTCTTAGCAAGAAAGTCGGCATGCTCATTCCCAGCAATGACACAATGAGCCCCGATATCCAATGAAAAGAAATTTTGCATAAGTAATATTTAGAATATTATGATTTAAATTTTTATACCAAATTTTTACGATGAAAAGAAAGTTTATACAATACTTCGATTATATACTTCAAATTTTTAAAATTTCAATCTAAGGGAAAACACACACACACACACACACAATTTCGAATTCCCGTACATCCCATATAAAGTAGTTCTCCATCTCCAGCTAGATTGGTAGCCATCTTAATTTAACCTTGTATAAGTCAACTTCATTGGTCAGTGTTTGACCCCAATGTCATAGGTTCTCTACTACTGGTCTAGAGGCACAAAAGGAATCATCTTAAAAACTTATATCCTATTTTATTCATTGAACACATTTACAAGTATCAGTTTGAGCAAAATAACACAAAAAACTTCTAACTGTAATGAAAACAAAATACATTGAAACACGTTTCACGCGAAAACGCTTAAGACAACATATTGGTTAGCACGAAATAATACTACGATCTAGACAAACTTCCAAGTATTTACAGACATTTTTAACGCCAAACAAAAATCGCTTAAGGTATCCGACTGGTTTAAAATCATTTTCATCAAAAAAAAAAAATCGAAATTTATTTTATAGCTCTTTTTTGTAGCCTGTTTAGTAAGCTTTCTAAAAATATCGTACTTTTAATTCTGAGTCAATTAGAAAAAAAGTTATAGCTGTTTTTATTTGAGGTAATAAGCCCAAATCGAAACCGGAAGTGTGAGTTTTCGGTTGATTTTCACCGGCAAAATGAGATTTTTATTCATTTAAAATATTTTAACGAATTCTTTTTATGTTCAGTTAACTTTATTTAAATTTATAAATTTTTTAATACATATATTTTGCTTGAAAATAGCAACGGTTAACTGATTGCAATGTTTGCTTTGATTCAAACGAGTTGCTATCTTTTTATCATTTGTGTTCAAAATTAGATCTCTTTATAACTTTTTTATTAGTACTTTTATATAGAGTTATAGTTATTTTTAATTAAATTGAAGTTGGCATGCAAAAAATAAGATCAATGAGGCCAAAAAAGAAGAGATTTCCAAAGAGCAGAATTTTTTGGAAAAACGTTGAAAGAAAAATCAACGGATCTTCCAAATTCAGCTATCAATTCTATCAAAAAGAATTATAATGAACTGCAATCAAAATCTTCTAAGAAAACGTCTTCACGGGAAAGCTAAGAACTGCAATGAAAGTCTTAACAATGTCGTGTGGAGTGTAATTCCAAAAGTTAACTTTGTTGAGCTACAGACACTCCGTTTAAGGAATTATATCGCAATAATACTCTTTAATTCTGAATTTTCTGGTCTATTACCTCTACTTCAAAAATTAGAAATGAAATTATGTTCTGAAATGAAAGAATATTTTTGGTACCTTGACAAAACGATAATTGTTGGTTCTACGAGGCATTCTAAACCAGATAAGAGACTGTCTCGTAAAAAAAGAAAGGCCCTTTAAAAATGTAAAAGTTTGAAGTATGAGGTTTAGGAAGGCACAGAATTCAAATCTGGAGAGTTTTAATACCTTCCTAAACCTTTAAAAAAATTTATTGCAAATATAAACTTTATTTTGCATTTTCTGAAGAATGTTATTTTTTAACATAATGGTTAGACGTAAAGAGTATTCTTAAAGTAAACGAAATATTCTTATGAAATTTTTGAGTTTGTTCTTTGTATTATAATGAATGCTTTCTGCTAAAAATTAAGTATAATTTTAAAATTAAGTTATTTTTTAATGTAATTTTTTAAGAAAAAAAAATAACTTTTTTCAGAAATATTCTGTGTTTCTTATGTCGAACACCTGCATTTCATTTTATAGTAAAATTTGAGTTTTTTTATAATAGGCAGCATAGTTAATCATTGAAGAATTGTATCCCTGCAAAAATTTTATTTATTTTTGTGATATATATTTTTCTAGAGTTGTTAGAAAAAGAGCAATATTTTGGTACAAATTTTTCAATATTTTGAAAAATAAGCTTTCAAAAAATTCTTCTTGCTGTATTTTCATAGTTTTGCAACATACTTAATAAAAAAATAACAATTAAATAATTATTTAAGTTATATTTTAGAAAATTATCTCCGAACCCAGTCGAATACCTTAAGGTATCCGACTACGTTCGGAACCGTCATTTTGCAAAAGCGCATAAATGGATAATATTTATCATATTTAGTGTCACTTAGATTAGAAAATGTATATAAAACTTTTTTAAAAATATTATTACAATAAAAATTTATTTAAGTACAATATTTCGGCTAAAAATTAACTCAGAATAACCTTTTTTCAAAATGTTCTCCTTATGTGAAAAATGCTTCTATTATAATAATATTTTGCCTTTACATAGCTCAGACCTCTGTACAGAGGCTCAACTAGAATTTTTGAAATATATAACTTAGAAGTGGGTTTATCCGTGCTTTTGACAACAGGGGAGAAATTTTAAGAAAAAAAAATGCATAATTATTTCAATGGAATGTAACTCTGAAAATAATGTGAATTTTTTCAAAATCATAGTTGAGCCTTTGTACAGAGGTCTGAGCTATATACAGGCAGAATATTATTATAATAGAAGCTTTTTTTCACGAAAAGAACTTTAAAAAGGTACAAGTTAATTTTAGCCAAATATGTTTTAAATATATTTTTTTTTGTCAAAATGCCCTTAAAACAATTTTATACATCTATTCTAATCTAAGTGACACTAAATATCATGAAAATTACCCATTTATTTTAAATCAGGTTCGAACGTAGTTGGATACCTTAACACGAAAAGACAGAATAAACAAAATTCGAAAAACACTAGCCGTATTGGACTGTCCTACTATATCATCGGAAGAATTCGTTACAGTAGATGATAATGTGTGTACAGCCCCAATTATGCGAACAAAGACAGTTTGTTCAAAACTCAAAAAATATCATTCATGTAAAAATGCGACGACGAAAATGAAATGAATAATAATGCTCCTGTTCCCATGTCATCCGAAATGAGAAACATCATGAAAAGTATGTTCTCTCTCTCTCAGTTATTTAAACGCAAATTCCAATGGTGAAGTTAATAACAAATGGATGACATCGAACAATTTGTTGGTAATTTTATGCTAAAAAAGAAAATGGAAAGAAAAATATCAGATTATAGTCCAAAAACTCAACAAATGTTTTTTTTTCCTTAAAAAAACGTGCAAATTTTGTATTTAATTTCCTTTAGATCTTGCGAATATTTTGGTTTTATTGATTTTTATTAAATACATACATATCTGTGTAAACAAACTACACTCTAAATCAGGGGTGTCCAGCCCAAATGACTTTGCTGGCCACTTTGGAAAAATATTATAATCTAGGGAACCGCACATAAAAATACGTACCTTTATATCAGATTTGAAAAAAAAAAAACATTTATTGGCGTGAAAATTTAAAACAGAATGACTTATTATTGTTGTTTTCATTATTTTTCCTGTATACACACATAAATAATATAATAAGGTTTATATAATATAATAATGCAATGATCAAATAATGTTTAAAATATTACAGTTGCCATTTTCTTGGGAAAATTTCGGTGTTCCCATTGAATTGATCTTTCGTTACTCATTGTTGGAATTTGATAATGCTGTCATTCCAAGCGATTAAGTAAAACATTGTCCTTATCTTAACCATCCCGAAATTTTTGTTAAACTTTATAAAAAAATCCCCTATGTCTCTTGCTTTGGGACTCCCAAACAGAAAAGGTGGAGGAGAAACGAAAGTCGCACACACACAGAGAATCATGTACCATCCAAAGTAAAGAATATACATAATGCACAATTCGGAATTTATTAAAAAAAGTAATTTACTATAGTAAAATCAAATGTAACTGTTTGATAAAATATAAATCTATTTTAATCTAAAAGGGCATTTCTATTATCAAAAAAGCTATTTATAAAAAAAAGAAAGGTAACGGTAATTATATATATATATATATATATATATATAATTACAATTTTCCTTTTAGCACTTAAAGGGTTCTAAAATACTTCTTCACTTTTTTTTTTTATATATATATATATATATATATATATATATATTTCCCCACAAATAAATTTCAAAATGAAAAAACTTTAAAAATCTGATATTTAAATTTTTTTAAAAAAAGTCGGGCCGCAACTTACGTACTGGCGGGCCACGTGTTGCAACCGGCTCTAAATAAGTCAAATAAACTTAATTTTGTTGAAATAGGACTTTTTTTGCAATATCGCTTAGCGCGAAATTCTTTTAACGTGAAAAAATATTTCAGTCCCCTCAATTTCGTGTTAAACGATTTTCCCTGTATATTAATTACATAAATTAGAAGAATGAAAATTTACAACAATATCTGATCTGCATTAAGCTCCTATATCCACTTTGCGACTAAAAAACAATTTTAATATCTCCTGAAGTATTGCATCTTTCCTTCCTTTCCCCGTGGACGAGCCAAAGGGTGGGCTTGGCCTTCAAAGCCTTTTTCCAGGCCAGCAATATTTCTGCTATTGTACTCCAATTCCTAGTTCTCAAAACTAGGAGATCCTTTTCTAGGCTATTAATCCATCTAAGATTTGGTCTTCTCTTTCTTCGTGTGCCAATTGATGGAGCATGGAACTCTTTTTAGTGGTGTGATCTTCAATCATTCTGATAATGTGACCTGTCCATTTAATTCGTTGCATTTTGATAAAGTTAACAATGTCAGATTCTTTATATGATTGATAGAGCTCTAAATTTGATCCATGTTCCATTTTCCTGAATATCTCCAAAAATGAATCTTAAAATCTTCCTTTCATAGATACTTATCATATTTTCATCTGTTCGAGACATGGACCAAGTTTCATAAGCATAAGTTTTAATACTGATCTTAAAAGACTTTTATACAATAGAACCTTTGTTTTTCTTTTGATTTCATATGTTTTCGTATTCCATTAAGAAAGTATTGTATCTCTATCAACATCAAAAATTTTTTTAAGAATATTATACTTTTTACAGGCATTAATAAACATCTTGTTATTATTTTATAATTCTATTCTTATTATAGAAACTTTAGGTATTCCAAACAAGACAAATCTGTAGCCACAAAACCTTTACTTGTGACTTATGGTTTATATTTTTTCAAAATGAAATTGTGTTCTATTTTTTTTTTTTATTAAATTTTAGAGGTCTTTCAGTCATAAGATTCCGATAGTTAATTACTTGATTTGTATCACTTCCATTTCTTAAGAATATAATTTGTAAAAGGATTATTCAATTTTATTATTTTCGAATGGAAAGAGCTGTATGACTCAGCTGTTATGTGTTTCGAAGCGTAGTTTTTTTAGTTAATGCATATTTCAAAATTGCTTCTTCTATGGGACTTTAGTTCAGTATTGCTGTACTTAAAGAATGTCCAAAAATTAATTTCTTGTTTTGCTCTGATTGCACTATTTTACGAATGCAATTTGTATAAAAAACATATATTCATTTTATTAATTTTAAATGTAAAGAGTTGTAATGGGTCATAGTCGTTATATGTTATATAACACATCTCTTTTAATTAATACATATTTCAAAATTCTTTTTTGAGTCAGATTTTTTATTGTGTATTATTTTACTTAAATAATCAAGATTTAAGTCAAAAAAAACCTTATTTGATACTGAATTCAGGTCATTTGATATTCAGAAGATTTCGAAAATTCTCTTAAAAACTGACTTCTAAAGTATTTTTCTTATCTTTTTCTTATATTTTGAGTGTTTGTGCTTAGAGAAAAATAGATAAATAGTAACCGGGAAGATTTGTGTGATTTGTAACTAAATCAAATCAGTTAAAGATAAAATATTCAATAGTATTCATATTCTTGTTTTTCCTTGACCTTGTTTTTTCAGCGGTTTGTTTTGTATGGGATTTATTATTTTTTAAATTTTATTTTATTAAGGAATTTTACTGTTAAGATAAAAATAACAATCTCTTAAACTACGCATTTAAAATGGTACACCCTTTTACCTGACCAAAATTTTTTTCTTGGAGTTAAAATCATTAAATCTTACGTTTAAAATTTTGAGAAAAATCAGATCCTCAACGTATTACAATTATACGTTTTTAAATTCCTGCATTCCCTTTTAATTCATTATATTTATGTAACAAAAGTAATAACATAATATAATTGTTATTTTAAATTAATGTGTGTTTTATAGTTATTGTATTATTTTTTAAAAAG
>BMAV01020761.1:0-27853 GCA_019973955.1 Trichonephila inaurata madagascariensis
TTTTACAAAAATAAGAAACAGATTTATAAATACACAAAAAAAAGAAATCTGTGATTGAAATGCATAACTAAATAATTCAAATAATTTATTAAATTAAAAACGCATTATAATGCGTAGACATTTCATAATTAGGTCAGTGTTTAATGTACAAATTGACAGTCATCCTCATTGTCGGTTTATCCATTGGGTGCTTGCGGCGGGTTCCCAGGGACCCGGAGAAGCCTGGAAAAGCTAGACTTTACCACAGTTTCTGGTTATAAATTTCGATCCTCCAGTGACAAGAAGGCTTGTAGGTCTTCTGAAACCCAGGGTTCAAAATGAGCTTAAATCGGCACTGGTCGCCCTGTTATCAGCAGAGTTATTTGACTTCAAGATAGTACTACTCTCTCTCTCTACTAAATAGCCTCCTGTGAGTTGTCACTAGGTTAGGAAAAGTGATCATTGTTTAGAAAGTCAGCTTGAATTGTTTTGGTTGATTTTCTGAGCGACTTTATTGATACTAAAATAATGGAGCACTTTGCAGGCTTGCTTTTGTTTTTTGACAACCTATTGGCCCTTTTAAGCCATAATTTCTGTTGGCTTTAAAAATGCTTATTGATCTATAAACTGTTATCCGTGTTTTTCACAATACATTTGGTGAGTACTGCATCTTTCTCCATGCAAAATCTTTATTTGAGCATGCATTCTCTAGGAAATTATTTTACTATGTATTCGCATTATTTTTCACTTTCTCCGAGAATGTAGGAACAATACACTCTTTAGTAAGCGAAAATGGCCAAAACTATCTCACCCACATTGGCAGACGGTCAACGAGGGAGACTGACACCTTAGAATTTTCCAGTTTGACCAATTCTGTACTTATTTGCTCACACGGCTGGACACATTATGGGTAAAAAAAATTAGATAATGGATATAGTAGGAACAAAAGATAACAGATTGCAGAAAATGTAGAAAATATATAAATAAAAGTAATTTTAAAAAAATACAAAGCTCGTTGCTCACAAAAACTTGATACATATTTTTGAGAAATCCCAATTAATAGTAATTTATTTACCATCAATAATTTAAAAACGTAAAAATACTGAAATACTTCTCAAATACTAGAATAATTTATTAAGTAATGAAAAAGCACAGCTTAAATAAATAAAACAACACAATACGTATTACAGTAAAACATTTTAAACAGAAATATATTGATTGTCTTAATCTCAATAATATGAAATAGAGAAATACAAGTTTACCTTTTTATTCTGAAAAGTACCATAAACGTGTTATAATATTATTTAAGATACAAATAAGAGGAAACAGTTAAAAGTACGCTTTAATCAGTTAAAAGCCTTTTTATTTTTCACTTTGATTTTCATGGGGAAAAAGAGATAAAACGTGTTTCAAAAACATTGGTTGATTATTCGCCTTTTGTTTTATAAAAATGCATACTTTGACCTTGATTTTAAGAGAGAAAACCGTTATAAAAAATCAAATTTTTCCAAAATATTTGATACTTAAAAAATATTGACATTATATTTTATTCTATGAAAACTTTAACAACTTTAATTTTCATCGTGCAAGATTAAAAATTTCTAAATGGAATGATAAACACCCATATATTTAATAAATGACGCTTCTGAGACTATTTGGCTTTCCATTTAATTATCATATTCTTGTTGAAGTTGTTAGATTTTACAAATAATTGTACATTAGCACTTTTATTTTAATTTAAAACTTTTTTAAACTTTAACTTTAAAGTTTAAGCTTTCAAAAAACATTTTTTTTAAATCTTTAACTACTAATTTTTTTAAAAAAATTAGTTTTTTTAATATTTGTAATTAATATGAGTAGTATAATTTTATTTGAGTAATAACTCTTTCCGTATTTTAAACACCACCTAAGGAAATAAGGGTTTTGATTGGCTAAGAACAAAAGCATTGCTTAATCATTCCCATTTTTCTTTGATTACTTTACTTTTATTACAATAAAAACACGTAATGATCGATAAATTTAAGTAAAACTTTTAAATTATGTTTCTTAAAAAGAAAATGTATTATCAAAATATAAAAAAAAGTTTTAAAAATAAAAAAAAGGGAACGTTAAAAAAATACGTTTAAAATTAAAAACCTTTAAAATTAAAACTTTATTTTTTTAAAGAAAAAAAAACTGTTGCAAAAAAGACAGAATTGGGGGCATATTTATTAAAAAACTTAAAAAAAAAATTAATTTTTAAAAATAAAGGGGAAAAAAAAATTTTTAAATTTTTTTTAAAAAATTAAATTGAATTAAATTGTTATTAAAAAGAAATATGTACAAAGCAAAAAATATAAATCAAATATATAAATTATATTTTTTTTTAAAAAATAAAATAATATATCTCAATCTTTTAATACGTTTATTAAACTATTATAATTTATCCTATGATAATAATGTTCTTGTTGAGCAGAAATAAAATTATCTTTTTTTTTATTTCCAACTCGTTTTAAAAAGTAATCAAGGCCCTTTAATCTTTGATAGGGGTTATAAAAAGTATCTATCACAAATTGAAAAAACAGAAGAAAGAAGCCAAAAAAAGATCTTCCAAATTTTAAATTTCCATGAATATGTTAAAAGAAAAATTACTTATAAATATTGATATTTTCCCGAAATTCTCTATTGTTGACAAAAAGAATAAGAAAAAAAAAACAGAAAATCTATTTTTTGTTTTTGAGTGGTAGTTTTTAGGAAACCCGGGGTTTTAAAAAAGCTTAGGTACAGAAGTAGAAGTAGCCTTTGCCTGTCACAGGAAAAAAAAAAATTACCGAAAAACCCTTTCACGTTTTTTATTTTTTACTTCACTTTTTGAGGGAAAGGCTGGGTAATTCAGAGTTTTTTTCATTTTTTTATAAAAAGGAAGTTTGAAATGGAAAAAGGGGGAAAAAAACTTTTTTGGGGAAATTTTTAAAAAACTGTAAAATTCGGATCGAAAGATAAATTTTTTTATTCAATGCTTTTTTTTTTTGTGGTTTTTCTTTTTTTTCAACCGAAAATTTGGAGTAAATGCAAATAGAATGAACAGCTTATGAGTGCATTTTTTTAAAAGCAAATATGTATTGCCCTTTAGAGTAACACATAGAACTGTTTTAAAATTTTGAAGCACTTGAAATGTTGAATGAAACGAACGTTTTAGTTTGTAAATTTGTTTTGAGCATTTTTTTTGGTAAAAGCTGATCTAAAAAAACCAGTTCGTTAGGCAAAAAATTTAAAGTTTTTTCTGATGGGTTTTCAAAGAAAAAAATTTTCAAATTTAGTTTCAAAGAAAAAAAAAAAGGAATTTTTTTGTTTCTTCGTGTTTTAATTTCTAGGAATCAAAAAGGGGTTCGAAATTTATTGGGAATATTGAAAATAATAAAAATTTCTATAAGTTATTGAATTTTTCAGTCCTTTTTTCTAAATAAAAGCCTTGTTTTAATAGAAACAGAGTGAGAACTGAATTTAAATAAATATTATGGAACTTTTTTAAAAATTAAAGCTCTATGTGTAGAGATAGAGGTAAAAGCTGAATATAATTGTTACATCTGAAATATTTATATATTATTGTTTAAAACTATATTTCTATATATATATTGAGTTTCAATACATGAAATTAAACATGATCCATTAAAAATGGCATGTGGTAATAGATATTGAAAAACAATTACTGGAAAAAATTTAGGTTTGCATCATAACAATCTTGTAAATTTTAGTACATTAAGCGCAAGTCAAACTAATAATTTTCATGGTAAGTGCTTTTTTTTAATCAATTTTATATGTTTTGTTGATTTGATATTTATTCTATCTAGCGCTGGTTTCACTGTTCACAGATTATAAGAATTTGTAAGATATGTAACTAACTGTATTTTCAAATAATCTTTGAAAGAATAACTAAGTAATAGAAAAGATAGATAAAAGATTAGACACATGAAATGACTATAGGAGGATAAATTACAGCAGAGATTATTTATTTGAACTGAGAACACATTTTAGAAGTATTGCACTTTTTTCCCGATACAAAAAATAAAACAAAATTTTAAAACAGAAAAATTTTAATATCGTGATTAGTGATTATCAACAGTATTTTTTTAATTTGCAGTTATTCACACATTTTGTACTAACCAGACAGATCCTTAACGCAAAAGAGTGAATTTAAGTAGACGCTTACAGCAGTTACTTCTCAGAATTAAAACAGAAAAGCCCGTCAGAGAATTTTAAAGTTCTTAAACATTTAAACATTAAGAGGTTATTAATTCATTGAACACTTAAGATATTTTCCTAGACCAAAATCTTTTCCATAAGGGAATCGTCATCAGAGGTCGGGACAGATTCCCCCAAAAGAACCCCATTGATATTCATCAAAATCCATATAGAAAAAAAAATTCTACTTAATAAGGAGATGAATGTGTCAAGAAGAATATTGTATCTAAGTTAATTATTCCCACGATTTAGAAGCCAAGGAACTAAGATATTCCGTGAATGAGTGGCTATATATCTATGCTGACGGTTTATACCTACCAGAAATAAACGGAGACAGGGCTTTATTTTTCTACCGGCTGTTTGAAGATCCATTGTCCGTGGGAAAAACTCCATCAATCTCGATGGTAAGGTCTAAACTGTCTTTGAAGCAACAGCATAATTCGCTTCGGGCCCGTTTACAAAAAATTGTCTTTATGACTCCCGCGGGAAATTTAGTCTCAAATGACTTCCTACACAATTCAGTGCCGTACTAGTTTTAATTAGCTAATTTCATACGGCTGGTCTGAGGCCGTACAATAGGTCCCAAGTCCTGTTGGGATCCCATGTAACGAGAGAGCCGACCAAAAAGCAAAGCAGGAAGCAGAGTCATCTCAACCGGAAGCCCCCTTGACCCTCATAAAAGTAAAGAACATTTTATCCACATACATTAACAAATGTATTGCCGTGACCCAAAACAACAAGAGCATTTGAAAGCCATGGGGAACACGGGCCCCAGGCACCGAGGTCCCGGAGAGAGCCTAGGACATTACCCTTTTGCTTAACCACGAGACTTGACTTGTTGGGAGTATACCTCTACCGGATTTATCTGGCTTATGATGGCGCCTGCCCTCTCTGCGGCCATGCCAGGATAAATAGCGACCACCTACTACAATGCACTAAATTTGATAAACACCCAACTGACAAAATCACGAGTCTGTACTAGGAGACTCGGCATTAAATGGTGATGAATCCATACACGGACTTTGGATAAATAAATAAATTAGTAAACGAAGACCTAATACTAAAAGATTACCGAAGAATAACTATCTATGTTCTTACAAAAAATTTGAAGTGCTAAAGGTCCCTTAAAGAAAAGCACTTTTGTGGCATAATGCTTATAAAGGCCACAGACAAGTACTGTTACCCAACGAAATTTTTTTTTGAAATTTTCCAACCATCTGAGAGACCGTGTATGTGTGCTCAAGAAGCTAAAAAAAGGATGGGAATGCCTGCAGGAGCCATATTTGTTTTAAAAATAAGAGGTAGGCTAAAAGGCTCCCCAGAGATTTAGTTTTGCGAAAGAGGAGAGAAAACTCCAGCAAATTTTATGAACATAATATTTTAGAAGTAATAGAGAAGTCTTTAGACGTAAATTTGTTAAATGCAAACGGTTGGTTTTGAACGGGATTCTGTTTGCTCTTTACAAAAAATGATAAAAACCCGGACTGAAACAGAAGGGGGACTTTATACAACCAAAAAATTTTGGGATTTGAAAGTTTGCTTTGAATGCAATTGACACTAAATTGTGGTCAGTATTACATTTAAAGGGTAAAAAAAATTTTTTTGTTTAACACTCTTGAAGGCAGTGGTGATTCTAAAGGGGAAATGTGGAGATGAAACCAAAAAAGGCCAGTGGGGAAATTTAAAAGGGTTTTAAATTTGAATAAAAGATACAATAGGTTAAAACTAGAGACAAAATAAAAATTTTTTCTTTAAAAAATTCTAGATTTGAAAACTTTTTATTTTTTTCCTTTATAATTCTATCAAATCCCCAAATGAACAGGTTTTTGTCAGTGACAATAGTTTTTATTAGCCGAGCTCTTCTAAATGCTTATAGATATTTTTAAATTGTAACTTAAGTATTATTCTTTCTAACCAAAAAAGTCAATTTTTACTTAACTGTTGTAGAAGCTTAACTGTTGTAGTCCTTACTCTCAAGAGTTGAAGAATAAAAGATTATGAGGTTTATACGATTTGATTCTCAATGTGGTCCATTGATTTATATTTAAGATGAGTTTCTGTCCGAACACCTGGATAAAATTAGAAGGTATTAATTAAAGTAAGTCTACAAACTATATACAAATTGGTTTTGCAGATTAAATTTAAGAAGTGGTTTCCTCTCAATAATTAAAAATGAATTATTATGCAAGTTATTAATATTTATAACAATAGCGCATTAAGATTATTTAATATACATTATAAAAATCAATTGTTATAGATTGTTTAAACTTTCCTTAAATATTTTTGCATATTTTATTTTCGTAATAATTTGCATATGGTTTAGTAAAATATCAATTTCACTACTAAAAATACAATGTAAATACATCGGCATATTCAATCAATACAGCTATATTTTATTTAAATCTGTTTCATTAACATAAAATTAGTAATTGGCATTAATATTTTTTTCTTAAATCTACGAAGACATATTGGCATTCTAGCTAATATTTTTAAAAAAAAATTCGAGTTTCATTTTGTTTATAATTAAACGAAGTAGAATTTTTTCAAAAGAAAAAAAAATTACTGAACATATTAATAATAAATCATAATATAAAAAGGTATTAAATGCAATTAGTCTGCATTGTTGAACATACAGGCGCACATACAAATGGTGTGGCAATTAAATAACCGGACAAGTCTTAAAAATGAGCTTTAAAGAAAAAAAAATATGCAAAAAACTGATACTACTAAAAAAAACCTTTTTTATGTAAAAAAACTATTAAATGTGTTGATCTACGAGGGGTGGGCCCAAAAAGGGACCCAAAGGCCCAAAAGGGGAAAAACCGAAAATTTTAAGAAAAAAATTTTATTTTTTTAAATAACCCCTTTTAGATCTATAACTTTTTCCGGGAATGTTCAATAAATTCGGGTAACCCCTTTTTTAAAAAAAGAACTGTCTTGCTCCCCAAAAAAAGCTTTTTAACTGCCGACATCCCTTCTTCATCGTTGAAAATTCTTTGACCACTGAGCCAATTTTCAAGTTTGGGAATAAAAAATAATCCGAGGGGGGCTACATCTGGCAAATAGGATACATGAGGTAGTAATTGATTTATTTATTAATGAGATTAATTTATTAATTTTGGCCACTTCAATAAGAGATTTGTGAGCAGGTTCATCTTCTGATTGAAACAACACTTTCTACTTAGCCAAATGCCACCGTTTTTGCTTGATTTCTTCGCTCAAAAGTTGCAATAAGTTCGCTGAACACTCGCCGTTGATAGTTTTTCCTTTTTAAAGACAGTCAATGTAAATTATTTCACGCACATCCCAAAAAACCACCTCCATGATCTTGCTTGCAGATGGAACAGTCTTCACCTTCTTATGAGCCTGTTCTCTCTTTTCAGTTCATTGTTTTGATTGTTTTTTCTTGGTCTCGAGTGTGAAGTGATGGACCCATGTTTCATCCATGGTTACGAAATGGTGCAAAAATTCTGCTTTGTTGCAGAGAAACCTCGCTGAACACTCAATTGAAACACTTTCACGGCACTGTTTTTGCTCGGGTGTGAGCAAACGTGGCACTCATCTTACACATAGCTTTCCCATGTCCAAATTTTCAGATAATATGTCATGTACCACACGTTTTGAAATGCTTACTATGTCTGCTAGCTCGCGCGCTTTCATTCGACGATCATCCAGTACCGCTGCTTGGATTTTCTTTACCATTTCTGGAGTCGTCTTTTCATTTGGTCGACCACCACGATACTCGTCTTAGCAGCTCGTACGGCCTAGTTTAAACTCTGCTATCCATTGTTTTACTGCTGTAAACGAAGAAGCAGACTCACCCACAGAGTAGAATCTACGAGTAGTTCAGCTTTTATATAGATTGGGCTGAGGCCTTTCAAATAAAGTATTGTATCACATAACGATGACCAATTTTCTCCATTTTCCCAAATTTTCTGAAAAAGCGTTCACTAATGATGACTTCTAAACAGATATTAAACAACGTGGCGTCTTCAAAATTGAAACATATGCTTTATAGATTGCGTACTTTCTAATACAGTGATATTTTTCAAACAACTACCGCCAACTCTCGTTCAGGTCGGGTACTTATGAGACCACCCTCGTACTTCAAACACTAATTTAAGATCAATTCTTCTAAGGGGTGGATGGTAGAGACTTCGAATACACTAACACGCGTACCTTATTTTTTTTCTAAGGGTTCTATGAGCTGATACATTTTGAAGACCATTGCGCTACTGCAATGAAATATAGGAATACAACAGAATGTAAAATAGCTTTTGTACTCTGAATTATTTTAGGTATCTTAAATACATTTACATTTTTGATATTTTCATGAAACGTAATTGTTATTTTCATGAGACATTTCTCCTAGGAAAATCTATTGTAATTAATAGTTATATATGAATTGTTTAAAAAATTATGTTATTAAAAATATGATAATTATGTAATGATAAAAGATTAGATTTGAATACATGTGAATATTGAAAATGTGTTGAATATTTCCACATAGCCCTTATTTATTCTTATAACGGTTTCACATTATTTATCTTTGTTACGCTATTTTTAAGTAACGTGTTTTGTTACGTTTGGTTATTTTTGTCCAATATTTTTTTTGAGATTTGAAATATTTTGCAAAACCAATTTATGACCTATACCAGTGCTTCTCAAACTTTCAATATTAGCTCCCCAATTTTCAATCATAAATTTCATGCCCTCTTATAAGGACAATATATTGAATGTAATAATAATGTACCTTTACGCTAGAGCTGCAATACGACCTTATTTATAAACCATATGAATTATCAATACAATTATTTAATTTTGCATTTGTGAATTTAAAGTAATTAATATTTTAAATTACTTTTTAGTAATGGGATTAGTTTCATGTTACTTTTTATGGTTCAGAATGTGTATTTTGTTTTGCTTCATTTCAGTAAATAGATATTTTTTAAAGTAATATTTTATTTTCGACTTTTACTTGACATGAAGTACTTCATGTCAAGTATTCTGAGAATTTATTACATTTGAATGTAAATATGCTGTATATGACTGGAGTTCAATAAAATGGTTTTTTATATGCAATATTTTTTTTTGTTTTTGTTTTATGGCATCTGGGAATATTTTCATCATCTTTTTCAATTCCTATTAGCTCATTCTCTCTATATATTTACATATTTGTTAAAATTTTCAAACCTTAATAAAATGATTTCTATTCATCCAATCAAGTTCAAATAATTTTTTTAAACGTGTAGGGGATGACACTTGATGTTAATACAGTTATTTCAAAAATTAATTAATTAATTTAAGTTAATTAATAATTGGTTTTTTGACTCCAACTTAGATTTGTCTTTATTATTTTAACAATGTAACTGTTAAAACCAAGACAAAAGTTGGCGTCGAAAACCTGTTTTTCAGCCAAATTAGCCAAATCGGGTTTGCATAGTTACAACAATGCAGACAAATCATGCTCATTTTTCAAAAAAAATTATTACTAAAATACTTTCTATTCCTCCATTGAAAGTAGGAATTGACTTAATTATTTTTTGTCTATATTACTTGTTTGATGTGAAGCTTTGTTTCATTTCATACACTTAACACTATTTACAATTAATAACCAAAATGAAAAACTTCTTCTAATCGCTTAAAATATAAATATTAAAAAAACTACATTTATTTTTCGAATATTTCTAAGTATTGTAAATATTATTTTGTAAATAACATTTAAACTCATATCTGTATAGTCTCATTCACTCCAAGGAGTTCATGCGTTGCGATCAAAGAATAAAGGATAGATGTTTCCGTTGTTAGATTCACACCAAAGCTTTTTTCGTAAGCGCAGTGGATTTCTGCCCATTAGGTGACGCTGTAGTTGAAAATCGCACAAAGTAGTTGATTCTGACTTCTTAAAACCTCATAAGACTCTTAAATTGCAAATTTTTTAATTTTTTGAAAAAAATATATGTTAAAGCCCCAATATTTCTGCGTATTTTGGTACCACAATTGTTTTGATACTGAGAAATCTTCCGAAGTTAATAAGAAATAAGTAGTGCAATTTAAATGAAAACTCTATCTCTTTCTTATCTTTAACTTCATTTTTCGCAAAACAAAACATTTTAGCTTCCGCGCAGGATTTCTCAGAAATTATTTATGATATCAATTTGAAATTTTGTACTCGTATTCAAAATAAGGCTCTTCATAACTTTTACATCAATTTTCAAAAAAAAAAAAAATTAGTAGAATTTTTTTTTTTAATTTTAATTTATTTTTTTCTTAAAATTTTTTTTTAAAAATTTTTGAAAGATTGTATTTAAAAAATTTTTTTTTCCTCTAAATTTTTTAAAAGTTAGTATAACTTAAAAAGTGACATTTTATACCAAGTAAAATTAATTTGTAAATTTTGATAAATTCTGTACTTTAGAATCTTGCGCGGTGTAAAATACTGATTTTCATATTTTTAAAAAATTGCCCAAATTTTTTATTTCTTTATAATTTTAAAAATTTTTTCCTAAAATTTCCCTCTGAAAATTTGAAAATATTGTAAATATATATGATTATCATGTGGAAAAAAATTTCAAATTATTGTTTTGTTTTTTGCTAGGTTACATTGTTTTGAAAAAGGGATGCTTTTTCGGGGTGCACGGATATCTGTTAAGGACCCTGGGCCCAATTGGATCGCCGAAGAAAAGAATTTTAAGCAATTTTGTTAGCATTAAAAACTGTAGAAAAGAAACGATAGTAGGTTCGGCGTATTTTTTTAAAAAAAAAAGTGATTTAGACCAACTCTTTGCCAATGGATGGGATGCGTGTGGCAGACACAGAAAGCTATTTTAAGTTTTTTCGAATGTCACCGCAACTTTTCGATAATTTATTATCAATAGTTGGGTCAATTATTCCTAAAAAATATAGTATTCAACCAAAGGATAGATTGGCTTTAATTCTGAAGTTTATACAAATTTCATCAAACGTGAATTAATTAGTTCTGAAATTTTTGATGCTCTTGCAAATGTTTATTTATAATATTTAAATATGAATATTTCATGTTTAAAGCAATTTCTTATTTGCTTTATTGGTGGAAACATTGAATTTTTGCATTGTAATAGAGATTCAAAAAAAAAAAAAAATGAAAGAAAGAAAGAACTTTCATTTTTTTTGGGAAAAAATTAAAAAAAATTACATATAAGTTAATTTTTCTTAACATGAATTATTACACTGCTAAGGATGTATGTTTCTATTGGATATATATACATTATTAACTCTTTCATGTACTACCTTTTTGATAAAAATAATCACTAGAGGGAAATAAATACAAATATTTTAGATAAACTTCACAAAACTATAATTATTGAATAAAAGCTGGTACATATTAATAATATCAAACCCTTTTTCAAATAAAGGGTAACCAATGTTTTAAAAAGTAGGAGGTACATATTTTGTATCACCAAGCTTCAAGTAGAGAGAGAGAGAGAGGATGATAGTTCTTGAAATTTGATTTTTTTTCTTTAATAGGAACAATGGAACTTTGCAGATATAACACATCCATTCTATACAAACTTGGGGAAAAAAATAAATACACTTCATCCTATAATGTTATTCATCCAAATACACCATGTTATTTTAAGAACTCGCTTTCTTGTTTGTTTGTCCGGGTAGAATTTTGTAATTGATTTTAAACTAACTTTCCGATGAGCTATAGCCTTGATATTTGGACCATAGCTCAGAAGTGGATGACAATGCATGAAAATGCAAAAGTAGAAGCTCTAATCTCGAACCCGGGCCCCCGAAGCGGTGGGTCGCGATTCCGACAGGGGGCCGTAACTCCGGAACTTTCACGAATTTACATGAATAAAGACTACCTGTCGATAGCATGGGTCGAGTTGCGTCAAGTTATTCAAATTCATGGCTCTGGGGTTAAGAGGGCCCCCCCGGGTCCCTGTTTTTTTTAAATCGCTTTTCGTCTGTTTACCCCGGGGGGAATTTTTTTTTTGGTTTAAAATTCCCCTTAGTTAGAGACTTCAATTTTTGACCATAGCTCAGAAGATACTCTCACTTTTCTTTTTTCACTTAAATGTTGAACCGGCAAGACATTTCATTTGGTGAAGAAGATCTAAAGGGCGGTGATCACCAAGCTCTAAATCACCAAGAAGGCAACATCAAATTTAAAATTTTAATAAATGAATTTGACATTGATTGTTTTTAAGATTTGAATATGAGTTTTGTAAAAAAAAAGTATTTTCTCTTGCTTCGTTAATTTATTTCTAAAAAAGTAATTGAATAGTGAGATGCATTATTGGTAAGTAGATATGACATTTTTGTATTTCAAATATAGCCAGAAGAAATTGAAATTTATCGCATGTCTCTGTAATTACGTCATCAAAGTATTTAAAATAAATTCAAAAATTTTTTTAAATAACTAAAAGCAGAAAAAAAAAAAATTTTTAAATTTTTTTTTAAAGTAAAAGGATCTTTTCGCTAAATGAAAAGTCTGAACTGACAGATGAACAGAATATATATTGATTCTTTTTATTTTGTCTAAAAAAAACTATTTAAGAATTGAATGTTTAAAAATTCCCCCATAACCTTTTATTAAATGCCGAACCCGGGTTTTAAAAAGGAAACCCGGCAAGACTTTTCATTAGGCGAAATAAATCAAAAGGGCAGAGATTGCCAAGCTCTAAATTACCCATAATAACTATATATGATGTGACCAACGAGTTTAGAGCCATCATAGATAATGAAAATTTTGTCCCAGAGATTGCCTCATATTTGAAAAGATTCGCAAGAATTTCTTCAAAATTTTTAAAAAAAGAATTAAGAGAAAAAGATCGGAAAAACCCTTTTGTATAAAAAAAAGGCACCCGAGGTTCCCGTCCAGGTGATAAAGTCTGGGTAACCCTTAACCCTCCCAGCAATGCTGCCTAGAAGAAGACAGCTAAATTCATGGCTAAAAGAGATGGGTCTTACATTATTGTGACTCGACGCTCTCCGACGACTTAAGAAGTGGCAAATCCATGACATTTTTCTATTTCAGATATAACCAGAAGAAATTGAAATTTATCGCATGTCTCTGTAATTAAGTCATCAAAGTATTTAAAATCAATTCCATAATTTCATTCACATAACCCTAAAAGCATAAAATTACAATAAAATAAAAATGAAAATTTATGAACCATGTTTTTATAAAGGACTAAAATGTATAAAATAATTTCTCTAATCCTTATGAAGGATAAAACCACATATACGCGGATTTCTAACTTTTCTAAATTATCCTGAAAATTCATACTTGGCAACTTTGGACAATTTTTATAAAATGCATTATATTTGACATTTCAAAGCATAAAAAATAACCTGTTATCCATTCGTTAAATTTTAAACTTTGAAATTTTAGTTTCATTGGGGGAAAATAAATGCTTAATAATGCGTCCGTCAGGGAAAATAAATGTGTAAAACTTTGCAATATTCATGGATTCTTCATAGAAGTTTGCTCCTGATTCTAGGAAGAAAATATGGCTTTAAAAATTATGTTGTGTTACTGGAAAGGCTTCAATACTCTTTAAAACGAATTGGAGTTCTTAGTGAGCTTAACAATGCAAAGTTAAACAGCGGCTTTAGATTTCGAGCAAATTGAAAAGATAAAATAATAACTTCTAGTCTTTTGTTTCGAAAGGGGAAGAGAAAAATAAATGGAAGTCTGCTTAGTCTCGAGAATCAAGGGAATTTCTTAAATGGCGTAAAATAACCGGAAAATAACTACCGAGTTCATGTGATTGTGAATTCCCAAGAATTTCATTAATGTAATTGAATTTTTCGGTGCTTCGAATTTCCTTTCTGTTTAACATTGCAATTTGAGTTCTTTTTTCTATTTCTTTTCAATGGAGATATTTTTCGTTTGGGAAGATATTGAAATAATTTCGGATAACTGTAGCTTGTATAGATATTTTTGTACACGTACTTTGTTAATTATTTAAGAAGATGAAAATAATTGACTTCCGAAAATATCCGCATTTCATATTAATTGCATTTATTCCTGTCTTATAAAACATAATAGGCTAAGAAAATCAAACTTTAGATAAACTTTTTTCTATCTCACTTACGAGTATATGCAGCCATATATCCCTTAGTGAGCAGGTGACCTTGATTTTAAATGAAAATTCTCAGTTACTGTTTATCATTTGTATAAAAATAAAAAGGAAGAAAACAATTAATACATTTCCCATGCACTCAGTTTTATTGCTAAAAAAAAGAATCTATTACCATTATTTGCAAGGGGAAGCAAAGAAAAATGCCGAAGATTAAATGAACTTTTTAAAAATAGATGAATTTTATTAACCATTTATGAAATTCTTTTATGGATATGGTAAGTTCAGTAGTAAGGTCTAAAAAGAAAATTAAAATTAATACATGAAGGAAGTGTTAAAAAGCTTTTTCCAGCAATTTTTGCGTCGTGTTATATAGATGCTACGCACAACTTTTAAATTACACTGGTGTATTAAATTAAGACAACAGTTTGGTTAGTTACCCCAAGACTTAAAAATTTTAATAAAAAGGTTGAAAAAGGGGAAAAAAATAAAAAATTAATTTTTCAGATTTAAATACACAATTTAATAAAATATTAAATTAAAAACATTTAAAAAAATTGGAAAAAGAAAAAAAAAATTTTAAAATGGTAATAAAAAAATAAACAAAATTGGCAAGAAAATTCGTGGCACGCACATTCAATAAAAAAAAAAATTGGTTAAAAGGGGGATAGACTTCTTTTCCCTTCAGGCCCCCACTTTTTTATTCTAAAAAATATTTTTAGTTTTTTTAAAAATTTCCCGCAGTAACTTTTCCAAATTCATTTCCTGGAGAAAAAGGGGGGAATTTCACTTTCCCTTTCCCCCGGGGCATTTTTTTATATAGGCAACGTACCAATGGAGGGGAATTCCCATTTGAAATTTGGGGTTTTTTGGGCCCCGTTACCATTTTTAAAAAAAAATATTTTACCCGTGAAAAACATAGGCTCCAAGTTCTCTCCCAGGCTAATTTTTAGGGTCTAAAATAGGGAAAGTTGGGGGGCATCCCCTAGGCGAGACCCTCAAACCTAATGCCATAATGGTCAGGAATTCGGGGGGGGCTCTTTATTTTCCCTTAAAAGGGTATTTTAAAGGTTCGTTCAAAGTGAAAAATGCTTTACCAATTAAATTTTTCTTATTTTAAAATTTTATTAAAAAAAATTTTAAAAAAGACCCCCTCAAAAAAAATTTTTACAAAAACCCCCCCCCCATAAAAATTTTTGTAAAAAATTCCTTTAATTTGGGGCCATTTTTTTTCCCCCCGGGGGGAAAAACAACCTTATGAATTCAAAAAGAAATTCTTTGGTGGTGTTACATTTTATTTTTCCGAATTTTGGATTTAAAATTTCTTTTTTGAAAGAAGGGTTTAAATTCTTTTTAAAATTTTTTCTAACTTTCTCTTCCCAATTCTCAATTTTTATATTTAAAAATTGGGTTTTTATTTTTTTTTAAATTTTAATTAACTGATCCTAAAAAATTTAATGAACAATTTACCGGTTAAATATTTTTTGACTATTATAAAAAAAGTTCCAGTTTGAAAAAAAAAATTTTTTTTTAAAAAAAATATGTTACATTTCTTAAATTTTTTAAAATTAAAAAAAAAAAATTTCCTTAATTTTATGAATATATGAGGCGAATTTAAAATTACTTAGTATTATGCAATTAATTTGATTTACTTACAATTTTGTGCAGTTCTTTTTTTCAGTAACTTTTTGCTCATTCATCTTTATATAAAAATTTGATTTCAATAAAATACTTCTTTTACAGTTCAAAAAATATATATCTGGTATCCTTTAGACACTTGGTGTCCTTTAATGAAACAATGCACCACCCGAGTGTAAAAATAAAACTTTATAAGACTAATACTTATAAATTATAAAATTAGTCTCATGTTTTGAATAATGTTGTAAAATGCAAAGGAGTTTCAAGAAAAATAAAGATAATAGAATATTACCATTTCCTTTAGAATGACAATTTTTTTAAATCAAAAAATCAATATATTTTTAAAAATATAAAAATATTAGAGGAATATATAAAAGGATAACATAAATGTTTAAAATTAAATAAAACGATCACAAAAAGGAAAAAAACATATTCGCGTTATATATAAGGAAGTCTTAACAACAAATTTATGAATATTAATCCAATGATTTCTTAGCTAATAATATACAATTTTTCAAAAAACCTATTATTCTATTAACAACGAAAACTAGAATTCAAGGAATTCTCTTCCGCAAATAAAGGTGAGTAAAATATTGCGCTTCCTTTTGACTATTACTACTTTCATCCGGATTATGATGAAAAAAAATGGATTTTTGGAAAGAAAAATGAAAAAAATTAAAAGTACTACCAATATATAAAACGGAGAACTGAATATTATATTCAGTGAGTGGATGAACCATTTTCCCGAAGAGTTTTGCAGCGACTTTCGAATTACTTTCTCAATTTTATCGATCCTTATCGAATTTCTCTTCAAGGCCTAGCGAGAAAATTGCATTTTAGCTCATAGAAAAGACACACCCTCATAATGAAGGGATTTAATTAAGCCGAAATGTCGTTGGGAAAATTATAAACATACTTCAGTGTTAAGAGAATTTCGTAATGTTCTGAATTTCGTTGCTTATCAAAATATCTTTCCAAAATGACATTTACAAAATTGGATCAATTCCTCATACAAATATTTATTTCGAAATGTATATATATATAAAGAAAAGTCACGAAAGCTAGAATCTTCATGCAAAAAATCACCATATTTAAGAAGATTTATGAGTCGTATTTAAACTCGTAACCATTTTAAATTATGTCTGGAAAAGTTTACATTCAGTGTGTTATTAAAATTCCAGATTTTCCATTAAGTAATATTTTTACTTAGTGTTCAGAATTATTGGGAATGATAAAACTTAAAATGGAAGATGATATTGGGAAACATTATTATATTTGAAATATCAATTCTGATTTTATTGAAGTACCTATTGGTAAGAAATCCACCTAAAAATATTAATTCAATTCAATTTACTAATTCATAATATTTATTAATTTAGTTAACATGATAAAAAAAAAATTTTTTTGGATCAAGTTCATCAGATTTTTATTCAGATAAATTAATTTAAGTGCATATTGATTTGTTATTTGATTTCCAGAAGATTTTGGAGATGAGGTTTCAATTAAGGCGAACCATTCTTTTCAATTACCAATACATCACATCCTTCATGTTACCCCTCTCGTGGGCCTTGGGAAGTTTACTTCCCATCTTCATAATCTGACGAAACACACCCGACAGAAGCGCAAAGCCCATCACAATACATTTGCCTTTTTATTATAATGATGGGAACTCGTTTCAGTTTTGCACTACTGCACATAATACAGTGATTATAATATCTATTCATCGGACAAAAAAGATGGTACTAAAAAAGATGTACCTTTTCCAAAAGTTGTCGCTGTACATAACAATGTCATAGGAGGGATTGATCGTTTCGCTCATAGAAAAGAAAAATACCAAATGCAAGGAGGATTTGTAAAATGGTGGCATTGTATCTTTTATTTTCTTATTGACCTTGCCATCATGAATAATTTCATACTGTGGCAAACGAACAAAAGAAACAGAAGTTTGGACCAGCTAATATTCCGTATAACATTAGCTCCTCAACTAATAGACAGATATTCCTCAAGAAAAACGAAAGAACGTCCTGCTAGCTTCCAAGCAAAGCAGTGTGTAGTTCCGAATGATGGAGGCTTAATCAGGGTAAGAAATTACATGCCCCAAAGAGGATTCTCAACAATAGACGATGTAGGGAATGTAGCAGAAAGGGACAAGAAAAAAAACCCCACTAGATGTGTGCAGAATGTGATGTCCCTTTGTGCATTGCCACATGCTTCTCATATTTTCATGGCAAATAATCACCATTAAATTTAATTTTCTTTATAACGTGGAATGGTTCCTTAGGGGGGATTCTTCCAACCCCTAAAGTTTAAATGTAAACATAAAATTCGGTAAAATGTAATATATATTTTTTAAATGCTATTGTTTGATTGTTCATAAAACATAAAAACTGCTAGAAATTCAAAATAGGAATAAATGGCCCGCGAAAGGGTTAAAATATAAATTAATTTTTGTAAAAAAAAAGTAGACATCACACATAATATATAAAGCTGAATGAATTATCTTCATTTCTTAAATTTCAACATAACAAATGTAAGCTATTAATGTTAATGAATACAAATTAATTTTAAAAAAAAAAACAAGCTATTTTCAGATATGGCGAAAATATTTACCTTTGTGGGTTTTTAATTTACAATAAATTTAGGTCATAATTTTGTTAAATTTTTAATCCCGAGATTTCGGGATTACTTTATTCAAATCCCAAGTTAAGTATTGATCATCTTTGTTAAAATACTTGAAGCACATGAGCAGCTCTGTAGCACGCTCTGCTAATAAAATCAGAAAATATAATTAAAACTGGTTAATTTTATTGAAAACAACAAAAACCTTGACCATGAAAAACAGGCGAGCAATGGTGCTACTTTGTGTCGCGCATAAGCATAAAAACACAGCTCGTCCAGCATTTCATCGTTTAAACGGCTTCTTATTTTTGTTCCAAATTGTTCTGTCGAAGAAAATGCTTGTTCGGATTCTATACTGGTAGGTGTTATCGTCATTAAATAGGTGTATAAAATTTTTCAGGCAACTACTTCCACCCTCTCAAAAGAGAAATTTTTGAATTCTTGATGACAGTATCTCAAATCTAATAAACTGCATTGGTGTATATACTAACTCTTGACTTCATGTGTTTCTGTGAATAAGCTTTTAAATAATCCCAGCTCGTCCAGTTGTTTCATATCGTTTAAACGCTTATGGTTGTAAGGTATTTGCCCGGTGTATGCCCTTACTTCAAGTTATTTTCGTATCTCAGGTGTGGAGTGAATAAAGAATCAGGGCGTTGTTGTCTTAATATATCTTTTATTAAGATTTTAACTTAAACACTATACAATGATAATATTTATAATTTAAACTTAGCACCTGAGGTGAGAAGCACACAATACGACTATCAAATAAGTGCGATCCTGACCACTTTACAGTTTGCCCCTAATCTCTTATACATGTCTCGGTAATATTTAGCAGCAGATCAGTCCCACCTCAATATCCCAGGTGCAGTTAAGCAAAACCTCGAATTCGCAGTGTTCTTTTATTTGTCTCCGCGGGAATGGTAATCCACCTTGACTTCCAGTCCTTGAATAAAGCTACGTTTCAGCTCACGCTTTTAAACCATACTCAGCATGCCACTCAAAGGCCACCCGCTTACGCTTAAAACTGCTTTAAAAGTTCTTAATTTATTAACTCAAGCTTCAGCTTCTCTGGGATTCGGCTGGTTTAAATTTTGTCTTTCTGGCCTCAAAAGAACCCAAGAGTAAAATTAATAGAAAAGAGTTGATAAGCTCCGTCACATTGTTACAACTTGTTCTGCTGAAGAAAATGCTCGTTCGGATTCTGTATTAGTAGGTGTTATCGTCTTTAAATAGGTTTATGTTCTTTTCAGGATGTCGCCACGTCTCTCTCCATTTTCAAAAAAGAGAAATTTCTTTTTGAATTCTTGATGACAGCGTCTCAAATCTAATAGACTGTACTATGTAGATACTAACTCTTTTGATGACTTTATTCAGTTCTTCTGCTTCACTTGTATTTGGTTTTTGTGTATAAGTTGATTCAGTTATGGAATCTGTAATTTCCAAGTGTTACCTTATTTTGAATGGAAGATCCTGAAGGTACAGCCTTAGTACGCAATGGGATTTCAAAGTGTTCTGGAAGTCTTTTAAGCAGGTCCGTTATTAATTAACGGCATTTATTTGAAGAACGAACTGTGACAAAATCTATTCTTGAAATTTTGCTATTATTCTGTAAGTATTGCAGTTAGCCACTTATGTGACGTTCTCCCATACGAGAAATGAGAGTTTCATGTATTTGTTTTACTGTTAGAACTTATAATTGTACAAAAAAAATTCTACGCGCTGTTTCTGATGTAAAACAAAACTTAAATTTTATAAGAATAAATTCTAAAAATTTTGGATGAGAAAACAAATATAATTCAGATAAAATTAAATCCCGATTAGTTATGTTTAATCCGTAACCCCGGGCTTCATCTCTAACAGTACCAGTGACTAGTCGACGCCATTTATCAGATGATAAATTGTGTTTTGAAATCGTGATGTACCGCCAGCTTCCTTCCACCGCCGAAATTATAATGCACCCAAAAAACATTAATTTTAACGCGTTTCGCAAAGAATTTTAATTTTTGCCTCAATCGTAGTTTATGATCTACCCTGAATGGTTTGTCGTTAGCAAAAATGGATGGCCTATGCTAATGGAATGAAATAAAATTCAAGCAATTTTCCTTAACGTTATGGAAAACCAGTAATTTTGTTTGAAATCACGTCTCCAAATGGTGCCTCATTGAGATTAAAAACCCTTCAATGTTTTGCTGAATGAATTTCTATAAAATATTCTCACTAATATTGAAATGTTATAGAAAATATATTTCAGTTCTCAAGTTAACTGAAGTTTATAATTTCAAGCAATGAGAAATGTTTTTGCTCAGGTCCAAATATTCGCCCAGCTTCTAACAATTGAATTTTTGCACCCATATTTACGTAATTTGCCGCACAACGCGCTAAAGTGTCTCATCTTACAACTTATAACTTCAACATTTTCACTTGACGTGCAAACAGTACAACCAAACAACAAATAAAATAGGCATGTACCCACCAAAACCCCACAGGTCCCATCACCTGCAAAGTGAGTAAAGAGAAAAATTTGAGCGGAAAGGTTAAGATGTTAGCAGCAAAATGACTATTAAGAACTAATCATGAACTAACAGGAGTAATTCTGGTGTTTAACGCACTTATTGGCTTCGAAGTTGAAATCCATTTTTGAAATTTCTCAAACAAATCTTATTGAAAGTCGGATTTGAAGCATTGAAAACAGAGGAGCTTCAGCCGTTTCGCAGGAACTACAGTTTTGAGTGTCTGCCAGTATTTCAGATAAGTTCATCTTAATTACTTAAATATTAATTAATCTTCCGTGTAGCCGTTGAGTAGGGTTAGTATTCTAATAAAATAATTTGGACATGTTTGTGGCTATTTCTTAGTGATTCGTGTCATGGCAATTACTCAAATCGGGCTCGAGTCCTAGTCTTTTGATTGCGTGAATCTTAGAGTTTGACTGTCCAACTTTGGGAGATGACCCTCTACATATTTAATGTAATGCACTATACATACGTATGATATTTGGTTTTATTGTATACGCTTCAAAAGCGATTCCTAGTTGAAAGATAATGGTGCATTTGGTACTTACGCATTATCACAACCTATTGGTTGGTGACATGATATGAAACGAAGCACATGATTGCCAATTCAGCTCATACAACACATGCCAAATTGGAGCTGCCAACTTGGCGAGTTATCTTGGACGTTGGCAATTGTTGTAAGAATACGTAAGAATCCTGCATTTCAATTATCATTACTTTATAAGAGTTCTTAAGGCGGCTGCAGTAGCTGAGTGGTCATAGCCTCGAACACATGACCTGACTTATTTGTGCTCACAGCCGCCTGAGTCCTGGTGCCTCAGGAAGACCTTCTGCTGGTGGTTCATTAACCGCCCTGACACACGCAGTTCGGTATATGGGATGGCGAACTGCGGCAACGTGCGTGCCATTGATGGCACGCGGCACAATATTTTGGGCACAGCAGCGATCAAAATGGTTTGCATTTTATTTCAAAATAAACAAGTTTACTATATGAAGTATTTCGAACAATCGCAAGTGATCGGTGGCAGGCGGTGGAAGCCACTACCGTTCGGTCACCTTAGTTTCTTGTAAAATTATAATTACTACTAATGCAAAGTTTGTCTTCACATATCATCGTAAATTTTACTGATACAACTGTATTTTTAAAGCTTATTTTGTGTTATATTTACGATTTTTACCCTTATTTACCAGAATCAGTTCAGTAAAAGAACAAAGTGCAAGATAGTAAGTGTAACAGAGAACTTAAAATTTGATACCCAGAAATACGGCATGATTAGTAAAACCCACGGTGCTGAGTAAGCTTTTTGCTTGAAATAGTGGTAATATATCGTCCGTAAAAACGCATTTCAAAATCGCAAATCCTTTTAAAATGGTTTCACAGCAGTGCCGATTAACCGTTTTGAAACCCCATTTTAAAGATATTCATTCACGTATTTTACTAAAGCAATGCTTAACTTAAATATAAGTTTACTACTCACCAACGCAACAACATAAAGTTCGGTACCCCTGTTCGGTAAGAGCGTTCCTCTATTCCCTCACAGGGCTCTCACCTTCTTAGGGTAAGTACGGGCGTCACAATCCCAGAGGTACCCTAGAAGTGATCTTTTCCTCTTCTGGCGGGGTTTACTTATTTTGTACAAGGTGTTTCACGACCCCGCGTCCCCCAGTGATCCTTATTTGACCCATCTAACCACTTCTTTTTCCCGTCCAGACTATTAAGACTCATGAATGTTTAATCAGATAATGTAAACTGCCTGCGCCGTATAAAACACCTCAAACTCCTACTCATACTTACGCAAACAACATAAATCACACTCATATGTTTACTTTAATTTTAATTACTATCAGAGAACTTAAACTATTACAACTATACAGTACAAGCGGATATTTTCGTAGTAAATAAAGTGTTTTGTGTTGTTAGTATTTAGTTTTGTCATATCATTAACAACGCAAAGTTTATTTGACGACACGCCTGGCACCTTATTAAACACTTCATTACGAAAAAATGGGTACGCCGATCCGCCAAAGATTCATCACCCCGCTCTCAAATGACACATTACATCTGCCATACAGAGAGACCTGCCTGACACACGTAAATATGTCGAATCTCAATTCCACACGTTGGCTTTGGCAGCATTATTACCGAATGGAGTTGCTACTCACGTCAAACATCCACATCACTTGACGGTACGGGAAAAATGATGAGACAAACGTAACTAAACAATCACCAAGCAAAGATTCAAAATTTTTAATTGTTATTTTTGACAACTTTTTAAAACTTAATTTTCTTGTCCACAGTGATATTTTTAAGGTGGTAAATTACATATCATGATTTATCGTGCTTCTAGAGTGTATCATAACTAATTAAAATATTTTATTTGTGTAGACAATATCTTTCAAAACGTCCCATTACTTTAAAGGGAAAAGTTATTTTGTGTGATCCCTAATATCGCTATGAATAACCGCGAAATAGTTGACAACAGGGCTTATCTAGTTTTACGATGAATTGGTTAAAATGATTAAATATTAATTGCACAATGTGTATTATTATTTTTTTTACAATAATATAAGTTTTAATACTAATTAGGTTTATTTTGCATTACTAAATAAGTGTTTTAACTCGTTAAGCAGTATTACTCTTAAAAAAAGAAAACACTACATTTGAACTCCAATCCATCCAGTATTGAAATACTTACTTTTTATCTGTACATTTGCATTCGAACAGTAAAGACCTTAGTGCAATCCTAAAATATTTACTGCAAATAGAATTTTGGCATTTATATTACAATGACCATCTATGGTGCCAACTGCGCATACCTAATAAATCTCCAAGTAAAGATACTAGTAAATCAAATCTCTGGCCACTCAACCTTCTGATGTTCTAAATTTAAAAAAAGAATTTCAATCATGATAATGAGAAAATCCTTTTCCAAACCCACTTGCAACGTTTTGTTTATGTCCATTCACCTATATGGCGTAGAAACTCCTGTTGTGCCATTTGTAAACTTGCAAACATTATATTAGCCCTCTAGCTGCGTAGTTACTTTATCAAAGTAGGTTCAAAAATTGATTTGTTTTATTACGTATTTCAAATCTACATATCAAATCTACATTTTAGAGTTAAAATATACAAAAACATTTTGTAAAAGAGTTTTTAATTTGAAATATAGAATTAGATCATCAAAATATGAACATGTGCTGCATGCGCTGGTGCCATAAATAAGAGCAGCACGGGCTGCACAGCTAAATAGAAGAAAAAATGCATACCCGTGAAACGCGGAAGCGCTTATATCTACGTCGCTCGGGTGTTTTACGCCGCTTAGCAAAGCAGCAAGAGTCTTATATTTGGACAAGTAGAAAACCTTTTAATTTGCAAATGCTGTGTAATTCTGATTGAACCTTTTTTGACCACCCTTTTAAAATTACTTCGGTTTTAATAGGGAAACCACCGGCCAGCTTGAATCCTACTACGATTTCTGAAAGATGTTATATCATTTTTTGTTCAGTTGAGGTATGAAAAATCTTTGTGTTGTGTGTGTGCATGCGTGACACAACGCTAGGAATTGTTCTTCTCAAGTTCGTTCTCTGACAAGTCACGACCTCTGTCAAAAGTAAGAATTTGAATTGAATGTTTAGGCTAATGAAGTTTCTGCATCTATAGCTTTGTTAATTTCAGAATTATATCTGGCTTTGTGGCAACAACAAAATATTTCAGATTTAGGTGGTACCCGTAAGCCAATAATGAATGTAAAGAGATATAACCTGATGGAAAAGAAGGTCAGCAAAGTTAATCACTCAAATGTTGTTCATGTGTATAACTAATGCATTGGGGGATGAATTTACATGAAAAGGCCATGGAAAAATATGGAACCAGAATTAGCAGCAAGAAATAGTGATGGTTATTATTCTCCGAAGTCCTTGACCGTATTATTATCCAAAGTACTTGACAGTGTTCCTGGATGTAACAACTGGCAATAGATTATATTAAATAATTGATTTCTGATACCAGATTTTTCATTCTCTATATTGAAAACTGAAGTAGAATCTGAATTGGAGAGAAGCTACCAATCTCAGAGAGAAAACAACTTTGTACTCTCCTTCAGAAACAAATTAGAGTTATCGTACCCACTTCGAAAGCCTAAGGTTTCGGTTTCGATCCCGGCAGGAATCGATGATTTCATGCAAGAACTGCAGCTACACATATGTCGATTATGTGGCATGTAAAAGATCCCTTTAGTATTTGTTTGGCTCTGGTACTATCGGAAAAACTAAATCCTGACGATATTTAGCATCTGACGAAAGCATGGATTAAAATTATTAACTAAAGTGTCAAAGTTTTGTAGCGAGAACCAGCACAAAATGGTGCTACCATGAAATAACTATAACTTTTAGGGAATTGCCCTGTCTGCCAAGGCATAATTGCTCATGGTATGTTCCCGAGCAAATTGCCAGGAGTAGTTAAGGATGAATAAAACCAGGTATCACATGAATCGCATACAGCAGCGTATTATGATTTTCCAGCCATTATTCATATATATGCAAGAAATGTCAAGTTCACCCTTCAAATAATGTTTTTTTTTCAAAATTTCAGAAGTGATGTCATATACTTCGGTCAAAGTTTTTTCCCGTATTATCAACACTGTTATTCATTCTGAGCAAATACTCGTAGAAGCATGTGATCGAAATAGTTTTAAATTTTTTCTACCTTGAAACTCCTAGCGTTACGTTAACGCAAAATTATGTGTAATTAACAAAACATACTGATTATTTTTAATATGTTAATTTATTTCGCTATATTTAAGTGTACTATTTACGTAAATACCATATTTTTTTTGTAACTTTTAACTGTTTTTAACAGTACAATTAAAAGCACTACAATAAGAATATTTTTCTTCACTACTTATTTTACCTACCTGCCAGCTAAGAGCTTGAGCCATTATGTAAGAAAGAAAAAATTTAAAAAAGATTTTTGCCTAATTAGAACGTCCATGCCGTAGCGACACGAAAGCTCGTTTACTTTGTTCCCTTTTCGCATTTCAAGTATGGGAAATTTGAAAAATTTTCGTGACTTTTAATCATTTTCCCTGGTGATTACACAGAAAACGTTTGTAGTTCTAGGCTAATTTTGAGTGATTTTCCAAATAAATATACCTAGAGCTGCACATTTCGACATTAAGGCAATTTATCATTACAAAAGCTGTCGTTCAACAAAATATAGGCCATTAAGAAGTAAAACAAACTTCCTAAAGCTCTATCCCACATGTTTTTGACCTTGAATATAGTGTTATTGAGTTCACAGTGGAAATGAAGAAATTATTCTACAATTGTTGTGTCTAAGTGTTTCGTTACATAGTATTTGCTTATTTTCTCAAAAAAAATTTCATTCGAATTTCGAACTTAGTGAGGAGCAGACACTCTGAAATGATGGCTCTTATAAAAGGTCTAACCGCTGATGAAATTGCTAATTTCTTGCGAGAGCTTTCTGAGACAGAGAGAGAGAGAATGTGAATTGCCTCTAATTTAGATCTCAATGAAGACATGAATGAAAATGAAAGTGCAGATGTAATTGATAATATTCCAGTAAATCCCGATATGTGTCAGCGGCTAGGGATGACGTAGAAGGAATACCGTATAATAGTATGTGTTCCTGGCAGATTTGCGACTAGAAATTTCTTGCGACAAAGCAGTGGTCTAACGAGCGTCGCGAAACATAATGTCAACGTCAATATTTTTACGATATAAAGGGTCATAATATATGCTAATTACATGAAATAATATTAAAAAGTGTTAAAACTAGATCCTATTGAACAGAAGTTCTGTAATTATTTAGATAAAACATTTGCTTTATATATTTAATATTGAGGTGTCAAAATGACACCGGTGGATGTTTAAGAGTAATTGAAATCCCTGACGTTCTAGAGTTAATTGCTTATAAATTCTTACAAATCATGATCAAAAATTTCAAAATCCTCTTTTGCCTCTTATTCCTTAAATACATAATATTTCTATTTATTAAAATATTTAAAAGAACCTTGTGTGTGCTGTAAACGATAATAAAATCATTACCATTAAGTAATAATATGAAATAATGGTAATAATTTTAAGACCAATGTATAAATTTAATAATTTTCTCTCATCATAATTTAAATACCGAGACATTTTACATTACTAATTTTTTCTTAGAAATGAATGGTCTTTCAAGCATGAAATATTTTTTCTTAAATGTAAGCAATTAAGAGTTTTCTTGTTATTAATTGAAGCAAATAATTTGAACTTCATAAAACAAGCTTTTAAAATGCTTCTCACGTTGTTTTTAACGGTTTTGTTGAGGAAATATAAAAATAACGAAGAATTAATTAACTATTAAATAAAAATACACACCTATTCTTAAAATGTATGCCTGTTTGCTTATTTTTCGCTTTTCGTATTCAATTTAGGAAAATTTTTTCTCATGTAAAAAATATTAAGATTACTTTAAAACTTTAAAGAAAGAATATTATCCTACTAGATATTGTTGTTTCAGGATCAGGTGGAATAACAACATTAATGAGTTTTTCAAAATTATAAGTTTTTTTTACATCATTTAATATTAACCAAGGTATTAATTAAAAAATATTATTGTTTTAACCTTGACTGTTACCGTATAGATTTTATAATTAATTTATAATACAAATCCTATGCAATACATAATCTCGGATTATAATTTTAATGATGCTTGCTATGATTTCATTCTCTTTTTTAAAAAAATGAATAATTTTTTTGCGTGGGAAAGTTCAGAATATTTTAAACTTTAAAAAGGGTCAT
>BMAV01020762.1:0-11924 GCA_019973955.1 Trichonephila inaurata madagascariensis
AAAAAGTTGTTGTTACTTTTAAATTATTTAATACAAATTTTAAAAAGCCTTTGATTATTTTGGATTTGAAATTTTTTAGGTTTTTAAATGAATTGTTTTTTTGCTTTGATTAAGTGCATTTTTGTATTCATAGAAAAGTATGGGGGATTTTTAAATCGTACATTTTTTAAAAATTTTAAAATTTTTGTAAGTCTAAACTGAAATCTAATTTAAAAAACTATTGTTTTCATTATTTTTAGAATTTATCAATTGTTTAAAATCTTTTATTTTATTTTTTTTTTCGTATGCACGGAGTTCTAAACTGATTTATAATTCTTGGTTTTCCTCGGAACAAATATGTATAACTTTTATTTATTGCTTGACTATACTGTTTTTGCTTCTTGGTGTAAAATAACAGAATTGAATATTCTAAGTGTTTTTTTTTTTTTTTTGTTTCTTTTTTTAAAAAATTTTCCCCTTTTTAGTTTTTTTTAGCATTGGGGTTATATTTTATTAAAATAATTGCTCATTATGATAACATAAACACTGTTTTTTTAAGTTGATATTTTCTTCTTATGCAAAAAAAAACGCAATTAAGTAAGGTTAAATTTTTAAATTATTAAAAAATCATTTTATTTTATAAGTTTTTTCCTACTTAATTCTTTTTTATCACATTCGTTATATTCAATTTGGAATTATTTTCAATCCCGGAACCCCTTTTTTAATTTATAATTATACTTATATGGTTTGGAAGTATTAAAAAAATTTTTTTAAAGTATTTATATATATTTTTTTAAATCAATGGCTATTTTTAAAAACTCAACAATTAAATAACTCTTATCCTCCTTTAATTTGAAATCCCCCAAAGAAATTTTTTAAAAATGTTTTTGGGGTATGGCTTTAAATATTTTAAAAAATAAAATTTTTTTATCTAAAATTCTTCAAGAATATTTCTAAAATGTTTTATTTCTACGTTTAAACCTTTTTTTCGGCATTTTTTAAATAAAATTATTAATGAATATTTTTCCCCAAATTTTTTTAATATTCGTCTTTTTTTTGTCAAATTTTCTTTTTTTTTTTTTTTTTTTAAATGGGATTACGTATTTTTTTTTATTCTAAAAGTTGTATCCTTGTTTCAAAATTTTTTTTTTCATTTAAAATTTACTTTAAATAAAAGCGCTTAAAAAGTTTTTTTTTTCCCCGATTTCAAAAAAAATTGCGTTTTCTTTCTAGCAGTCTTGTTTTATCGTTTGGAACTATTTACACGGAGAGATCTTTTGGGCGCTGCTTGTTGGAAATAAAAGGTATATTGGAACGAAGGGAAAAAAAAATTTAAAGGAACCGACCTTTTGGGGAAATGTGATTTTTAAAAAGGCTAAATGGGAAAATTTTTTGATTTTTTAGCGTCACTTCAGTTAGAATACATGAAACAATTTTTTGGGTCTTTTTTGAAAAAAAAAATTTTTTTAAATCAAATTTTTAAAAAAATTAATTTATTTTTTTTCAAAATGTTCCCTTTTGTAAAAAAAATGCTTTCATTAAAATAATTTTTTGCCTGTATATAGCCCCAAGACCTCTGTACAGAGACTAACCCGTGATTTTTTGGGAAAAATTTTTTTTTCAAATTTAAAACCCAATTTGAAATAATTTTTTCCCCTTTGTTCCCCTTTAAAAAATTTCCCCTCTGTTGTCGAAAAAACACGGAAAGCCCCCCCTAAGAGTGTTTTTTCAAAATTTAGTTGGGGCCCTTTTGTACGGGGGGTCAAAGGCCTTACAGGCAAAAATTATTTTTAATAAAGCTTTTTTTTCAAAAAATTTACGAAAAAGAATAATTTTAAGTTCATTTTTTGTCAAAATTTTTTGTATTTTTAAAAAATTTTTTTATTTAATACTATTCTTAAAAAAATTTTTATATACTTTTTCTAATCTAATTGGCACTAAATATGATAAATGTTATCCTTTTTTATAGTTTTAAAATCACGGTTCTGAACGAGCCCGGATCCCTTTTTAAGATGTTAATTAGGTTGTCACCTCTGTTTGTGCACAGTGGCACACCCTTTAGAATCTCTACCGCTTTTGGAAAAATTCAAGATCAAATATTTTTAATTTTTTAAAACCCTTTGTACCCGAAAGTATTTGGAAAAATTTGTTTCCTTATTGGGTTGATACTCCTTGAAACCCCCTTGGGGTGGGACTGCCCTTTAATATCTTAAACCCCTTGATTTTTTTAATTTGGGTTTCTTTTCCCTAATGTTTTAGGGTAAAGAACTATTACATCTATTTTGAGACTGAATTTCGAAACGCAGTTTTTTAAAAGTACGAAACCCTCGAAGTTTGATAGTCTGCCCGGGGGGTGGGGTCGGTGAGTTACTTTCAATAATAGTTGGCCAAAAAGTTGCGAAAATTTTAAAAAGTTGCGTAGTTTTTAAATTTTCCGATCCCGTTCGGAAACCCGGGATTTTAAAAAGGTATAAAGGGATAATATTTATAAAATTTAGTTACCTTATAAAAGAAAAATGTATATAAAATTGTTTTAAGAATAGTTTTATTCAAAAAATTATTTAAGTACAATATTTTTTAAAAAATTTTAACATAGAATAAATTTAAAAAAATATTCTTTTTTGTAAAAAATGTTTTATTATAAAAATTTTTTTCCGTATATAGCTCAGACTTTTTTACAGGGGGTTCAACTAAAATTTTTTTGAAATATTTTAATTTTAGAAGGGGGTTTTTATCCGTGTCTGACAACAGAGGGAAAAAAATTTTAAAAAAAAAACGCCAATAATTTTTTTCCCAAAGGGGGGTTGTAACCTGAAAAATAATGAAAAATTTTTCAAAAAATGATAGTTGAGCTTCTGTACAGTAATATATTTCAAACATTCTGGTTAAATTTTTCTGTCAAAAAGGTCTGGGCGTATGAAAGGCAAAATATTTTTAAAAAAATTTTTCCCTTCAAAAAGGAAACATTTTGAAAAAAAAGGTTATTCTAATTTAAATTTTTTCGGAAATTTTTAAAAATTTTTAAAAAATTTTTTTCAAAATATCCCAAAAAAAATTTTTTATCGTGTATTTTTAATCAAATGACACAAAATATCAAAAATTACCCTTTAATCCCTTTTTAAAAAGGGGTTCCAATTCCAAGTTTGAAACTTTTTTTTGAGTATTATTTTGGGGTTTTGTTTTAAATAACAATGTAAAAAAAATTGTTTCATTTAGTTAATTTTTTTTATTGTAAAAAAAAAAATAATTGGTATCCCTTATTTTTTTTTGGTAAATTTTCCGTGAAATAGCGGGAAACATTGGGACAAATTTGGGTGTATTTAAAGGTCCCCAGAGAAAACAGACAAAAGACAAAATTTTTAAAAAAAAAGTTAAATCTTTGCAAAAAAAAGGTCTTGTTAAATAAGAGAAACCTCAAACACTTATCTAAAACCTTGAATTTCTAATATTTAATTTCCCCGTATCATTATATTTATTAAAAAATTTTAGGTGAGCTAACCCCTTTAAAAGTGCTTTTATCTTTTATAAAAAATTTCCCTTGTTTAAATATATTTTTAAAAAATTTTTTAAAATCATATACTTCATAAATTAAAACAGATTAAAATACATGAAAATTTTAAAAAAACTTAAAAAAAAACCCTTTTTCTTAAGGTACCCGAACACGTTGAAAATGACCAAATTCGGTCTAGACAATTTTTTTGGTTTTCCATTTTATTGAATAGAGCTATTTTTTTTTACAAAACATACTTTTTTTTTTGTTTCTACCCCTACCTAGGGGGAAAAATAAAACCAATTTTATTGTTGGGAAAAACCGGATGTGGGTTTTTTTGACAAACCAGAAATGGGCATTTAAAAATTTCAATCAAAAAGTCTGATAACCCAAAAAAATTACAAAAAGTATTTCTTTTAAAAAATTTTTTAACCTGATATTTATACTATTTTCTGAGAAAAGAAAAAAAATATTTCTTATTGATGAAAAGGTTTTAAATTTTATTTTTAAAAAATGGTTTCATAAAAAAATTTATTTTTTTATAATGTTTTCTCAATCCCAAAACTCTAAAAAATTTTTAAATTTTAAAAAACATCAAAAAATTTTAGTACATTTTTTTAAAATAAATGCATCGAGAATGTTTTTGGGAATACTTTTTTCTAAGATAAGTTTATTACTTTTTTTTCCTTTTCTGTTTAAAATCTTACAAAAACATTGTTAAAATTTTCACATATAATTGCAATTTTTGAGAAATTAAGGCCCAAATTTTTTTTAAATATTATTGGCTGAAATTAGTTTTTTTATTGGTTTGAGTCCTAAAAAAACCTTTTTTTAATGTTTAAAAAAGTTTTTTTGTTTAAAAATTTTTCCCAAAGTGTTCGGGTACCTTAAAAAAATTTATTTTTTGAATGGTTAATAATAGGGCTTTTTTTTGAATTTCTTAAGAATCAATACGAAAATGATTTTTTTCTGGTAATGATAAATACATTTATAAAAAAATTTATTCAGTGTAAAATCCTTTGGTTCTATTTTTTTTTCTTTAAAATAAAAGCACAGGAATTTTTTTTGAACTTTACGATTCCCTATACTGTATTTAATATTTCTTTTCTTACAGAAGAAAAACCTGTTTAAATTTTCCCCAATTTTTTGAAAAATGTAGAAAGTGGATATTTGGGAAAAAAATTTTTTGGGGAAAAAATGGGGATGTTAATGTATTACGGGGGGGTAAGAATGCGTAACGCCTCCCAATAACGTTTTATGTTTTATTTATGTATGTTTTAGATAACCCTTTTTTGAAAAAATTTTTTTAAAGTGGATTTTTAAAAAAAAGGGTTTCCTTTATGTTTTCAGATGTTGTCAAAAATTTCAAACAAAAATATTTCAAAAAACATTTTTGTTGTTAGTTTTAGATTTCGTTCAATCCCAAAAGTGTTGAATTAAAAATATTTATTGGGGATACATTTTAACACATACATCATTCTATTATTATAGCAAAAATACACAATAAATGCTTTTGAAATAAAATTAGCAAATTATATGAAAAATTGATTTAAATTTTTAAGTTTACATTTAGAAATATTCCTTGTATATTTCAAAATGTTTTTCTGAAAACTATGTGCGTTTCAAAATGAATGTTTGGAATTCCTTTTATACTTGAACGATGAAAAGAAAATATATATTTTATTTTTGAAGTTATATAAGACCTAGATGCAATTTGGCTACAAAAAAATTATATCATTTACTGTGTTGAATTTCAATAGGGTTATTATTGACAAGTCTACCCTTTAAAATTTTAATTTTACCGAATCATATTTTTTCGAGGTTTTTTAAAAGGGAGAAAAATAATTTTAAATTTAAAAATTTTTCTTTTATTCTTTTAAAAAAACCAATCCCTTTTTACAAAATTATTGATAAAAAAAATTTTTAATTTTATTAAAGGGGGTAAATATTAGAAACCATTATTTTTACAAAGAAGAAATATCATTTTGCAAACAATCCCCTTAGTTTCATTATTTAACCTTTTTGGCATTAAAAATTTTTTTTAAAAAAAATTTTTATTGAATGTATCTGATGAGAAAATAAAAAATTTCCCTTTTTCTTGCATTTTTTTTTTCTATATTGAAACGAACGATTGATTCCCTTTTTTAATTTTTTTTTTTTACCTTCCCCTTTTTTCCCATCGCCAATTTTTAAAAATATGCATACAAGGAATTTTTCAAATTCTTTAAAATAATAAAAAAAAAAAACAATGGATGGAAATTTCTCTGAAAGCTTTTTTAAAAACTCCCTTGGGTTTTTTGGAGAAACTTTATGATTAAATACTGATATAAACTTTTTTTTTTACCAAAATTTCAAAGAAATTAAAAACAATTTCAAAAAATTAATTTCAAATTTATAAATTTTAATTTGGGAAAAAATTTTGAAAAAGGCCCTTTGGAAAAATTCCCAAAATTTTTTTTTGATGTCTTAATTATAAAATTAATAGGGTTTTTAGGTGCTGCACTTTATATATATGTATATATATGTGAGATTTCCCACGTATCTCTGTGGGGGACCCACTATAGGGTTTCTCCGACACAGCCTCCAGCGAACTAACAAGAGAAGAAAAATAATAGTTAGTGAGCAAGGACTCGACGCGTAGGTCGGAGATCCACTGCTGCTGAAAACAGATTGAGCAACCAGGAAATGGCCGAGTAGGGACCAGCTGTCCAACACTAGAAAGGGAGTGAAGCGTAGGTCACTCACATCACCTCAACACCATAAACCATCGTGAACTATGTGAAGAATACTGTTGTGAACTGTTGTGCTAGAACTGAACTAAGAATTTAATTCTGTTGTATCATTTCTGAGTTTAAGAAGTATTTCTATAAATGTTATTCTTTATTTCTCTATGTGTTCGTATAGTAGTGTGAGTCTTGTAACAGTTGTCCACCATTATCGATAGTTTTAGTAAAAACCAGTGTCATCATTAAAATACCCCTAGAACTGTGCTACCCCCTATATATGTGTGTGTGTATTATTATTTTTAAAAAAGCAAGCAAAATTTGAATTTTATCCTAAACATCATCAAAGATGTATCTTATTTGTATTTCATAAATACGAGGGAGGTGGAATTGAATTTTTTTAAATAATAAAGAAATAATTTTTTTGATGCTACTTATCTGCTCCTCCCCCACTTTCTTGGTCATGGTAAGTGAGTGGTCAGAGCCACGAACTCTTTCTTAGCTTTGTCTAGTCTCAGGACATTGAAACCTATTACGATTGAAGAACCGCCTTATAGAGGGGCTGATGCACATTAAATCTGTAGATGCTAAAAACTCTCCAATTACCTTGACTTGGAAAGTTTGAAAACTCGTCATCTGACCATGGGTCCAAATTATGAGACCCTATATAGCCTATACCTATATCTCATCATCTTAACAGGTATTCTATCAACTCGCTTAGCAATAAAAAATATTTATCTTAAATATCAGACTTGGAATCAACGCAATGACAATTAATTTTGAAAACATTAGTTCACACAATATCAATCATATTATGTTGCGATGTCATTACTTTAATAACAATCCCTTTAACAGAACAAATTCGTATAATTTTTTAGAAGAAGCCTCAAAGTGGAAGGTGCTTACGGAAGAATCCAGGATCAATTCTGAGATTGCTTTCTTTGTGTTAATCTTTTAGTTGGGAGGGGAAAATACTTTCTAAGACATCTATTTTTTTTAATGCAAAACGTACAATACTAACTTTTAGGTGGGGATGTTCATAATAGGTTTCTCTGTCTATCCGGCGGTATTTAATTATGTTAGCTAGTTCTTATACCGCCAGTCTGTCTCCGTCATTCCTCTTCCATAGTCTAACAAACATATCTCTCTCTTCCTATTTAAATTTAATTAAAGAAAGAAATTTTCTTTATATATTGAAATTTTTGTAGTATATTTTAGTTCAAAGCACAAAATGAAAATTATTATAGCGACTTTACAGATTATTGAGCTTAATGTGCCACTTCAGATTGCTAAGAGGTGTGCGTGACTGCTCCTCGTTCTTAAATCTCAATTTTTTTTAAAAAAGAAACTTATTAAGGATTAGTAGAGATTTTGGATTAATTCTAACATTGTGACCTACGGATCAAAATATATTTACTCTGATTTCTGATATTTATATTAACTTTTATTCTAAGCACGTTACACTGATTTTAACAAACCCCTGTCGATTACAACACTATGTGTTCCATCGTCACATCTCAAAAAATTATTACCTTACTCAATCAATCGATATATCCTGCAACTTATTGTTTAGTTCTTAAGGTATCCGACTACATTCGGAACCGTGATTTTGCAAAAGCGTATAAATGGATAATATTTATGATATTTAGTGTCCCTTAGATTAGAAAATGTATATAAAATTGTTTTAAGAAAAGTATTACAATAAAAAATTATTTAAGTACAATATTTTGACAAAAAATGAACATACAATGATCCATATTCAAAATATTCTCCTTTTGCGAAAAATGCTTCTATTATAATAATATTTTGACTATATATAGCTGAGACCTCTGTATAGAGGCTCAACTAGAATTTTTTAAATATATCACTTAGAAGTGGGTTTATCCATGTTTTAGACAAAAGAGGGGAGAAATTTTAAGAAAAAACCACCGGTAATTATTTCAATGGTTTGTATCTCTGAAAGTAATGTGAATTTTTCAAAACTCAAAGTTGAGCCTCTGTACAGAGGTCTGAACTATATACAGGCAAAATATTATTATAATAGAAACCGGAAAACATTTTGAAAAAAGTTTACTAATTATATTTTTTGCCAAAATATTTATTTAAAAAATTTTTTTGTCAAAAAAAATTTTTAAAAAAAAATTTTTATAATTATTCAAATCTTGCCAAAAAAATATCATAATTTCCATTTATCCTTCAGGTTTCCCCGGTATTCGGATCCAAGTTAAAAATTAAATATTCATGAAAGTTAATTTTTCATTCTAAAATAACAAAATATATCCCCAAAAAAGTATTTTCCATTTTGCCCCCCCTTTTTATAATTCTTTATTTATAGCTCTTCTATTTCCTGATTCACGTGATTTTTGTAAATAAATGTATAAAACGTTTTAAGATTTTAATTTATATGTATGTATGTGCTGCTCATTTTATTTATTCCTTACCTTGATATGCTGGTTCGGCTTACATTCTATATATTTTGTGTATCATATGCTCATTTATATTTTTTCTCTATAAATGATTTATATATATATTCGTCCCTTACCCTTTTTTAAACAAGATAATAAGAAGAATTGAAATAATTCACATTTTATACAAGTTCCGCTTAAATTTATCTGTATGAAGAAACTATGTAACTCCAGTAAAACAAGCTCTGTTTAAAATTAATTAACAGTCTTTCGTAAAAGAAAAAAAAATAATAATTTTCCTCAATTTTGCTGAGTGTGAGATTCATTTTTTTCCCGGGGAAGGGCGTTTTATACTTTAAACCGGGGGGTTCGTCCCCTTGGCGTTTGAAATACCCGTTTGCTAAGTTTTGGCGTAAATAAAATCAATAATAAATAAAAAAATCACCCCCCCTTTTTCACTTTAATGTGTAAACTATTAAATAAAAAATTTAAAATTTTTTAATTTATATTAATAAAATAAATATTTCTAATGTTTGGCTGATATTTTTTTAGCTTTTGTCTATAATGGAAATTTTAAAATGCTTTGTCAAAAAACAAGAGAACAGTAGAAAAATCCGAATAAATCTAAGTTTCCGAAAGGAAATTGCAATACTTTTTTCTCCATCATTCTTTTATTTCAACTTTTTCTTTTTCAAGCTTTTATAAATTCTCACTTTACGATTTAAAAATGAGAAAAAATGGTGTTTTTTTCGCTCTTTGGAGATTCTAAGGATGACAAAAAAAAAACTCTTTTGATATGTTAAGGGGAAAATTTTGCGAAACAAATTGTTATTCAGACTAGTAATAAAAGAAAGAGAAATGAGGTTTTAGACCTTTTGATGTCTAAAATTTAGCTTTTCAGGATAAAAAAGTATGCAAATTCTTTCGGTTTCTGGGGTTTTTCACAAAATTGGTTAGTGGTTTCAATCAGAAACAAAAAAAAAATTCTTTGTTTTAACTGGCATAAATCTACTCTACAATAAAAGGTTTGTCAAATAATATACTAAGTTTTATTTGAATTTTTTAAATTTTTTTGGAATATTGCGATTGATTCGTCAACAACAATGAAAAAAGGAGAAATATTTTCGAGAAACAGCATTAAAGAAAATCATGTTACTTGGCATAAATAATTTTGAATAATTTGTTTTTCGTTATATTTATTTTTTAATAGTTCCTTTGATTGATATAGGTAGAAAATTAGTTTATCACACTGCAAAAATTTCATTTTATTAGAGCTATTATTTTTATATAAAATTTCTCATGATGGTATACAAAACCAATTCTATGCTGTTATGTCTGCAAATTAAATACATAAGGAAACGTAGAATATTTAAAAAAAGAGTACATATGCATTAATTATTTAGCTTAATTAACTTATCATTATAATTAGTAACATTTGAATAAAGAAATTGTTTTGAATAACTGAAGATTCTTCCACTGTATTTATTTAGATTCATGCATCAATAAGAAAAGAACAAGTTTTAAAATATCTTCAAAGTATAAAAATACATTCACATAAATATTTTAAATCTTCTTTTTTGTCCTTATGATTATATTTTGTTGATCTTAATAGTTTTAATTAATTGCAATAACTTACAACATTAATTAAAGTTAACTGTAACTTATAGTTCATTCATGATTACTGATCATTTATGCATAAAAATATATTTTGCAAAATTTTTCTGACAAAGAATTACATATATGTAACCCATTATGCCCCAATTTATGAATTTAAAGAAATATACGTTTTGCGATTCAAAAACTCGGGGACTGCCGTCTTTGATGAAGAAGAAAGCAAGTACCTAAAGTTAAACCCCTTAAAATAAATTATCTCAACTCCCCCTACCTGGCCAGGTTTCTTTAGTCCATGGCATGTTACAGAACCGAACGGGCAACTGTTATCTTCCGAAGCTGGTTAGTTTATTCCGCGTCTTAAGAAAGATAGCTTTTCTTGAACAGCGTTGAACATTGAATTCTGTCAACGCTTAGGTAAACACAACGCTTAGGTAGGAGTTCAAAAATGCTAAGTAAGGTGTATAGTGAATGGTACGAATGGTATTACGAATGGTATCGGTGTGTTAAAGAGGGCCGAGAATCCATCGAATACAATGGACGCTTTGGAAGACTTTCGACTTCACAGAACTCTGAAAATGTTACGTTGGTGTTTGAATGTGTTCGAAAAGATCGTCTCCAAACATTTGAACAAATCGCTGAGGCTAAACAAATCTTGAAGATGCTGTTTGAGGAAATCTATTCGTCGTAAAAACCTCAGTTCAGGCAGAGTGACGGCTGGTATCTTCTCATGAAAACGCACCGGCACATCGATCCCATTTGGTAAAAGAGTTCATCGCCAAAACTCGCACTGGCTTACTTCCGCAACGCCCTATTCACCAGACTTAGCCCCATGAGGCGTTTATCTGTTCCCGTCAATGAAAAATATTTACAGGGACGTCGTTTTGTGTCATTAGATGAAATGAAAGTAGCATCGCTGGAAGCCTTACGGGAGGTTGCAAAAAATGGCTTCAAGCTGTGCTTCAAGAAGTTATACGAACGCTGGCAGAAGCGTATCATCGCCCAAGGTGACTACTTTGAAGGTAGATGTCCTTCGATGCCGTGTACTATTCAGGGTAAGGTTATCTACACCTTGTCCCCAAACCTTTGGATTGTATTATGTATTTTCTTAACTTTTTTATAACATTATCAAAGCAGATTAGAATACGTATACAATAATTACACACAATTTTAGAAAGTATCGTTATTTAGAGCCTATAAAGTTGACTTAAAAACCTTTCATAACTTTAAAAATAAAGAATCTGTATACCATTTGACTGCAGTGTTTTAATACCATGTTGTTATTATTATTATTTTTTTATTCAAGCATAAAAAATACATTGTACACTTCGTATTTTGAGTGTGGTTGACTCTGTATGGATTTTGTGCCCCTTTTACAACATCTTTGATTTTGCTTTACTGTCCAAAAGAAGATTTTCAAAGAGGTGTATGGCTTCCTCTGTTGCTTGATCACACTTTCTAAACATATCTGAAATGAGACAGGCAACACATTCAAATGGCTGAAAATAAAAATGCATATTTTACAAATAACTATATATCTAGCCCTAAACATGCTCATTAACTATTTTAGATTACGCACAAAATGAAAAATATATAAAGATAAAAATAAATAAATGTCAATGGTTTAAATTTACTTAAAAGTATAAACAAAACAATTATTCCTCGGTTCTAAAAAATTTTGTAACAGTACTTCAAAAAGTTTTGGGAAGAATTAAA
>BMAV01020763.1:0-63340 GCA_019973955.1 Trichonephila inaurata madagascariensis
GTGATAACATATCGGAGAAAGCTTTTATTTTTTTTGCCGATTCTTTTTGAGGTTGATCTTTAACTTTTACAATATTTAATCGTCCCCTTTGATCCTATCGTCTCGACTAAAATTTTTCCTCGAACCCCTATTTCTACGGTCCCCTATTAAAATTATCATTTAAAATTGGAAACCCTGTCGTTGAATCTCTGATCTCTATTCTGAAATCTATTCCTCTCAAACCCTCTATTACTTTGAGGGTATTCTCATAAAATCATTTCTACCATTTTATTTGGATCCCCCAACCCAAATTCCTCCAGTTTCTGCGATTAAAAAATTAGGCACCCTTTGGGACGTCCCCGCGTCCTTCTGCTAACCCTCTATGTTTTTTGACCCCCGATTAATGGAAAAAACCCCAACCCAATCCCAAAGAAGAGAAACGGATAAAATTTGTAAATGGATATATTTTAAAAAGGATAAAGTTTTTGATGATAAGATATAGCGCGGCAAGTTTAGGATATTGTGTGGAATCTTTCAGATCAGAGTTACAGTCCGATAGCTTTGGAAGGAATAGAACCCCAATATAAAGAATTTGGGAATCGTCGTATATAAATGAATTATAAATATCTCTATAGGTGAAGGAAGGGAGATCAAAAAGGTAATATTTGACAAGGTAGTTAGATGAATCGGTTATTTATTAAAATTTAAAGATAAAGGATCTGTTGGTGATCTGACTTAAATACAAGGTTTAATTGGGTTAACTCTCACTTTAAATAAAGTTGTCAAATTAAATTAAGTAATATAAGTTATTTTTAAAAAGTTGTTTAAGAACTACTATTCTAATCATTTTGATAACCCCACACCTCTAGCTTACGCGGAAACCGGGAACGACATAGTCATCACAGGATGGCTATGTCGCAATCCCGAACGTGTATAATTCTGGGTTAGGTAATGTAGGTGTAAGTACTGTTCTACCTGAAATGTACTTTCAGGGTCAGAGAACATTGCAGAGTTTATCGAATCTATTGAGAATAACATAAAGTTACTTGAAATCCCAAGTAATCTGTCATGTGCTTACTTAAAAGTCATCTCGGGGGAAGGGATCAAGATTGGTATTCGATATTTGGTTCGTTGTTAGTGCAAAATACAGCCACGGATTTCGCGCAGCTCAAGGCTGAATTGGCAAAACTTTTCCCGCAGTCAAAAAAAAGAATTGAAAAACGCAATTCTACGCGTCCCACAGGGAGAAATCAGGAACCATCTGTTTTTTGTGTATCAATTATTAAAAATAGAGAGAAGTTTAGAATTAGGAATGTCCCAAGCAGAGTTAGTGGATCATATTTTAGTTCGACTCGAACCACAGATCCAAGATTTTTTGGGAAGTGAAAATCCACAAAACACGATACAACTTTTGGAAGTTTTAAAGCTAAATTCGAAGAGAATATTCTTGCAAATTAAAAGGGATTATCAGAACGATAATATAGAAAAGACGAGTCAAAATGCGCATAGGATGCCTAATTTTGATGCTAATGGTAGAAACTGGGGGAAATTTCCCGAAATAGGACGTAGACCAAATAACAGTAGAAATGATTTTTACGAGAATAGCCGTCAAAGTAATAGAGGGTTCGAGAGGAATAGGTTTCAGAACAATGATCAGAGATTAAACAAAGGGTTACCATTTCGAAATGAGCGAAATGATAATTTTAATAGAAGGGACCGTAGAAATGGGGGTTCGGGGTGAAAATTTCAATCGAGGCGATAGGACGAAAAAGGGGACGATTAAATTGTAAGGTTAATGATCAACCTCAAGGGGTGTCGACAAGAGAGACAATTAGACTTTCTCCGATATGTATATCACCCGTAGAACTTCCCCACGTTCCTATTTTATTAAATAACACATTTTTGAAAGTGCTATGGGACACCGGAGCAGATAAATCATTTATATCGGAAGAGCCACTGATCTAATCTATTGTCCCATTTTCAGATAAAAAAAATTATCCGTATTTTAAAGTGTCCCCAACGACGGATGGTATAATTTCTTCCACAACTCATAACAAGCATACGAATTGGATTGTTTTCATTGACATGACTCTACAATCTAAACAATGCAATCGGTAAAGAGCATTCTTTCTTTTTTAGACATAAACACTTCCCTCCATCTGAACTGAAGACTGAAAATACACCTTTTTAGCTGTGATTTCCGTTTTAATCCTTAACCCTTTAAGACCTAACTCGCACGACTGTGTGGGTTACACGTGTTGCTGCTGTTGTTTCTAATCCCTATTTGGGTTATCTAAGATTAGGCCGACTCCATCAGTCCGTATACTTCTAACAAATTCAAGAATAAAAGAGGTCAGGGGTGGATCTAGGCTGGACTAACCGGACAAAAATTTGATATATTTTCTGAAATATTAATGGACGTGAATTTGGTATTTTATTTAACGTATCTTACTTTTTTTTATTTTCTACTATGTATATTTAATGACAGTTTTATTTTATTTTAAAAATTGAAGGGTTCCAGGCGGGAGTATGTGTTAAAGCAGGGCTGGCCAAACCAAATGACCACACGGGCCACTTCGGAAGAAGTTTTCGATCCCGCGGGCCGCATATAAAAATATTTATCTTTATATTAGATTTGGATCCATTACAAACATTTGTTGGAGTGAAAATTTAAAACAGACTGATTTATTATTATTGTTTTCATTGTTTTTCATTTATACACACATAAATAATATAATAAAAATAATGCAATGATCAAATAATGCTTAATTTATTTAATTAGTGAGATATCTGTTTTTTTCAACTCTTTCACTTAGTTTCTTCACAAATCGATCTCAATGCCTGTGTATTTGCGTATCGCAATTGATGTTGCAGATTTTCGTGCGTTAAGTTTGAGCACGATTTATGTTTGATAAATTTCAATTTAGAGAAAAAAGAGATTCACAGTAACAAAAACAACGTGGTAAAATAATAACAGTAATAGGTATTATTTTTTACAAAAAAAAAACTCTTTAAAAAAAAATATTGTACAAAATAGTCGAATTTTTTGGTGGTGGTAGAGGTGGGACTAATCCCCATCTGGTCTAGTGAAACTAGACCATATCCATGAGTCCATAAATCTGTACAAAGTCTAAGAACAGCAGGGGGGGGGGAGCAACAGCCTCCTCACAGGAAAACCCCAAACATTGCAGAATGTGCTGAGGAGAAAAAGGACTGATGTTACATTTGGAGCAAATTGGGAAGCTTCTTTTGCCACTCTTAAAATTCATGCACCTCAGGTGATCATTCGAAAATCGTGAGAACATGGTAAAGGGGGTAATTTGACAGCTTCTGTCAGTCCAAGAACCTGGAGCACCTTGACAAGATGTTAGCATCAGAGGTAGAAGACTGACTTTACTCCTTCACCTGCAGACCTTAGCTGAGCATAGTGGAACGGCCTTCACGCCTTGGATGACCCTTCCAGGAGATTACACTCCCGACGTACATCACCCGTTCTGTCCAGGAACACCCCCTCGCCGGCTAATTTTGTAAAGTTGTAAAGAATCTCGCGGGCCACAAATTATTCAATCTGGGCCAAGGGTTGGACACCCCTGTGTTAAAGCATGCAATTTAATATGTTTATTATATCGTGTATTTCCTAATCACTAGCAGAAATTCTGAAAGCTTTTACGTACTTGGTGAGTTTGGTAAAAAGGGAAGAGAGGTGGAAGGCCTCTGACCACCTCCAGAGTGTTCTCTCTCAAAATTTGGGAGGAAAGGGACAAAGCCAAATCGTACTGTCAACTGTATGGTGCTCAAAGCTACGGATAGCGACAGGTGTACAGCTAACCCCCTTCCCGCGTTGAATTTCGTGGGCCTTGATCTGACTCTGTCAAACAGATAACGGTAGCAGCAACAATAAAAACGTCGCGGATTGCGGTTACTTAGGATAACACACACTTACATTTATTTCTTAGTGTTCATTTCTTTCATTTCGAAATTTTCTCTTCTTATATTATAAAATTAAAACTTCAATTTTGAAAGATCGAATTCGCACAACTTTCTTGTCAAATCTAAACATTATTTCGATTTAATGTGTGTAGACTTTCATTGTCAGAATTTTAAACAACAGTTTCTTAAAACAAATTAAGGTATTTCTCAGCCGTTGAAAGGGAAACATATTTTACTGTACTTGTAAATAGTCTTTTAATTTGTAATACGAGACTTATAATAAATAACCCTATTTTCCGACACTAGATGGCAGCAGCAATGTCTTTGTTTTTAAATCTGAATCATTTCAGGAATTTTATGACTTGAGAGCAAAAAAATTCTCAGATCAATCAATATATAAACACCACTTCTTATAAATTCACATTATGTAGACCTCAAAAATATTTATTTTATAATTTTTTTTTTTGTGTGTGTGTTTCTATTCTCCTGTTTGTGTACGCTAAATTACTTATCATTGAGAATTTATACCCCGTTATGAATAATTACTAGAATACTATGAAAATTGCAAAAGTTCCTATCATTATTTAATGAGTTTTTCCGAGAATATCATAATTGTTTCTGTCAAATAATATTTACGTTGTATTATTTTAATGAATTATTGTTATAATTTTAACTTTTTATATAAATTATATATATAATATTTATCATAGACTAAATTGCCACATGCATAAGAAATTTTTGATATATTCTAACCACACACACAAAGGGATTTGAGTACTAAAATAGATTGTCGAAATCTTGGAAATAATAAAGAGAGGGATGCTGCAGAATGTTTGAACTTTGAAGAGTCTCCTACCATTTATTAGATTTTAAAACTTTGATTAATGCTCTTACATTACACTAATTTCAGAATTACATTTTATTTTTGGCATCATTAGAAGCAATAATCGAATAATATAAAAGGTATGAGAACCAATTTCATTAACATTTGCTGCGTGAAAAAAACTGTAAATTAAATCTCATTGCAAATCAGAATTTTCACTTGATTTAACATGTATGTTAACCCCTTCACTACCATCGCGTTTATATACTCCTCTCTCAGCAGGTGTGTTAACTGCCACTGGCGTATAATTATTCCTTTCCGAGAAGTATGAACCTTTGCGTTGCGCTGCTATCTATAGAACTATTCCAAAGGCTTCGGAAATCCCAAGATCATTACCCAGTTTTTTCAACTAACCATGGCCCGTTTTTGTCGTATCTATACAGATTCAAAATTAAATTAGCCTAAATTATCATTGCGGATCTATTGGAGATGCAGAATATTACACGTTCCTGTACTAAAGATTACCACTGTGACTTTTAAGAAAAGTGATTGGTAGCGTGACAGTTAAGCAATTAAAGAATTGGTTTATTACGTCCACATCTATTAATGGGCTCTATTAGTGAAAGTCACGTGATTTTAGTCAATCAATTCAAAAACCCATGTGACGTCATAGCCACACGATAAAAACTATATTGTTTCCAGCCAGTTGTTTGCCAAGTTTTGCTTTGCAGAAACTTTCTTTGAATATGTATAAAATGCATTTTATTTAAAAGTGTAAGTATAAATACGTTTTTTTAATTTTAAAAATCTTTTGAATTTTTTTTAATTGAAAATCTTTTCCCCAAATATGAAATTTGAAATTTTATCTGAGTTTTACAAATAGAACAACAAGTACAATGGGCTTGATTCCCGAAGTCATATGATAAAAACAAACACGTGTTTTTGCATTGACTTCAAAACAAAGATTAAAATAAATGTACTTGTTCTATTTGTAAAACTCAGATAATTTTTAAAATTTCATATTTTAAAGATGTTTAAATTTGGGGAAAAAAATTTCTTCAAAAGATTTTTTAATTAAAAAAATCGTATTTTATGATTATACTTTTAAATAAAATGCATTTTTTTACATATATACTTTTAAAAAAAGTTCTCAAAAGCAAAACTTCGCAAACCGGGGCTAATTGATTAGCTGGGAAAAACAAGATAGTTTTATCGTGTGATATGACGTCACATGGTTTAAGAAACTAAATCAAGGTTTCACTATCATGTGACTATGACGTCACATGAATCAGCCTCATTAATTTAATGTTTGTTTTGAATTCAATGGAAAACACGTGTTTGTTTGTATCATGTGACATCATGAATGGAGCTCATTACAGTATGTACAGTTGGTTACAAGTTATTCAAATTATTGATTATGTCCATTCTACAGAACATGTTATTAGTGAAGGAGGAGGCAAACACAACCGTTCTTTCCAGTGCTTCGAAACGAATTTTTTCACCACTGCCTTGGGATGGGGGTGGTAGCCTAACTTCACCTCGAATTACACTCAGAGTTCAGGCTCGTAGGTGGAGTTATGTTTTTCTCACGGCCATCGGTTGTCGGGAATGAAAAGATCCCGTAATATTTTTGGGGTGCACAGGTGGATAAGAACAGTGTGATGCTATTCACATAAAGAAGCCAATTTTGCATCTACGAGGTTACACCATCTTTTTTTCTTTCTAGTGGGGCTACGTATTGGTATTTCTATCTTTGCAAACCTAGTACATTCCCCAGGAGCTAGTATCACTTTTTAGTGCGGCACCGTATACGCCAGGGACGGCGAACTAGTGGTACGCGTGCCATCAATGACACGCGACAAAATATTTTGGGCACGCCAGCAATCAAAATTATTTGCATTTTATTTCAAAATAACAAGGTTCACTATGAAATATTACGAACAAACGCGTCCGGAAGCACCCTTGTTTGTTATTGTCCTGCCTTAATTACAACGTGGACTAGAGTTGCCTACGATGCAAAATTCGTCTACTCATAGCATAGTCAATTTCGTTGAAACTACTGCGTTTTAAAGTTTATTTGTGTTATATTTACGATGTTTAACTGTTATTTAACATGGATAGTTCAACAAAAGAACAAAAAGTGAAAGATAGTAAGTGTAACAAGGATCTAGAAATATGGCATCTATGCAATCTAGAAATATGACATTGTGTTAGTAAAGGCAACGTGGTGTGCGTTTTATGTTCTGGAACGAGGGTAAGCAGAACATCGTCTGTAAAACGACATTTTGAAACAAATAACAAATCCTCTTGTCAAAAAAGTGGACCACAGCAAAAATAATTAATTGACTAGAAACCATTTAGCAGATGACTCCAATTCAGCATACATTCTACTATAAAAGCAATATCTTATATTCTTAATATAAGTTATTTATCATCCAATCTCCAACAAAAGAAGTCACATTAATGTTATTTTAACTTGAATTATATACACGTATAACTAAAACATTTACAACTATACAGTACAAAAGGTATTTTTTCGTAGTAAATAGTGAGTTGAGTTGAGTTTCAGTTGTCAGCATTTAGTTTTATTATTTTCCCAATAATCACAAGTCAAAATTATTTGACGGCACGTCTATACCTTATTAAACATTTCTTTAGAAAAAATGGCACGTGGATCCATAAGGGTTCGCCACCCATATTATAGGTGATACCAACTATCGAAAGTAATTTTGACACATAGTTTTTTGCCTAGAAGGAGGCACATGAGCTCTGCCAATGCGAAATCTGTACTTGGGAAATTTAATTTAGCCGAGAGCATTCAAGCCAAACGGACACTCAAGGGATTTTTCTCATGCCGCATCATCATACGACATGGCCACTGACGACTTTCTGCATTATGAAAATCTACCAACAAGGGTTGGGGTCGAACCCGCAACCTTGAGTACAGAAGGCCAGCGACAAACCAACTACGCCACACGATTAAAAAAAACCTTTCGAAGTATCTAAATCTGCTTGGCTAAAAATCTTACTCACAAATCCTACTGTTAATGCAAGGTTAATTTCTTGTATTCAAATAGCTGCGAAAATTCCTCATACAATTCAAAAGTCATTTTTAACGGTTTCTTTTTTCGTGTCTCTCTCTCTCTCTCAGTTATATCCTAGGCTCATGACTCCTTATTCTAAAATCCCTTTATGTTGTTGTAACTTATGCCACCAGATCGACAGTAACATTAAATCAAGTCCTACGAAATTCCTCGAGGCAAGGAGCTAGATTTTTACGCCTCTCGTTAGTCGTAGCTTTGAGCACCACACAGGTGACAGTACGATTTGTTCGGTTCCACCCCAATTTTGAGGGAGATCCCCCGAGGGTGGTCAGGAACCTTCCGCCTTTCTTCCCCTTCCACCAACCTCACGAGAAGACTTGAAGCCCGACGGCTATTTAGGCTACCCCCTGCCGTAAAAACACTATGTATTTACAAACATTTATGCCTTCTTCAAGATTCGAACCCAGGATCTACGGCACAGTTGTCAGCGTCACTATACCGGATGGGTGGTTACAATCCATTTATTAATCTTCAATATACTTGTGTTTTTTTTTTTTTTTTAGTATATGTTTGTGTTTGATTTCGGCTTGATTAATATAAATATGTATATGTGTTTGAATGCATTTATGTGTATGCTTATATTGTTTTTATAACCCAGTGACTGAGTGGTAACGAATCGCGCTTCCACATCACAGGTCTGGGTTTCTTCCAGGGCTGGGCAAGGTCGACTCAGACTTTCATCCCTTCAGTGGGTCGATAAATGAGTACGCTCCTTGGAACTGAATCCCGGGAATTTCGCGTCAAACTGATTACACCTGACCGGATAATCTGCTCGTGCACTTCAGGGTCCAAGGTCATGAAAACAGATATGTGCACAGTAGGCCTTGGCCCTCATGGGCTGTTGCGCCACTGAGTTAAGTTATATTATTTTTAATCATGGTATTGAATTTTTGTTCAAGGTAAGTTTGAGTTCCAAGAAAGGAAAGGGCATTTTGAGCATTAATTATGAATATGTAGTTTCAATTCCTACTATTACGTCACTCTCTCCCTGTATGTATTTATATATCTTGCTTAGATTTTCAATCGTTAATAAAATACCTTTGATTCATCCGCTCAAGTTCAAATACATATTTTTAAACTTGTAGTGGATGACACTTGATGTTAATAAAGTTTTTTTCAATTATTAATTAGTTAATTAAATTTAATTAGAATCGAGCCAATATCAGTGCAATTTCTCGCCAAATGTTGCTACGGTACTGCTGGACGAAGAATGCTACTATTAATACGAACCTCAGCAGTATATAAGGTGCAAGGTAACATTGTAGATTAAGCAGTAATACCGGGTGTTTCAAAAGTCGTGTACATCAACCTTTGGGGGTGAGTTTTAAAGACAGATGAATTATGTTAGCAAACCGAATAACGGACAAACAAAGGTTGAAAGGTTATCTTTATTGTCAGCCATCAGACATGGTAAAAGGACAATAAATGTTCAAAATGATGTCCGTTTGCCTGGACACACAGTGGAACTGATTTACCAGATTAATTGACGCTTTACGAAGAATTAGAGATTTAATGTCTGATATTGCATGAAGGATGTTACTCTTAAGTTAATCAAACGTTGGGGGATTATTCCTGAAGGTGACATTTTTCAGATATCCTCAAAGGAAAAAATCTGGAATTGACAAATCCTGAGAACAGGGTGGCCAAACTCCTTTGGAAATGACACGATCATCGAAAAATTCAGTTAAAACTTCTATACTATCCTGTGATGTGTGACACGTTGCGCCGTCTTGCTACAACCAAAATACTGTTCAGCAAGGATATGAATTCCGTAATGATGTTTTTGTAGACGGACAGTGTTTCTTTGGGACTTTTTGTAAAAGGGTCCCCACATTGCCCTTTAGTTTTCATATAGACATCTAACCGAGTTTCCCTGTTTGCACCCGATCCTGTGTCACAGAACCGTTGCACTAAACATGTTATCGTTGATGCTGTTTCACCTGGATATTTCGCGGCCTTTTTATCACGGGCAAAGATTTTGTGCAAAAAAAAATTCCACGATGGCTACTCTTCGCTTTTGGGAAAAATTTTCCCATGCACCGCCGTTGTGCTCAACTGCTACTACTGACAAGTATTTTGGGAAAGATGCCCCTACGTTCAAAAATTCTTTTGATGGGGCCCCGCTGCCCTCTGTGATAAAAAACAACCAACCCGGGGGCAACAAGTTACCATGTGGATGTACACTTTTGAAAAAGGAACATCTAGGACAAAAAAATCTTTTTTGCAGAAGGTCAAGATGTGTCATGAGTCGTGAGAAATCAAAAAGGTTTTTTTTGAAGAACTGGACTGCTCGAAACTCACTAAAAAGGTTCCTTGCAATAATGAAGCATATCAAGAGATGGATAGAATGAAAAATTATAGACCTTCATCAGCTTCATAAATCAGAAACGAAAAAAAAATTAATAATAATAGAAAGCGAGTAAATAGTGACAAAAAAAATAATAGTCCAACACCTTATATAGAAAGGGAAATGGAAAATTGCAAGGAAAATCGCTTTCTATTTTGCCACTTAATAGTGTGATTCTGCCATACGTATATATATATATATATATATATATATATATATATATATATATATATATATATATATATATATATATATATATATATATATATATATATATATATATGTATATGACAGGCACCAGGCCTGCTGGTAAAATGAGGAAGGCATCCTTCTATATAATAACTTCTTTATTTCGCTTCAATCACTTAAAATCCAACATGGCGGCCTTTGGCGCGCACCCGAGTAGAACATTAACAACACTTAGGACAAGACTCACCAGCTAAGCCTTTTCGAGTATGCGTTCTTCTTCGTCACCGCTGTAGACCGCTGTACACTTGACTGGAATCTGGAGTCCGGGCGGACTCCTCCGTTCTATATCGGACTAGATTGGGCTTGGTATTGCATTCATTGTAGGACGTAGGCGTGGCAAATGAAGAGGGAACCAATGGGACTCGATCAGGCGATGTTGGTTTCGGCGACCGGGAGTAGAAGGGTTGCTATTGGTTGAGAGAGCAGTTGTTCTAATTTACCTAACCCGACTCGGTGGAAAAAATTTAACTATTGAGATGTTGGCTATCAAATGGAATTATATATATAAAAGGGGGGAAACTTTGGATAATTGACTAAAAGAATTTAGAAGTTAATAAAAATTAACGTTCTAATAGGGATTCTAGTATTAAATATGCTTGTTGATGAAAATCATCAGTGGCTTTAAGTGCTGGAAGAATTTCAATTAACTTTGGGAATTGTTTAACTAGGTTATAGAAATGATTTTAAAAAGGTCTATTAGATTTTAGATATCGCTATTTTCTTTTTAAAGAATAATCTGGGGTTGACTTTGTCTTTCCTTGTTTTCGTTGTTAATTGCTGGGAAATCATTTTTTGGGGATTTGCTGTGAGTGTATCAGCGAAGGAAAATCCTTCGGAGATGTTTCTACTTTCAAAGTTTTTCTTGGGATTATTGCGAAAGACGGGGGTTCCTTTTTTTGGCTGGGGGAATTTTGGACACTTAGTGTAGCAGGCAGTATGCCCGTACACATGGCAATTAATGCAGAAGGGATTCTCCTGCCGTTCTTTAATTTTGCAGTCTTTGGTTAGATGCTCTTCTCCGCACTTTAAACAACGTGGTTTTGATATGACAATTCGCTGCGGTGTGATGAGAATTATTGCATCTAAAGCATTGAGTTATACCTCGGTACCCCTCAACTCTGATTTTGCATATATCTCAGAGATTCTTCTTCAAATCAGCGCTCGCTCCACCTTTAAATGAGGGCTTTATTTACCTACAAATCCTTACGCGATGGTAAAGAGTTCTAAGCTCTATTTTTATTTATTACTTACTTAATTTTGAAGCTAAACTTTTCCGACCTGACATATATATATATATATATATATATATTAATTATAACTATTTAATAAAAATATGACTTAATTTTTTTTTACATTGCTTGTTTTTCTTAGATATATTCTTAGTGCTTTTAACCGTCAATACTGTACAAGTTATTTTTAAGTTTTTTTAATGATAATTTCCCGATAAGTCAGTAAGGAAGCTTTTGGAGCAGTTCCCTCAAGTTGAACCTTACTTTTGTTCTGTTTATTCCAGCTAAGGTGTCATAATGTAAAATATATTTTAAAAAAGGTTTTTTATTTATTTATTTGCATTTGGTAACAGTTTGGTTATTCGTTATACTCGAACGCAGAAATTAAACGAAGAAACACCAACACACTGTACATTGGTCCTTAGTATTAAACAACAATAGCGATTTTAGTATTTGATAAAGAACAATGCTGGAATCTAACTGCATAAAAATGGACTGCTTGGGAGGTAGAATCACACATTTCTATAACTGTATAAATAATAGAAGATTTGTAAGTGTGAGGAGATAACATAGGATTAGATATCAGTATTTAAACACCGGAGGGTTTTACCTAAATCTCTGGGATTAACAGCATACACACACACACATTTGAATCTTTCGTGGATTGGGTGTTATGCGATTTCTATGCAAAAGAGTTCAATAGTTATTATCAATGCATAAATTTCATGTAAAAATATCGAGATTGTTGAAGTTCTTATGTTCTAATTAAAACATAAAACACTTAGGTTTTAATAACATAAAACATGCAAATATATATAGTTGAGTGTAAATACTTAAATATACATTACGAACGGCAATTTTTATCCTAGTCGTTTTTCGCGATTGCCTCGCACTCTTCTTCCGTAATCAAAGGATCATTATAATCTTCCTATTTTGTTGTAAGATAGAAAGTACTAGTCACTTCTATTTTTGCAGGAAATAATTTTATTCCAAACTAATTTACTCAGACTAGACTAGTATAATCAATGAGATTCACACAAAGTATATTATTTTTTTTTTATCACCAGGAAATAAATATATAGGGCAGCGTTTCTCAAATTGTGGGGCGCGCGCCCCTATGGGGGCATGATAGCCTTGCGTGGGGGGCGAGCATGTCGAAAATATAGAAGATTTAAAAAAATTATTAATTCACTGAAAAGAAGCAAAACAAAATACATTTTGACATACTTACACTGCTGTAATATACTTATAAATGTATGAGTACTGCGCAATATATTTAATAATTAATTTATCAATATTAAATTAAGAACAGGTTTAATAATTACTAGTGACTTCCATGGACTTGTCTTATACAAAGTATAAAACTTACCTAGATAATTTGTGCAGTTTATAATTAAATCGTATTGTGTGTATCTCTAGCGTCGTAGTACATTATTATTGCATTCAATATATTATTATTCTACAGAAGGGGCCGCGATGAAAATTATGACTGAAAATTGGGTCGCAACCAATGGAAGTTTGAGAAGCACTGATATAGGGTGAACCAAAAGTCTTGTACTGATTATAAAATTTGGTTACAAAATAAATGTTTAATACAGTGGCACACACAAGAGAAAGGGGGGGCAGTAAGGATGCCCGAATCAGGCCCCCCAACCTGATTTTTAATCGGTTTGATTTTTTTGCTTAATGCTAATTTATTTAATAATTTATATTTTACTTGTTTTATATTCCTGACAATTATAACAGAATCAAAAGAATATGTTTGGTGGCGTATCGGGGTATGATACACGCGAGAATGAGTGAGTGAATATTAGCGTCGCAATGTTCAGTTACATGAGGGCTTTTGGCGACGGACAACGTAATTTTGAATCATAGTCAAGTGACGTAGACGACACCTGAGCTGGCAACCCCCTCTCCTAACTACCACACCACACCAACGGAAGGACGTTTGAGCTCTCGACAGATTTAATATGAATCGCTCCCCTACACGGCGGGTCTTTAATGGTACTGGGCTTGAACTCATGACAAGCCAGCCAAGATCCGATACCTTGACCACTAGGCTACCGCGACCACATGATACGAGAAGGGTGGACTTTCAAGGGTGAGTGTTCATTAACGTCGCGCCCTCTGAAACACTACGAGGGCTACAGGGGTGATGAATCTTATAATTTTGAATCTCGGGCAAATGAGGAGGACGAAACCTTAGCCATCTCCCCTTCTCCAAACTTCCACACCTTTTGTACGTGAGGACCGAGTCATGACAGATTTAGCGTGAATCGGCCTTTTTACACGTTGGGTCTTCAGTTATCGGGACACGAACCTCGACAACGTCTGCAACGAGTTCATGACCATGACTACTAGTGGCCACGGTAGCCGATTGGTCAAGGTATCGGATCGTGGCTGGTCTTGTCACGAGTTCGAGCCCAGTACCACCAAAGACCCACCGTGTAGGGGAGCGATGCATGTTAAATCTGTTGAGAGCTCAAATGTCCTCCCGTTGGTGAGGTGTGATGTGGTAGTTGGGAGAGGGGTGCCAGCTCAGGTGTCATCCACGTCCCTTGACCATGGTTCAAAATTGCGTGGTCCGTCGCGAAAAGCCCTCGTGTAGCTGAACAGTGCGACGTTAATATTCACTCACTGACCATGGCAACTAACCTACCGTGGCTACTTTATATTTATGTGAATGCTGGTGCTGTATTATAGGCTGCTACCAGAGTATAGGGTACAGTGAGTGAGTAGGTGAATTTTATGGGGTTTTTTGTTTTATTAATAATTATTAATACATTTCGATTGTGAAATAATTTAATGTTAAATTTTTCTAATATTTATTTTATTTTATTTGATATATAATAACAGTAATACTCCTTTTTTACAAAAAAAAAATAATAATAATAAAATTTTCCCACAGCTGTTCAAAGAATTGCTAGTTGTACTAAATTTTCGAGGTTACACTCAAAATTTTCGATTGTGTAATACGTTTAACATTTGATTTGTTACACAATATTTGTCCTACAGTCTTTTCCATGTTTTTATTAATAGGAAAAATTTGAACAGTTGCGATGAATTTTTAAAAAAATTTCGTTATCATATTTTTTTTTACTTTAAGTAAATGACATTTCACTTTACTTCAATAGTAAAACTTCAAATGATTTGATCCAGAAATTTCCAAAACATTCCATTTTTTTAAAAAAGAACGAAACATTAAAAAATAAAAGCTATCTATTAAGCCACAAACGTCATGTCATTCTAAGTAAACTACGACAGGGCCCTGAAAAGAAAATAATGTGCCAAAATGTACTCGGAGTTTTTTAGTACTATTTTAGAACCAAGAATTTTAGAATATTTTAGAACCAAAATTGCCAATAAATCTTTTTTTCTAAAAATACCTGCACTAAAAGTTGAAGCGATTTCTTTAATCTTTTTCTCTCCACAAATCACTTTCTTCAAACTTTTAATTCTATTTATTCACCTTGAATTAGAAAATTCCAAATCTAGGTAATCTACTTTTAGCTATAGTGCGTCATTTTTGACCCTGATTGGATCAGAAATTACTAAATTTAATTATTTACTTTACTAAAGAGGATTTTCTGAACATTTTTAATAAGAACATATTAGAACATTAATTTATATTATCAGTGCACTCGGAGAGTGAGGGGCATACCCATAAGTATATGGGGATTAGTAAGTTGTTTTAGAATTCGTATTTTTAGAGAAATAGCAAGATCTGGAAAACGATCATCGAGGATTAGTATAATGCGTGGGTGACCTAAAGCAGATATTCTTGATACTGAATTTTCAGATTAGAAATGATTTCAACGTCGTCAGACTGCACTACGAGAAACATTAAATAACTATAGCAGGGATGGCGAACCAGTGGCACGCGTGCCATGAATGGCACGTGACACAATATTTTGGGCACGCCAGCGATCAAAATGGTTTGCCTTAGTTACGTCGTCAACTACAATTGCTTATGACGCAAAGTTTGCCTATGCATAGCATAGTTAATTTCGTTGACAAATGTATTTTGAAGTTTGTGTTATATTTACGATTTTTAACTGTTATTTAACATGGCTAGTTTCAAAAAAAAAGAAAAAAAAGTGTAAGATGGGTGGAAAGTATTCTGGATCAGTGGTATGTGAACACGTCGAAAAAACGGAATTTTAAAACCCAAAGCACAAATCCTCTTTTTCGGTGCCAAAAAAAAAATTAAGCTTAAAAACCCCCTTTTGGCAGATGCCCTTTTAATTCAGATGTTTTCTCAAAAGTAAATTTTACAATCCTAATAAAGTTTTTGTCACCCAATCTGCAAAAAAGGGGAATTTTAATTATTGTACTTTAATTTGAATTACCCCGTATAACTAAAAGATTTAAAATACAATGAAAAATTTATTTTTCTAAAATAAAAGTTTTTTTGAGAAGTATTTAGTTTATTTTTTTTCCCAAATTAAAAACCAAGCCAAAAATTTTTTTAAGGCATGTTATACTATATTAAACTTTTTTTTAGAAAAATGGCATTTGATTCAAAAAAGGCTCCCCAAACCCCTAAACTATAGTATCGTTACCCTATGAACCCGGGTGATATATATACCAGTTGAACCCCGATTTAAACCTTGCCGGGCCCGGGAAACATTTTGTTCTTTAAATTTTGGGGGGTTTCCCAAACACAATTCAATATTTTTTTGCACTTTTTTTGTTAAAATTCTATAATAAGCAACATCACAAAAATTTTATTTTGGGAAATTCCCGTTTTTTTTATTCAAAAATTTTTTAAAAAAAATTTAGTAAAAATTTTTAAAATTTAAATTTGGACATTTTAAAATACTGGCTAATAAATGCTTGAAAATCTATTTGTTTTCTGATTTTTTCGATAGAGTTTTTTTTTCCGATTTTAGGGGCCCAAAAAAAAATCTGCGCCCTTTTTACACCCTTTCCCGGAATGTTTTAGTTTCCAAAAATTTTGGGTTATTTTTGGTTTTTTTTTATGAAATTTTCCCAAACTTTCGGGATAGCGTATTTTTTTTTACCCAAAACGATTAAAAAAAATTGCACAAAAGCAAGAATGTCTGACCCCCGCAAACAGCCCCCCGACCAGAAAGGGAAGTTTTGCCCCCCTGAAAATGGGGGGGAAGAAGGGGAAAAACGCGCGTGAGGAAACCACAGACCCTTTCCCGCCAGAAAAATAGTTCCCCCCTTTTTCCACCCCAAAACCAAAACAATGTAAACCCTTTGGGAAAATGTAACAGTTTTGTTTAAAAAATACTATTAAAAAAAATTTCTACGTCGGGAAATCGAAAATTGATTGGCCCCGGGACAAATCAACAATTTCGCAAAATTAGTTGCACAGGTGGAAAGTGTGCCCCACCCGGAAAAATTTAACGAAAATTTTTAAAATGTGCCCTTTGTTTTGGGTGGGATGAAAAGAAAGGATTTTCCCGTTTTTTTCCCAAAACCCCAAACTTAAAATTTATACTAAAGGCCCTTCCATCTCCCCCTTTTTAAAGCCCAAAAGGGGTCGGGATTCTTTCCCTTTTAAAAATTTTGCTTTTTAAAGAAAAAAAATTTTCTTTCCCAAAAAAAAGGAATTTTTTTGAGAAAAAAAAAAAACCCAAAATTTTTCTAATTTAAGCTAATAAAAAAGATTTTCAACTATTAAAATAATACGTTAAATCGGGGTTTATTATTCGTTAAATAGAGGCTTTTGTCTAAATTTCTCCCAAAAGAAAAAATTTTGGGAAATCGAAATTTGGGGAAATGGGGGTTCTTTAAATTCCGGGGCCCGGGAATTTTATATAAAATTTTTATGCGTGCTTGCATGGGGTGGTGTGTAAAGGGGTTTTTTTTAAAAAACTGAATACCGGAGTAAATTATGGCCCCAATTAAAAACCCCAAAAACCAAATTTATATGCGGGGCAAATTATGACATGAAAGTTAAATTTCCAAAATTACAAATGGCTAAAAAAATCCCCAAATTTAGGGAAATTTATGCCCTGTTGTTTTGCCAAACGATAATGAGCATAAAACAAGGGTGTAAAGGCATAATCCAAAGTTATGCTTTCATATACGACAACCGCATCAGTAATTTGGCCATTAAAAACATGTAGACAGCTCCGAAAAATTATATTCACGGCTGAAGTGACCCATTCGGGGAGGTGAGCCACGGGTGAACACGCATTTTTGGGGTGTGACCAAAAAATTTGGTTATTGTCATTTTTTCTGTCCGCTACCCCTTTGAAATTTTTCCCCGAAGGTTTTAATGCAAAAAAAGGGTTTTAAAATTTTTTTCGAAGCTTTTACATACCCCCCAATACATCAAAATATCCGCCCTTACGCCGCGGCATTGGGAAGCGATTTGCGTAATTTTTTAATCGGCAGTTGGGGGATTTATTTAAACCGTACAAATTATAAAGAAAAAAGGTGGGGGCCCAATTTTTGAAATATAATTTTATATTTTGAAAAATCTAATGGGGTCACTGGTAATTTATTAAAATTATTTTTTAACTTAGTAGTTAAATTTTAAATTTTAAAATTCATTTCCCTTTTAAAAGTTTAAATTTTTTAAAATGTGATACATCAGTGTAAATGTGTATTTTATTTTTATTTGCCCGAATGATTTTTGTTTTTTCTTTCCGGGAAAAATTTAATTTTTTAAAAAATAACCCCTTTTTTTTTTAACTTTTTTAATTTTAACCCCGCGCCCCTTTTTAATTTTTCACCCCCCGAAAAAGTGGCGCCCCCCAGTTTGGGAAAAGCCGTCTTAAGGTATTTGATTTAATATATATATATATTGAATGAAGAAAGGTTTGGGCCGGGTGGAAATTATCAATTTGATTTATAATGACGGGTTTGGAAAATTTCCACCTTTTTTTTATTATTAAACCACATCCCCGCAGATTAAAAAACACAATTACTTTTATTTTCACATTTTAGTAGACAGCGGGAATTTTTTTGAGGACACAAAAAAAAGACAAAAAGCAAAAAAGTATTTAAAAAGTTCCCAAAAAAAAAGGGGGTTACGTTTGGGAAAAGGCACGTCGGGGTTTTGGAATGGGGTTTGGATTTAAAATTTAAACCCATTAGTTAAATTAATTTTTATTTTTTAAAAACCCCAAAAATATTAAAAATTTTTTAAACGATCATTAAAAAAATTGGTTAAAATTAAATTTCACAACCCACATAATTTTAGAAATTTTATTTTAAACAATTTTTTAAAAAGTAGTATTAGATTTCAAAAATGCTTTAGAAAAAATTTTGATGATTTTTTTAAATAAAAATTTTCTTACCGTTTAACCCTTTCCGAAAAACAAGTAAGTTTTGTTAAAAAAAAGTGAATTTAAGGTCCAAAATTTTTAATTTTTCGGGCCCCGTCTTTCCCCCAAACCCTGGGCGGTACGGGGTTTGGCCCAACCCCCCCCAACAACCCCCGCCCAAGGAAAAAACGTTGTTTTTAAAATTTTAATTGGCTACCCCTTTTCCCCGGGGGTTTTTCCTTTCTTTGATTCGAAAGGAAAAGGGTTTGTATTTTTCTTGAAAAAAAATTGAAAAATTGAGTTTAATTTATAAAAATTTTTGTAAAAATATTTTTTTCCCTTAAATTGTTTTAAAAAAAAATACCCCTTTTTAAAACACACACACACATGTTTTATCCACTTTTAAAATTTTTTTTAAATACTCATCACAAAAATATGGAGTGGAAAGAGGTTCCCCCACCCCCAAGGGTTCCATGTACCGAAAAAGTTTGTAGACCACTGGTGTATAGTATCTATCCTTTATCTTTTGGGGGAATTTTTTCTTGTAATTAAAAATCCGACTACGTTCGGAACCAAAATGATTTACAAAGCGTATAAATGGATAATATTTATAATATTTTTTTGTCCCCTTTGATTAGAAAAAGTTAAAATGAAAAAAAGTTTTAAGAATAGTATTACAATAAAAAATTTTTTAAGTAAATTTTTTTACCAAAAAAAGAACAAATTTTGGAATGGTCAAAATTTTTTTTATGAAAAAAGCTTTATTATAAAAAAATTTTGCCTGGTTGGGTAGACCTCTGGGGACCCGAGGTTTAACCAGAAGGGAAAAATTAAAAAGAAGTGGGTTTATCCATGTTTTTTAAAAACAGGGGGGAAATTTTTAAAAAAAAACGCCGATATTTTTTTTCAATTTGTAACCTGAAAATAATGTGAATTTTCAAATATCATGGGTTTAGGCCCTGTACCCAAAATCTAGTTTTATTTTTGGGGAAAAAAAATTATTATAATAAAAAAAATTTTTTCCCGAAAAGGGAAAAATTTGAAAAAGGATTTATTCTGGTTATTTTTCCGAAATATTGTATTTAAATAATGTTTTTGCCAAAATTAATCGCTTAAAAGGAAATGGGGGTTTTAAACCAAATGGGGGAAAAAAATCATGAAAAGGTACCATTACCCTTTTCCCAAAATCATCAAAATCATGGTTCCCAAGGAAAAACCGGATACCTTTTCCCCCCTGTTAATATCCTTTTTTAAAAATCCAAGAAAAAAAAATTTCTACCTAAAATCTGTTCTTGGGAACACCCAATTAATTTTTTCCTTAATTTTTCTTTCACTTAAAAACTTTCAATTTAATCAATAATTAAATGATATATAATTATCACAATTTATATTATAATTATACGATTAAAATTTATATATTATTTTAAAAATTTAATAATTATCAAAAAAAAATTATATAAAAAAAATTTTAAAAAGAGATGTCCGTTATGTGATTACAGGATTAAGCTAAAATCTTAATTTGATTAACTTTGTAGTAAAATTAAACCCGATTCTTATTTTACATTCCAAACTTTTTTAAAAATTTTCCGAAATCCCGTAACTAAAAGAAAAGCTATTATCCCAATATAAAGTTTATTACCTTAGAACCCAAAGTGTTTAAATTATCTCCTTATTTACAAAACCCCCCTGCAACCTTTTTTAAAATCAAAAACAAATAATCCCCTTTAAAAATTTAAAGGTCCAAACAAAAGCCCTTCTTTATTTGAAAACCAAAAAACAGTAATTCGAATATAATGATAAGATCTATCTTCCCGTTTTGTTTGTTTATTCATAAAAGCTTTTTTGTGGCAATTGTTGTTAAGACCGAAACTCACTCCAAATTCAATTCCCATTTCCTTATTCAGACTCAAAAACTCTTCATCGGAAGCTAAATGAGTGGGCCTTTTTCTCATGAAACGCGCAAAACCACAAACAAATAATTTAAAAAAAAAACCCAAAACTTTGGGAAACGCGGTTTTTTCTTTTTAAGGGTGCATTTTTTTATTTTTAAATGATTTTTGTGGATGGGGGCATCCCCCTTTTTTTCGAAGGAACCTGAAAAGCCCTGCGCACTTCATTATGTTTTGAAGTTACCCTTTTTGGGGGTATTATATAAAATTTTTAAAAAACTTCTACAATTTCAACCCTTTTAAAATTTATTAGGGTCGTTTCTTTTAAAAACAGGTTTTTATTTTATGAGTCCCGGTTTCTTTATGCTCAACTCTTTTTTTTTTTAATTTTTTAAGAACATTTTTAAAAACCCCACGAAAAGCCCCACCCGAAATTTTCAACCCCTTTTGAAAAAAGGCGTAATTTTGGCCCGGGGGGTAAAATCCCCAAATTTCAAAAAAAGGTTTAAAAAAAAAATTTATTTTTGTTATTTTTTTTAAAAGTTTAAAATTATATGGGAATTTTTAAAAGGTTTTTCGACAGAATCGCACTATTACGCGACAAAATAGAAAGCGATTTTCCATTCACCTTTCTATGTATGGTGTTGGACTATTTTGTTTGTTTGTTACTGTTTATTCATGAATTAAAATTAATTATTCTAATAAAATAGTATGGTAAAAAAGAAATCACATTTTCACAAATTAGGCCATCGCAGGTGGAGTTCGAACCCACGACCTTAGGATTAGAAGACCAACGCGCTATCCATTGCACTACAGGTGACCCAACGAACGTTTTTTCTTTCTATATATGCTGTTGGACTATTATTTTTCTTTTGTTACTATTTATTCATTTTTTAATTTAATGAATGAATTAATATTTTTGTATTAACATCATGTGTGTGTGTGTGTCATCCACTCCAAGTTTTAAAAAAATGCATTTGAACTTGAATGGATGAATGGAAGATATTTTATTAACGATTGAAAATTTGAAAAAGTTATATATATATATATATATAAATATATAGAGAGAGAAAGTGTGTGAACTAATAGTAGGAATTGTGGGAAAAATTATTAGTTCCCTACAATGATAATATTAAGCAGAAGCGCCTTCACACACACACACAAACACATGAATCCACCCTACTTTAATTATATATATTCTGTATTTCTTACTCTTTAAATATTATTTTTCCAAAAATTGTTTATGATTAACTGAAAAAAAGCCACATTTTCAAAAATATTTATTTTTCTACCCAGTATATGTATACCTCGTTGTTAAATGATACTTTTATGACAGCGCGAGAGAAAAAAATAGCTTAGCAATTATAATTTCTAATGTGTGCGTACTAATTATTAATGTGTGCAGTGTTTTCTTTGAATAATATTTAGATGATTCTAAATTTATATTTTTTGAGCTGATCAATTATAAATTATAGAAGCTCACATAAACCTAGATTGGTTTTAAGGACCCTAATTTTATCTAAATTATTTAATTCTAAATCAATCCTTTATTTTTATCTCTTCGATTTAACAATTCCTTATTTAAAAATTTAAATTGTGATTTCATTTTAGATATGCTTTAAACTTTCAGTCCCATTTTCTCGAACTCATATACAAGGTGAATTGCAACCAGACCGACAAACTTGCACGATGCGTAGTAGGAAACAGAGATGGCTCGAAGTCACAGAGGAATGCAGGATCGCAAATACCGTAGTTGTGAGATATGGTGCAAAGTAGCAGAGAAAAAGAACAGAAACAGCAACACATTAATGAGACACAAAACATTTTATAACTCGGTTGTACTACAACAGGTGCTTGAGCTTACGATCAAAAGTCATCTAGCAAGCCCGACAAAGGTGCTGCATGGAATTCCTTACGTTCTGGAAGATTCCTGGCATGTCACTTATCCTCCCAGCAGCTAGAGATATTCGATCGATGAGATCTTCAACTGTGAAGGAACGAGAGTCTCTTCACCAAATTCTTCTTACAATCCCAGATGAAGTCCGAGCATGATAGCTTCGGTGATCTGGCAGCCCAATGAACCGGGGCACCATGACCTTTTCATCGCTATCCAAAGATTACGTTAAGGTCTCAGTGGGCGTGAACAATCCGCAGCTCCATACATTATCAACATGTCGGCAGTTCCTCGTTTGAATATGAGTTCATCCTACTACCTTGGGAGACGGATCGCGCAAAAGACGATTTCCATCAGGATTGGTGTTCACGAAACCTTCCGTTCAGCGTGTTTAACAGCAGGACTGCCATAGTAATCTTTCTGAACGTCAGGAATTCCATACACAGCGTCACTGTCAGACTTACCAGACGACTTCTAGTCATAATTTCGAACACTTGTTGTAGTACAATCGTTTAATAAAAAGTTTTTAGTCCCATTTATGTGTTTCTGTTGCTGTTCTTTTTCCGTTTTTTGCACCATAGCTCGCAATTGCGGTATTTGCGATCCCGCATTCCCATGCGATTACGAGTAGTCCTTGTAACCCCTACACACCTTGCGAGTTTTTTGATCTGATAGTGTATCACCCTGTATATATATTTTTAAAATTAACATGGTCCATAGGCCAAAATTCAACTAAATCTGTTCTTTTGATCAAATTGATGCCTATATATTTGACATTTAAATATGATTTTGATTCAAATTGTAATTTTCCATCATGTTGTCTAAAAACTCTCAAATCTATGCAATTTAAGTTATTTTTAAGGAAAAATATGCATGGATGATAATCCCCATTATTAATGGGGACGTCGCATTAATAATAGCCCCCATTATTATTAATGTGTGTCTAGGAAAAAATGGGAAAGATCATTGTAAATATAAGGGGCGGAAAAAGAGAAATTAATTAAACCTTAATTGTTACCTCGTTGTCTTGAGAAATATATCGAGACAAAACAATTCCAAACTGAAAGAGAAAATACCGTAAGTAAAAATAAAAGGTTCGCCAAAATAAATAAAATAGAGACGATTTCGTGATATTGATCGACTCTTCAGAGTTTATGAACTAAATTTAACGAGATGTTCAAGCTGAAGAGTTGAAGATCTTTATTAATGCCAGGTTCAAATAAAAAAAAACATGCCTTTTTTTTCTGTGTGTGTGTGTGTTGAAAATCAACGTTTGGACTATTCAAAAGGTCTTTGCGATCGAATTTCGCGATTGACCCAATTCTTCACGGATTAACAATGGAGGCTGAAGCAAGGTAACCTGTTGTCATGCGCAGCGAAAGAATTCTGTTGCTATGGTAACGAGACAGCCCTTATTTGCGTTTAGCAGAACAGGTTAAAAATTTGATTGTGTTTCTTCAGGTTCGTGTTGTATTATTTTGACAGGAGACGTTTATAAGAAACCGGATGGGGGAAAAGGATTGTAAAGAGAAAAATGAAAAAGAAATTTAAGTATGAAAGAGGGTTGTCAAAGAGAGAACATTCGAAATTTAATCTACGCAAATGAAAAAAGACGTGGAGAGAATTTATAGAATGGTTTCGTTTATTCTTAGCAAAAATATATCTGACAACCACTACTTGAAAATAAACATTTTAAACCTGCCTAATTATTTTAATCAAACGTGGTCATTATTGTTGTTTTTCGTATGATAGCATCGTCGTATTATTTTAAATAGTGATAATTAATGAAAAAGAAAATCGGAAAAAATAAATGCATTTATATATATATATTGGGTGCAAGAAAAGTTCTGTGTAATTTTTTTTCTCATAAAAAAAAACAAATTTTTTAATTTTTTTTATTTAAAATTTAATCTGAAATATAATGTCTTTTGTTAGTTACAACTGTCTGCCATTGTCTAAACCCATTTACCTGTATAAGAGTAAAATGTAAATTATTCATAAAAATACAAATAGAGACACAAAATTAGCTTCGTTCCTCTTTTTTGTTTTTGTAAATTGTAGCTATTCTAAATTGTAATTATATTAAGTCGAAAACATTTTTTTATTTACCCAATGCCGCTCAGCCAGTATGGCGGATGTGACCCTCGGCTTGTAACCGAGTAGATTCGGGTTCGAATCCCGAGTAAGGCATATTTCTATCTTCGGGAAAAGAAGTTGGACTTTCGCCTGTAATGGATTCCCGTCTCGAAAGGAAAGTAGCGCACCCCATCTGTTATATACAGGGATCATAGTGTGTTATAAATATCTATATTCTTCTGTTTGTATTGCATGCTTCCGTTTTTATACTCGTATTTCATACGTATCCCAGGATAAAAACACACGACAACAACAATTTATCCAATGAATATTGAATTTAAATACTCCCACATGCAGTAGCGCGCACACAAGAATTTTTCGAAGGGGGGTCCGGGGGTTAAAAGTTCACCATTCTAAAATTATGCTATTTTGATTTTGTTTGATTTTCAGGAACAAAACACAGTAAAAAATTAATTATTGAATAAATAATTAGCATTAATTAATAAAATTAACTCGTCACAACAAATATTTAATTAAATTTTTACGTAATATATACTTAGAATTATAACCAATCGGAAAAAAAAATCATGGAAGCGGGAGGGGGTCCGGACCCCAGGATGCCCCCAGGTGCGCCACTGCCCCCACATGTCTTAAAGAAATATCTCTCTCTCAACCATATATTACAGATATTTTCTTAAAGCCACTTCCGCAAAAATTATTTCTGAGATTTCTTCGTTTAGCATCTCCACCAGTACCGCTGATAAGCATAAAAACCTGTTCTTATGATATTGTCGGCTTTGCCCCGAATTTTGCAACCAAATGAAGGATGTGAATAAAAAGTAGGCATTAATGGACTACGGATCTCAACACTCTGTATTCTAACAAACATGCTATGTTCAGGGGCGTAGCTACCGCCATTTCAGCCATATCAATGATACAGGGCCCCCAAAATGTGCAAGAATAAATCGTAAAATGTTGAGAGCCCACCAAAAAGGGCCTCCAAGAAATTTTGATTTGGGGCCCACTCAGGACTAGCTACGCCAGTGGCTATGTTATCGAGAAATCGGGGCTTATTTTGATTTGCCAATAACTGTTTAAAATTCAGCATATTTATTCGACTTATTATGAGTTTTATTTTGAGAAATTCGTAAATTTTTTTATTTGATTGATATAACTATACGCGAGCCATGGCCACCCCTTGCTTTAAACGACTGAGAGCCGTGCACGCGCTGCACACCTGCAGGGATTGGCCCTGCATGCAAGTGCAGTTTTTGACAACGTATGTTATGTATTTTGTCTACTTATAATGATCATAGGTGAAACCTACTTTTGCGTAGAGTCCCAGGGCTTCAAAAAGTCTTAAGACTTCCCTGTATTAGGGGTATGAACGAGAGTGAAGGATTTCCGACCCTGGACACCCTCTCTTTAAAAATTTTCCGTGTGCGCCACTGAGTATATCCATGTAATACAGTGTTTCTCAAACTGTGGGGTGCGCCCTCCTAGGGGGCGTGACAACCCTACGTGGGGGGTGGACGCGAGCATATCGAAAAGTCGAAAATAGAAGATTATTTAAAAAAATTAATCAATTTAAAGAAAAAAATCAAAACAAATTACATTGACACATTTATATTGATATAATATGCTTATAAATCTATCAGTACTGCACAATGTGTTTGATAATTAAAGAACATGTTTAAAAACTTACTAGTGACTTCCATGGGATTGTCTTATACAAAAATTAGTATGCCAAAATTTAATACTAATCTTTGTTAATTTTGTGTGCGGGCTTATAATTAGAATACTGTACAGCTCTACGTCATAGTACATTATTTCGGCTATGCATTCTATATTTTGTTATTGTATGAGTGAAGGATAAATATTCTATTGAAAATTGGTCGTAAACATTGAAAGTTTGAGAAGCACTGATGTGATATTAAAATTAAATGCCAATAAATGATGTAGTATATTAAAGTGGATAACATTACTTACTGAAACTAGCTATATAACAAGATTTCTCTATGCTATCCGTGTATGAGAAACTTTCATAAAAACAAATTAATTATTCCCCCTGCTACGAAATAGCTTTATTTAAGGCAATTCATCGCGAAAAAAAAAGGCTCTATTTCTTAATTTAATTCATTCCTTTAACTTTATAATAAAAGAAAGTATTTTCTCTCTGTCTCTCTCTCTCTCTGAATCTCTGGAGATAGTTACCTCTAAAAAAAATTCAAACATTTGTATAGGAGATAATTATTAACGAAGTCTCACACACACACAGACAATCAGATGTTAATATTTTATTATAAGATCGTTTCAAACTTTCTGAAACCTTTAAATGCCTTACATAGCTTTGATAAATCTTACTATTGTAAAATATTTACAATTTACATGCAATTCCTTATGTTGAAAAATAAAAATTCATTTTCAGGATAAATCGTAGTAATTAATTAAAAGGATTGTTATAAACTAACTATATCTTGCACACACATTGGGCTTCAAAATATCTGCCTCTTGGGAAATTTTTTTAAAAAAAATTATTGTTTGCACTTCAAAACATAAATATGCGTAGTATTGACAAATAATATAAAGTTACGTCCATAATTAACTTTACATGCATAAGAATTAGTTATCGGGAAACTGAAGCAATTTTTAATTTGAGCCGGCTAGGTGGCATAGTTGGTTTGTCACTGGCCTTCTGTACCCAAGGTTGCGGGTTCGACCCCGGCTTTCTTGGCCCGGAGTCGCACATGATGCAGAAAATGATGATGCTTTTTCATGATGCAGAAAATCGACAACGGCCATGACGTAGGATTATACGGCATGAAAAAGATCCCTTGAGTGTCCGTTTGGCTTGGATGCTCTCGGCAAAATTAAATTCCCAAGCACAAATTTCGCATCGGGAGAGCTCAGATGGCACCCTCTGGGTGGAAACTGGGCGTCAAAATTACTTGCGGTAATTGGTATCGCCTATACGGTGCCGCACTAAAAAGTGATACCAGCTCCTGGGGAATGTAGTAAGTCTGCAAAGGTAAAAATACTAGAAAGCAGCTTAATTACAGGAAAAAAATTAATTTGAGTGAAATGATGCATATCACATCATATAAACAAAAAGAGAATTATTTAAGAAAACTACACCATGAAAAATTAGCAATTATGTGATTTGATTAAGAAAAAAATTACAAAAAAATTTAAAATGAAATAAATTTAGTAATGATCTTAAAGTACACTCACACATGGACAAAAAAATAAGCGCACCAAGAAGCAGTCGTCAAAATGAAACGAAATTTTACATACGTAATGACTATTTTAATATAAGTAAAATGTTAGAAAAAACAAAGAAAAAGATCATTTATATTTCAGAGAAAAGGCAAAGAACGGAGGATTTTATACCCCGTTGAACCCTCTATATATAGGGGAATGCACGATGCAATACAATCGGGCATTGAGGCATTCAAGTTCTGTAAGATGTCTTGAGACATTTCGTTCCATATTTGTTGTTACCTTGCCTCTAGTTCATTCAAACTCGTGGGATGCACAACTCGCCGTCCCAAATGATCCCAGATACGCTCGATTGGAGACAGACCTGGGGATCATGCAGGCCAAGGAAGGGTTGTAACAGTGCAAAGACAGTCTTGTGACACCCTTGCCGTGTGAGGCCGAGCATTGTCTTGTTGAAAAATGACTTCTGGGAGCCGTTGCATGTGTGGCAACACATGTGGTTGCAGGATGTCATGGACATACCGCTGGGCTGTCATGGTTCCACGGATCAATACTAGGGGTGATCGTGTATTGTAGGCAATGACACCCCATACCATCACACCAGCTGTGGGAGTGGTGTGTAGCTGTAAAGCAAGGGCAGGATTGAGGCGTTCACCACGGGGTCTCCACACACGAACACGATTGCCATAACTGCTGAGATTGAATCTGCATTCGTCGCTGAAGAAGAGCTGCAATCCAGCTGCCTCGTGCGCGGCACAACTCCAAATGGAGGCGCCAAGGGCAGCACACGTAATGGGCACCGCGATCCCAAATGTCCTTCAGTCAGGCGCCTTCGTATGGTTTGAGAAGACACAGGGGCCCCTAGTAAAGGTGCTACCTGTGCCTAGGTGGCGGCCGATGAAACAGTTAGTTGTACGCGTGCATTTCTTTCGACGTGGTGGTCTTCTCATCGAATGGTCTGTCGAGGGCGTCCTGAGCCAGGTCTTCGTGTAAATGACATCTCTCGGATCCACTGGCCCCAACACCTCCTCACAACACAATCAGAGCGGCATAATTGACGAACTACTCGCCTAGCTGACCACCTAGCTTCCATCATGCCAATGATTCTTCTCCTATCAAACTGTGACAGCTGCTCATATTGTCTTCGAAAACGGCGTAATGGCATGTCTACCTCAGCTCTTACTTTGTAAACGATTCAGCACACTCAGACAAGCTTTGGTTACCTGTTTTATAATCCACGGAGAACAACGCTAAATGCCCTCTACCGGCTATACGTAATGCGCAATCATGCTGCATTTTTTATGGAATATCTTTTCTTCCCCATCTTCTGATTTTATTAATGTTTGCTCTCCCTTCCCCGCATCTCAAACTACACAACATTTTAGAATATTCATTCACGCATAGATGACCCTGCAAAAGAATTACATTTATTTTAATTTATTGTCAACTGTCTGAGTAAAATCACTTATCATAATCTAACTATTTGCAGAATATCCACATGTAACTTTGAGTGAGAAAAGTTGAAACTATATGTTGAAACTTCAACTTTCAGTTGAAACTCATATGTATCGAGCACAAACATTAATGAATTATAGCCCTTTAGCGAAAACTGGCCACAACCTGTTTGCCCATACGCTGTGCGCACTGATGTTTTCTTCTTTCTATCTTTGATTTGCACACATATATTTGATACTTTTAGTGAGATTATTAGAGTCAGTATTTTTAAGAAATGCAGTTTATATATTTTTCATCCGGAATTTTCTTTGTGGTAAAGACGGGAATTTTTCATTGAAAGCAGGAATTTAGATTCTTGAAAGTATTTGATAAAGAACAGGAATTAGCAAGGCAATGTGCAAATTGTTGCTTGCGAAGAAATGAAAATAAAAAGATAACTCAAAAAAGCTGATATTATCTCTGTTCCCGTTCCAATGTAAGAATTAGTATTACACCATGCTTCAAATGGTGTATGCATTTTTTATGTGCACACATGTAAAATCCTCATCAGTTGAAAAAGAGGTACGAACATGGAATGTTTTTGTAAGTATGAGTTAAATTCTTTTTAGGATATATGAAACATTCTTCATAGCATGCAGAGTGTATATAAAAAAAGCAAACATTTAGGGGTTTTTTGTGTTTCACAATTATAAAACAAAAAATAATGGGAAAACTTTAAAACTGAAAATTTAAAAAAAATTCTTCCACACATTTTCGCGTTTTGTTAAATATTATAATTGTAACGGTCTCTTACGTCATTACTGGGGCAACCAGAAGTAATGGACAAGATCTCGGGGTAATTAAAATATTTTAATGACATAAAATAACACAGTTACAATGGACAGACACTTAGACACAATACAGGGTAAACATTTAGAGGAAATAAGTGAAAATTAGGTTAACTACATAGTCCAGGATTGGACAGCGAGATGGGTAACGCTCGCTCAGTCAGTTCTAAACACTCTCTGACGGTAACACAGTGTTTCGTTCGGTTACACTTCCATATTACAAGTACCGCCACCTACATTTCGGTCTTAGAATTAAACGGTGTATTACAGACTCTGGTTCCGTTGACGTCTCGGCTCGGAACCAGGAGGTAATTTCTTTTTGGGGCGTCCTCTTTTCCTTAAGGTATTCGACTACGTTCGAAACCATGATTTTAAAAAGGGACATAAATGGATAATTTTCATGATATTTAGTGTCACTTAGATTAGAATACAACTATAAAATAGTTTTAAGGACATTATATGACGAAAAATATTATTTAAATAAAATACTTTGGCAAAAAATTAACTTAGAATAATTTTAACTCAAAATGTTCTCCTTTTGTGAAAAATGCTTCTATTATAATAATATTTTGCTTGTATATACCTCAGACCTCTGTACAGAGGCTCAACTATGATTGTTGAAAAATTCACATTACTTTCAGAGTTACAACCATTTGAAAATAATGATCGGCGTTTTTTTCTTAAAATTTCCCCCTCTGTTGTCGTAAAACAGGAATAAACCCACTTCTCTGTTATATATTTAAAATATTCTAGTTGAGCCTCTATACAGAGGTCTGAGCTATGTACAGGCAAAATATTATTATAATAGAAGCATTTTTCATAAAAGGAGAATATTTTTAAAATGGGTCATTCTATGTTCATTTTTTGTCAAAATATTGTACTTAAAATAATTTTTATTGTAATACTATTCTTAAAACAATTTTATTTACATTTTCTAATTTGAGTGACACTATAAATATCGTAAATATTATCCATTTATACGCTTTTGCAAAATCACGGTTCCGAACGTAGTCGGATACCTTAAAGGAGCCACAAATCCGGTGTTTCTTTCTGTTTCAGGTTCTTGATAGTCCTTAAGGCAGAAACATGGTAAGTTCCAAGAGCTTGGTCTGGGTTGGCCGGGTCGGAAATCTCATATGTTACTGGTGATCTCAAGGTGAGTATGAGGTAAGGACCTGCTCTCTTGGGCATGAATTTCCTGCTCCTGTTGTTACGACTTATGGAATGAATGGTCACCCAAACTATGTCACCAGGTTTGTAATATTTTCGTCTTCGTCGATCGAAGTTTTCCTTCTGACAATCCTGTTTTTTCGGATTTATCCGTAGGAGATAAGGGGGATCCCCCGTGGCAATTCGGTGTTCAGTAAAAGGCATGGGCTCTCCCCTTGGTTAGAAACATGCCTCATTTCTGTCCAGTTGAGTTTTCTTGCTTGTTCTGGAGATAGATTTTTTTTACCTTCATGCTCTCGAAGTTCAAATGCGCTGAGGGTTACATTTTCGAATGTCTTCTTGAAGAACTTGTACTGTTTCCGAGGATTTCCGGAAAAATGCCATTTTCCACCCTGGACGTCAAGGACGATTCCAGCTGTATTGAGGGAATCCAGTCCTAACAACGTCCTATTTCCTTTTGCTTCAGGCAATACTAGAAATTCGGTTGGAATAACTTTGCCTTCAATGTACAGGTCGACGGCAGTACTCAGAACCATAATGGTCTGCCGAATTCCATCAGCCATCATAAATGAAATCCTCTTGTTTGTAAAGGTGACATCGTGTTCTTGTAGGAATTTAAACAGCTTTTCACCTGCAATGGTATGGGAAGCACCGGTATTAGCACATACAGCAATCTTTTCTCCTAAAATTTTGAGAACAATCTCACTTGAGGGATATAAGTCTGAATTCAAGTTGAATAACGTCATACAGTTCACTCCTGTTTCCATTTCATTAGCTCTCGTGTAGGTAGGACACTTTGACTTGACGACTCCAGGAGTCCCACATCCGTAACACTGTATGGGGTTTCTTCCTTCAGTTTTGTAACTTGGGAATCTAGGTACAGTTCTAGGAGGTCCTGGTGAGTGGTTATCACGGGATCCTCCAACAAGTTGACTTTTCTTTATTGGAAAGGGTTTCCAGAATTCTTCTTTCTTCTTGAAAGTTTGATTTTGGAATTTTAATTCCGGGCCCAAAGGCTGCCCTTGGTTTTCAACTTCTCAGCCAATTCCAAAAAGGATCGTTCAAACCCCCCAAATATCCAAAAAAATGTTTTTTGAAAATTGCGGGTTTTTCTTTTAAAAAAAAATCAAAAAATATGGGACTTTTTAAGTTGATCAAACGTGGGATTTTCTTCAACTTTTTGATCCAACCTTCAAAATAAGAATTTAAATTTCGAAATAAAGTTTTTGGCCGTTGAATCGGGGTTTTTTCTTTTTGTTGAGAAAATTATTCCCTAAACTACCCCCTGTAATGAAATCTTTTCAGAAGCATTTTTTTACCTTTTAAAATTTTGAGCATCATCCTTTTCCTCTTTGCAATGGGGCCGGGCTATATCAGGTGGCAGTGAGCCAACAAAAAATGCTGCCAATTTTTTTCAGGGATGTTCAAGAATTTCGTTTGGACGTTCAAAAATTGTCAAGTAAAAGGCCCAAATTTTCATTTTCCCTTTCCCGGTTGAATATCGGAAAAATTCTTTTAACCCGTTTTGGGGTTTTCAAACCCTTTTGGGCCCGAAAAGGTGCTTGAACAGCTTCTGCATTTCGTTGAATTTTAATTTTTCAATTCCCGAATTTCTTTTTTTTTGCTAGCCCCAACCACCTTTCTGTTTTTCCCCCATTTCCCGCAGCCTTTTTTTTTTTCTTTTGCTGTACGTTTTTTTAAATGCCCGGGGAGCCCATTTTTTTGACGAATTCCCCATCATCCCTTTATTCACTTTTAGGGAGATTTTTAAATTCAAAAATTTTGGGTTTTTCCGACGGACCCGGCCCAAAGTTCTGTGGGCCAAACATCCTTAAATAATTTTTTCCCGGCCCTTTCCCAAAAAAAAGGCCATTTTAATTTTTTAGTCTGTTTAAAGTTAATTTATTAACTTTCATTAAAAAAGTTAATGAATTTTTTTACTAAACCCCCCAAACCTGGATTAAAAAAATATTTAGCCAAACAATACTTTGAAATTAAAATTTTCCCCCGTTATATATATATAAAATATATATATATAAAAAAAAAACTCTTTTTACTATAAGCATTTTTCCCTTGAATGACAATACAATTTTTCTTAAATTTTAAAATGGGATAATTTTTTTGCAAATCAATATTAATGAGATTAAAAGAAAAAATTCTTCAATATCAACTATCTTCCCAATTTCGTACATCAAAAAACAAAAAAAAAAATATTTAAATAATATTCCTTATTAATCAAAAAAGGGGTATCAGCAAATTTAAAATGAAACTTTTTAAATTTAAAAACAAAGAAAATTTCCCCCTTTTCTTTTAAAATTTAAAACAATTAAAATATTTTTTAAACAAAAGGGGCAAAATTTATTCCCTTTAAATAGAAATACCATTCCCTGAATTATTTCATTTTAATTTGAAATTATCAATTTTTACAAAAATTGTTTTAACCCCTTTGTAAAATCGGGGGTTATTTTTCCCAAAAAAAATTTTAAATTTTTAAAAAGCAAATTTTTTTTATCAATAACATACAAGGTTTCAAATGAAAGTAATACTTCCAAAACAATCATATCTTAATCCCAAACATGTTTTTTTGGAACTTTTGAGCCAAAAGACTTACCATTTTAAGGGGTTAAAAAATTTTTTAAATTATTGTTTTAAAATTAATGAAAAGAAGCCCCCCATATCCCAAAAAATTTTGTCAGTAGGATCGGGTCCTTTGTAGGGTGCAAAATCACCCCCAAGGTCCAGAAAAAAAATTCGGCACGTATATTTTTAAAAATCAAAAAAATTTCTTTAAGGGAAATTTTCAAAATAAAAAATAACGTAAATCAATAAAATGCTAATTTTTTAAAATTTTTTTTTTTTTGAAAGATTTAAAATTTAAGTCCCGTTTCCCAAAGGGGTTTATAATTTTTTTTTTTAAAAGAAAAAATTTTTTGGTAAACAAAAAAAAATGTTGTGTGGGGGTTTATCCATGTCCTTTAAAGTTTTCTTTACAACATCCTTTATTCGATAGCAAAAATTTGGACAGAGCCGGCAATACAGCAATAGAACAGGTTTTCAGGGTTGCTTTTTGAAGGGCACTTTTGGGGGCAACGGAAACTTAACAAAGGCCCTCCAAAATGATTTAAAAAAGGAAAAGGAGCCTTTTAAAAATTCTTTTTTTAAAAGGGGGTTTAAATTTCCCTTAAAAAAAATGTTTTAAAATTTTTTGGTTTTTTGAGGAAATTAAACGTTTTCAATTTAATTATAGCCTTACAATTCAGAAAAACAAAATTGGTGAAAGAAGTGATTTTTGTGTTTTGCATTTTAATTAATGTTTTATTTTTTGCTCTTATACAGGTGGAATTTTTAGGGCAAGGGTTTAAATATTAGTCAAAAAATGAAAAATTCTCACTGGGGCGGCCAAATAGGTCTTTTTCACGCAGGCGGCTGACACCCCAAAATCGGCCGGTCAGTAATTTCCCCTTTTTTTTTTCTGTAGCTAAGGAATAGTCTTTCAAGATAGTATCGTTTTTGTTCTTTTTTTTCGAAACGAAATAATTTCAAAGCATTTTAGTTCTTTTAAAAAAGTTAATCAAAGCACACGCTCAAAAAATGTGTTTGCTCATGCCACCCGCCCGAACATAGTCAGACGAGGGCCCCCGGAATTTTCGTGGCAATGGGCAGATTGCCTGTCGTTGGCTTTTTTTTGGGGCACCCTACAGGGGGCGTACGAAGATCGGAGAAATTCCCGAAGAAACGACAGATGGCGACACCACCTATCTCCACCTCCACAATTTAGGCATGGAACTGAATTGGAGGGAAATTTTCTCCAGTTCCCTGCACTCGTGATTCAGCCCACAATACCTTCGGACCCACTGATTTAACGAGCACGTGCTCCGCGTGTACTCGGAGGGTATTTGGCGGTACAGGGAATCGAACCCAGGCCTTCCGGTCCGGAGTCCGGTGCTCTAACCACTAAGCTACCCACGGCCAGATTATGTGTAAATGAAGGTGTAAGATTCCATGCTACTTACTCCCAATTTGAAAATGATTGAAAAGTTCTGCTCCGTTTTTCGTTTCCTTGTGTGCATTGTTTTGGTTAGTCTGGTGAGTAGACGATTATCCGAAGAAATCTGAAACTAAAGAACATTGAATTTAATTTTACATACACTCTGAATATTAACGATACGCTAATAAATCTACATCAGTAAACAAAACTTATCTATATTTCGATATAAACTCAAACTTCTCTAGCACCATAGATGACTGTTACCACGTTCCACATATTTTCCACGACTTTTTTTTGAATTTTTTCGCACTGAACACCTTTTTTGATTTCTTCTCCTCACCATTTCCCAATGGATGAGTTTTGTTGCTTGTTGTGTTCCACTGATTTAGCATACTGGAATGCTTTGAATTTGTTTTCAGATGACCCTGAAAGAGATCGGCATTCATTGTATTTTCATGATATTTGTTGATGGATCAGACTAAATATAAACAATCACAATTTATCTCAAACTCAATTTATACGAAAACTTACGTAAAGGTCAGTTGAAATTCAGAATAGAAATTTAGAAAAGTTTCTGGCTCCATCCTTCTTTATCCAATCTTTTAAATTTAAATTATTCACTTTTTTTGAAGAAAGCTTTGAGTCATTGAAATTAGAAAACTCTTTTAAGAAAACATTTGTTTTTTGTCTTTTTCCCAGTAAAAATTCTAGTAACTTAAAATTTAAGATAATAAATAAAATCCACCGTCAGTTTGGATCCTTCGAGATGAATTTGGAATCTTTTTTAGTCATATTTATGCAAAGTTATTCCTCTACCATTATCGTATTATTCTTATTTCTGAAAATAAAAAAATATTTTTTTTGATTTTTTTCCCCCAGAAACTGTTTTTTTCATTAACTGATGCTTAGTCCATTTCTTATAAATTTCATCTCATGTTTTTTTTTTTTTATCCATCCTTTTAGAGATATATATGCATTAACAAGCATCAATTTTTTTTTCTTTTAGAGTTTCATTCTGCAGGATTATTATTTTTTATTTTAGTAAATTATATATTTTCTTATAAATCTCTTTCCTTATTCAATTCACTTTCAAAAATGTTTTCACTCATGCTGTTTTTAATAGTTTCTTTTTGTCTAGTTAACACTTTTTTTTACCGATTCTGATTACAGTAGATTAACTTCTAAATTTTTATCCTATTTGTCTTTCAAATAATATTTCAATGTAAGTTTGGGCTTTTCTTCTGTTCACTAGCTTTCATTATTTTTGCGCACTAAAAAGACGAACATCCTTTTCTAATTTACAATAACTTTCTTACATTCAGGATTTGGGTTGGAACATTTTTCCTTTATATATTTTAGGTGTAACAAACTTTTTTTAATAATTCGAATTCACTCGAATACCAAAAAGAAATTCAGAGTAAAATATTTTCCTGTTGATGGTTTCTTCAGTTAATATAGAGGAATTTTCTTGTGGGAAACGAAATATTTATCTCCAGTTCTCCATTTTTTAAAAAAAAATTATGTGGCTTATATTTTTTCGCGTAACGTCTTTCAGTGAGGTATTACAACAAGATAACCTGAAAATGATACCCTAAAATTCAATGCATGCGTTATATATATATATATTTAATTTACATCGAGTCTTCTAATGTTCTTTTAGGAATTTCATTTACATCTGTCTTTCAAATTAAAAACATTTTTATCAGGATATCTGTGTTAAATTATTTCAAATTCTTCTTGTGTGGATAAAATCAACTAATATGTTGTATTTTTTGAAAACTATTACATTTGACAATAAAGTTTTGATTCGAAATCATTTCTCTTTGGATTAACGTTTAGAAATGAACGGTTTTCAATCATTTTTTGCTTCAAAATTATGCATAATTTTAAAATGGGAACGACGACTCTTTTTCATTGCAGATACTCGAAATCCTCTGCAAAAGAAAAAAGAATAACATTCCATTTAGTTTTCAACTCAAAAAACAAATAATCATTTAGTGTTATTCAAAAATTTTTTTTCCACTAAATTAAAATTACCTCTATTTCGATAGCACCAACAGGCTTCTCACTCGCCATAGAAACTGTTATTAAGTTTCATATATATTTTCCATGAAATTTTTTTCATCCAATTGAGCATCTTTACTGAGCTCTGATTTTCTCATCGCGTCGAAACATATTTCCATGCATCAAGTGTACTGTCAAATGTTTTCACCTGATTCAGCGTAGTGGAATGCCTTGAATACTCTCAGATAGCACTGAAAAAAAAATGACATTCGTTATTTAGTTTTTGTTGTGTCTAACAATAATACAATATCGTTCCGACTTAGGTGGCGGCCGTTATACGCCCGTTTCTAACAATCTACTTCTCTGATGCCTACTATATGCACACTCCCTAAGACCAACAATTGTTCGAACCTGAACAGGTGCTGTGATTCTGTTATATGTATATACATATTTATATTAATTTTAACTATTTAATAAAGTAACAAAAAATAAAATTTTTTTTGTTGATCTAAGTAGGAATTGACTTAAGAAAATTTTTTTTATATTACTTGTTATATATATACAATTATCAAATAGCAAATATCTGATAATGATGATGAGTTTGGTGTTTTATGGCGCAAGACCCTTTTTATACTCCCCAAACATTCAAGGGCTGGGTCTGACGGGAAAAAAAAAAGAAGAAATTGGGTGACAAGATGGAGGGTCGAAAATGAGAAGGATCACTGGGGTACGCCGGAGTCGTGACAACCCCTGTTTTTCAAAGATGTAAACCCGGGGGAAAAAAAAAAGTACAGAGTACCTCGGGGTTTGGGCACCCGTACCCACCAAAGAAGGTGAGCCCCCGTAAGGGATAGGAAATATCTGAGTTGCACAATAAATTTGATTAATCACTGTTCCGCTAGTAATCTATCCCATTCTCTTTTCTTGAAAACCAGACTTATATAGTAGACCCAATTTACATTTCAGTTTCTTTTTCAGAGGGTGCGTTCTAATAAAATAGTTTTAAGGGCCAAAGATTCCCCCAAGTGGGTTTTTAAGAGAAGGACGTGGATAGAGCCCTCACAATTTTATAGAAATAAAAAAGGGTTAAATACGGGGGTCCCGGTGGTAAAGAGCAGAACACAACGTCGTTATCTCCGGTTCGTTGAAAATGTAGGTTTAAAACTGTACACACTCAAATGTGAAGGTGCCCTATTTTGCGGATAGATATAATCCGTTGATTCCTCATCTTGGGATGGCAATGGCCCTTGCTGAAGCATACAAGATAAACGTTTGTTGTAACATTATGTCATTTTATCTTATAAATACGACCACAGCGGACCAGAATTTGAATTGTTTTTGTAGTCTGCGCTCGCGCCACAGCTATCGAAACTTTCCTTCTACATTGTGTGTAATTTTTATCAATTAATTTTTTTCAATTAAGTAATTATAACAGTTTGTAATCGTTATACTCATTTCCAATCACCCTGTACTACAAACTCCAAGGCAAAAGCCGTTCTTTTCTATCATTATTTTTTACTCTGTTTTACGAATAGGCTACGTAAACAATTATTCAGTTAGCCAACAAGAGCAAATGATTTATTTAAATGGTTATTTTATAATTGCCAGGTGATTTAGAAGAATATATATACCTATAAGTATGTAAACAATAAAGGGGCAAGGGATGCCGATTTTGAAAAAAAGTTTTATAAGTGAACTTTTCAACCGCTTATTAATGAACAACGTTATTATTCACTTATTACTAAGTCATTATTAAAGGTTTATACAATAACATAATTATAATAAAGTTTCCTTAAAATTCATATTTTTTTTTTTCCGATTTCACAACTGAGTGAGGATTCTTTGAAACAAATTTTTAAATGTTTTAAAACTTAGAAAGAAAAAAAAAAAGACATACAATTTTTTTTTTTAGAAAATAAAATAAATATTTCGCGAGAAATGACATTTTTTCAAGGTTATGTGAAATATAAGGAAAGATGAAAGAGAAACTCGGTTTTTTTTATTTCTAAACATGGAGTAGTTTAGAACCATGTAATCGAAAAAAATATAAATCACTCTGACAACATGTTTCTTGAGCCTGGGTTGATATTACCTACCTTAAGAGGTCTCCCGGGGCGTTAATTTTGTTTTGGGGGGTGAAAAAAATTCCCTTTTCAAAAAAGGTATAATACTTTTTTAAAATTTTAAAATTTAAATAATTCGAATCTTGTACAAATTATTTTTTCAAAGGATTATGGTTTAAAAAATCAAAATTTTTTTAAATATAATCATAATTTTAAAAATTTATAAGCATATGAAATAATTTTGTAGCAAATATTAAGTAATTTTTGCATTTCGCAAGATATTTTCTAAAATAGTATCCTTTGATGTATAAAACTTTATGGAATTATAAAATGTATCATACTCTTTTAATACTACTTAATTAAAGAATAATATCTCTCTTGTATTTCAAAGTATTTGAAAAAAATTGAAACTTGAAAAAAAAAAATTGAAAATGTTATTTGTTTATTTTCTAAAAAATATAATTTATTATTCTATTTATTTAAAAATAACTGCAGTGTAATAAGGATACATTTAACTTTAAAAATCAACTCATCGCTAGAAATTTAAGCTTCTATTATAGGGTTTCATCGCAACGTAAAAATTTAATTGATATTTCTTATAGAATTTTTTTTTTTTTCATATGCTTTAAAAATGTTTTAAAAAAATTTTGATTATATTTTAAAAAATTTTTTCACTTTTCTTGAAGTCCCATTTCTTTTTTAAATAATGTGTAAAAGATTTTAAAATTTTTTAATTTTTTCAAAGAGTTTATATATATTTGAATATTGTTTATTTTTGCCCGCTAAAAAAAGAACCAACCCCTGAGATTCCTTTATCAGAGGAAAGAAATAACAAATTTAAAAATTACGAGATTTGATTGATTATTTCGGCTTGTCAAGAGAGGTACTTATATTTCTATTAAAGTCGTCTTTGCTTAGTCATAACGAATCTGTCATAATGATCAATTTCGCAATATTTGGATTTTTTTTCATTATTTATGTATTTTAAATAAACATTACACTTCAGTAATATGATACCTAGCTGCAAAAGACCACATAATTTTGAACAATAGTCAAGCGACGAGAACGACAGCCGAGTTAGTTGTCATTCTGGAGAGGACGTTTGAGCTCTCAACAGACCAAACTCAAACTTAATTGTATAAAAGCTGATCATGAATTTCGAAGGCTATTTTCTCCGAATTGACTCGCCATTCGGTGGAATTACAGTGAGTGTTGAACACCCTACAGGAGTACTACTATTACACCAAGTCTCTCGACCCCAAATGAATTTCCTTAGTCATGTCCTCACCTTGTTGGTCATGTTTTTCAAAAAAATATTGTAATTAAAATATGAATTTTTATAAGATCATTTACATCATTAAACATCAACGTGGGCCCCCTAGGTAGCTGTGAGAAGGTCTAAGCGGTATTGCAGTTCTTGCCAAGTGTTCTGTGTAGCAGTTGCTTCATTCACATTCGGCCTGCCACTTCTAGGGCGATCTGTAATACCGCTTATTGCTGTAAACATTTCATGCTATCTCTTTATTGATTTTGCATCAGGAGACTTGCTTCCATAACAACGTCGAAATTTACCCTGAAAGTTAATGGGCGATTTCCTTTCGCGAAACGAAAGCACACATTGTGCTTCGTCTTCTATCTCTCAACGCTATATTTTGATCACAAAAAAGAAAAAAATAATAATAATAATCATTTCTTCCATTCCAAGTCAATTTTGAAGGAGCATTCACGGAATCTATTGCACAAAAACTACTAAAACTGACCTATGCAGTGATAGCAATGATATGTTCACGGGTTAACAAACCTCTATGTGGATAATTTTGAACAGATTGCCAAAACAGTCATCTGGGCCCTGGTACTGTCCGATTTACTCCCGTCATTGATACGATATTTCATCATCATTTTGTAATGAATTTTATAGTCAGGGCAAGTTTTTTTGTTCAACCTATGTATTTTAAGTGAAGTAAATACAACATACAAATAAAAACCAGATCTGATCTGTTATTAATTTTTACTGTAAAACTAAGGAAATTAGTTCTTCATTAAGTACTAAGCTTTATTTAATGCATTTTTATAAAGCGCTACAAAATGCTTAAACTTCTTTTTTTTGCAATAGCTATCTATATTCTGCAGTAAAAAACTCAAAAACAGTATCCATCTCAACACCTCTTGTTTTTGTGCTAACTTACGCTAATTATATAATAAATTGAATGTAAGCCTCATTAATAATAACAATTATATTATTTAATTATGTAGCATAACGCATTATAATAGAAATATGAAAAACCAGCTTAGATAATGAATGTTTTCTAGGTTGGATATCTATATTATTTGCACATTACACCAAATAGAAATAACATGCAATATTAATGTGATGATCTTGTATCTATCTCAGCATTTTATCTCCAATGCGTAGAAAAATGATTGTCTAAAATGTGAATTTTGACAGTGAAAAAATAATTAGTCGCTGTTAAAAAACATTGGGTCTATGGCCTTATATTATTGCACCATGATTTAATTACATTGTATAAAATTAAATTAAATCCATTTCAGAAGTTGAAAATATTAAACGTCTTTATTTCGCTGCTAACATCGTTATTATTTTACATTTCTCCAAGCTTGTTCTACCGTTTCTATCTTTTATAACTTGCAAGCGAAAAATATTCGAAAAAAATGTATAATTTCAAGACGATTGGGAGGTTGACTATTTTATAGTGAAAAACATTGGATCAGTAATTGTTTGATATGTCACGAAAGTGAATTTAAAAATACAAATAACAGGAATCTCATTAATTGGAAATTTCCCAAAGTCATTTAAGAGGTATAAAACAGGTTTTCGAATAATCTTTGAGACTAACAAACGAAGTGTTTTGTCAGAGTAAAATCACATTGGTAACAAGAAGCTTTATGAAGTTTGTTATACTATTGGTAATCATATGAAACCGTTTACTGATACAGAAATTGTGAAGAGAAGTGCTTATTAAATACTTCTAATTTAGTGCTGTGACAAAAATAAAAATAAAATAATAATAAATAAAAAAAGCAAAACAGGAATTTTAATATTTTGATAAATTTTCCCCATTTGAAATTTACAATGTTATCTTGGTCTTAAAGCCTTTCTCCGTTACCCTCCTCCACTTATCCTCATGTTGAGGCCCGCGTGAAATAGCTGACATATGTATGCGACTCAGCGTAAAAAAAGGCTGAGTACCCCTGGTTTAAATGGATACACGTGTAGCATCAAGGAATAACTGTTGCCAATAATTTTACGTAATTTTATCGTTGAATGTAAATCCTTCAGAAATATAATAAACAAGAAAACATGCAGTTCACAAGAACAGTAGACAGGAGACAAAAAGAAAGAATTTTTTTTTCGTCTTGAATTTTTCTCTTTTGAATGTGATCATCAAAAATAATTAGAATTTGCTTTTTAAGTGAGGTTACGTTGTGTGTTATAACTATGCATAGAGGGCTTGTTTTAATTTATTTATTGTGTCACGTGGAAATAAATGTAAAAAGTAACGTTTTCTCAGCCGTCTAGGAAAACTGTGGGGAAAAAATAAAATAAAATAATAAAACGGTCGAAATAATATTATTTAAAGAAACACGAATGTGAAAAGTATTATCCTTATCAATTCTGAGTTCACGGACACCTTGAATAATTATCATTCCGTGTAATTCTATTATCCACCTGTCCACGTGTGAAGCGCATGTCTCAAATGATATCCTTGAAAGAAAAAAAAAGACAGGTAAATAGTGAAATTCATTTCTATCCCAGACGGCCTGTCAACCGTCAATCACTTTTTCGTAACACTTCTGACAAAGCGAGAGGAAATGCCCAATCGAAATCTCCCAACACCGCTGTGATGACGATGAATTAAAATTCAACCTGAAAACTTCCTGAGAAGAGCATAATTGGAGCAGCAAAAACAAGAACTATTTTTCTAAGTAAAGGGAAAGTTTCTTTGAGTTGTATTACGGCTTTCTTCTGTCTTCGAGTCAAGAAAAAAGAAGGAAACATAATTTTAAAAAAGAACAGACGATTCTGAAAAAAATGGCTCTGTTTTGTTCCGTGTCAGTAAAATTCGACTTTATTTATTATTATTTTTAAATTTCGAAGACCGCTTCATTGATCGAATGATTCTTGTCGTCATCTGTATGATGAAATCTTTTTTTCACACGTTTTCAAGGTTACAAAGGTCTCGTTTTCTTTTAGTTCACTGTGATAAAATGGTCATAGTTTGTGTGAGTGACGTCAGTAGGTAAACGAATGACGAAAGAAGTGGCCTGTTTTTGCTTACTCTTCCGTTCATTTCGATGGAATTTTCAGGTAGTTGGCTCGAAAAGGGAAATATAAAAGTTAGTTTCATTAACCACACATTGACACAGTGTGTGCACCTGAAAAAACGGAATATCTATTAACACTCTTTCTTCAATAGCTTACGGTATAAAGTTGTAGAGATAACATTGCATGTAATATCATAGAATAACTACGCTGTAATGTTTTAAAAATAATCTTATGTAATTGCCCCTATGAAGAGACATTTACATAAACAACGAAAAACAATTTTTCATTAAAGCTTTTTTTGACATTAAAGCTTTTTTCGACCATCGGAAAAGAAAAAACTAAATAACCTATATTTGAATACCTTGTGTTCATGATTCATAAAATATTTTTCTTAAACACAGACCAATTTATGGCGGGTGCGCCTGGTACGTGACCTCTATCTCAATATTGCACTTTTTCTATTAGAAATTCGAAAATGTACGAAAAAAATGTGCAAAAGTATTATTATTTAAACATTGTAATGTACTGAAAAAGAGGCAGACAACATAAAGTCCTATATTCCCTCCTCTTTCTTTTTAAAGGGCCAAATATTTTGTTCCGCCTTCCGGGGCTTCAACTGACTAGTTCGCAACTATTCTTAATCATAATGAGAGCTATATTAACGTCTCACTATAAATCTGACAATAAATTTGCGCGAGGGCTATTGGCAACGAGCCTCGGAATTCAACCACGTTCATATGTCGAGGATGACACCCGAACTGGTGATTGTGAGATCTTAGAGCCATGGCAGATTTCACGTACATCAGCTCCTCTACAAGGGGAGGGGAGAGGGGGCAGGTCTTCATTGTCCTCGGACCACAGAAATATTGGAGAAGAATGAAAGCAAGCAGTAGAAAAGCATGCCGCTTGCGTAGAATGCGAAAATATGCATAAGTCGCAGGGAAATGATTAAATTACGGATTTCATCAAATCCCTAAAGGAGATGATCAATTCACGCAAGTTGTGTTAAAATAAGAACTCTTGTAAGGTGTGATTTCCCTAAGGAAAGTGATTTTATCTATTCCCTAACCTGTTTCAGTAGAATGTGATGAAATAATATTCTTAAGAGTTTAAAAGTATTCATTTAGCAAATAGGGTACATTATTAAGAGTAGAGTAATTAATACAACAATAATCATTGAATTACAAATTATTTATTCGAAATTCATTAACAAAATAATTAGATAATAAAACTGATATTTTTTTTAAAAAAAAAGAACATTTGTAGTAGAATTTGAAACATTTTTTTTAAAAAAAGTTATACATTAATGTAGTACTTCAGAAATATCCTTCTTTATTTGCAACACCTTTTTTCAGTTATTTCCCTTTTTAAAATAGCATTTTTTTACTATCAAAAAGCTTTTTTTATCTATAAGAGGGCTGATTATTGTTTGTTTACTTTTAAATTTTATCCAGTTTCTAATTTTCAGGCATACAAAAGTGATTCATCAATCGAAAGATAATAATGCTAAGAAAATAACTAAATAAAACTCAAAAATGATATATAGGTAATTTGTTTTGGCTCGTCTCGTCAGAAGCCCGGCGCTGCCTGGAACGGACGAAGAGAGGATGGCGTAGTTACAGTGGACGTGGTCTGAGCGGACACTATAAAACTCATCGTGGTTTGACAGGACACATTTTGTCCCCCATCTTAGAACAGATTCGATTACCGAATTACAAGGATAAATACATTTTTGCCAATCAAATTTAATTATTTATATTAAATTGTTAAGATATTGTGCGAATACATTTTAAACACATAATGAAATGTAATAAAAATAAAAACTTTCTTAGAAATATATAAAATTAATAGTAAGTAACAGTATAATAAAGGGTATGAACAAATTTCAGGGCTTTTGTATTTTAGAGTCAAATAAATATTAGAACATGTGCAATTACCATAAAAATGAATTATTTCATTTACTTGTATCTTCTATTTTACTTCTACTATTTATTTTTACTTATATTAATGAAACTAATTAATTTTATGGCATTTGCACCTGGCCTTATATTTATTTCACTCTAAAATAAAGTTTTCCACAAAATTTCTGAAATTCGTTTCTCTCATACCCTTATATTACACTGTTACTTACTATAAATTTTTTAAATATTTCTCTGAAAGTTTTTATTTTTTTACATTCCACTATGTTTAAAATTAAAATTCCACTATAATATCTTAACAATTTAATAAAATGATTAAATTTGATGGGCAAAAATGTATTTATCCTTGTAATCCGGTAATCGAATCTGTTCCAAGATGGGGGATGTGTCCGCTCAAACCACATCCGCTGTAGTCAGGCAACCCGAGTAGAGGGGAAAGGTAAAAGTGTGGTAACAAGCGAAAACAGAGCTCTACAAAATGCTGACTTGTTCATTTCATCATTTCACTAAAACAGTTCGGGGATTTGATCAAATCACTCACATACATCAGGGAAATCACCTCACATAGACGTTATTTTAACATCTAGCGTGAATTGATCATCTACCTTAGGGATTTGATGAAATCCCTAATTTCATCATTTTCCTGCGACCCATACATATTTTGGAAAGTCATTTCTCAAAACAGAACGGTAAAAAATAATCGAAATTGTTTAATTCTGTCCATGTACGCGTATCTTCCCTACGCCCTAAAGTGTAAATTGCAAATATTTTTTTTTATTTCTTAAGGAATTCTAAAGATATGAACGCTATTACTCTTTTCTGTGTCTCAAACAATTTTTAAAAACAGCTCCATACAATAATTTTGGAAATACTAACTTTTATTTTAGAAAGAAATTTCCAGCATCAGCCTTTGTTTTATGTAATTTAGTATCAAAATCTTCACGTCATCTCAACTGGATTAAAAGAACTTCTCTTGTATTTCAAAACATTTTAAAACCTAATCAAATTCAGAAAGGCAAGGTTAGATAAGTCTGACGTGTAATATTGGTAAATTTTGAGATTCTTGATGAAAACAGAAATATTTACTGAAAGAGCAAAATCAAAGAACATTACGTATACATACAGGTGCGGCAAAAAAGCTCAGATAAATAATTTATATAATTTTGTAAAAAATTAAGAAATTAACAAAATATAACAATAATAAGAGTACACTCGTACTAATAAATAAGCTTAATTGCTTTCAAAGTGATCGCCGTTTGCAGCAATGCAGAGGCGCAAACGCTTGCAGAAATTTTGAACAATGGACCTCAAAGTCTTTTTTACCCCTTTAATATACCCCATTCTCGTAGAAGTAATTGCTTTAGAGTGTCCAAAGTTTTGTGCGGTTTAGTGCAGGCCTGGACTCCAAAAGGGACCGTACACTGTAATCCATGGGATTGGGAGCCGGCAAGTAGGGTGGTCAATTCTTCAAATGATATCATGTCTGGAAAATTTGCCTTGCACCACTCTTGTGTCTTTTTGGCCTTGCAAACTGGTGCAGAGTCTTGTTGAAGCATCCAATTTGCATTTTAAAAATGCTTTTGGTCCCACGGAAGTACAATAGCTTCAATAATATTTGAGTCACTTTTTGATTGATTTTATAACGCCCTCTTCCCCCAAAACCAAAGGTGTTTTGCCACTTGCGCGAATTACGACCCAGACCATAAACGACTTTGTATATTGGCGATGTTCAACAATTGCCAAGGTGCTTGGAGCGTCCACACACCAGATTCTATCATTTTGGGAGTTATCAGTGAACGTTTGAGAGTCATCAGTGAAAAGAAATCTCCCAGAGAAAAGGAATCTCTGACTTGCGGTCCGTCTCAGAAGTTTTCAGCATCTTCGGAGCCGTACGAGTTTTTTTTTCTCAGTGAGAAACTGAACTTTTTGCAACTTGTAAGGCTTCAGTCCAAGCTCCGTTTTTGCTATTCGCCTCACCGATCTGTTACGAGTGATGTGTTTCACGGAAACCCTCGGATTTCGATGGCTTTACTATTCCTTGAAGTGTTTACAGTGCACTTTCGCCCACTTCCTGGACGTCGACCATCATTTCCAAGCTCTTTGAAACGGCAGATTGCCGAGGTACATTCAGCAAACGAACTGTCGTTTTCTTTGCTGAAACAACTCTAAAATAGCAGACCTTTTGCTAGACATTATCAAAAACTCATAAATCAAAGTAAAAACTAAGAAATATATCTAAAAATATTTTATTATCAAAGTGGTATATCAAAGAAATATGAAAAAAAAAAAAAAAATGAATTAAAAAGAAGTTCGTTAACTATTCTAGGAGGCAAGAAATATGTCCGATTTTTTTGCCGCACCTTGCATAGTTTTCGTTTTATCATATTTCAAAGAAAATGAATAAATAAAACACAGAATGTCAGTGAAATGTAATTTACGACTGACATCTGTCCACAGTCTGCAACTTCTAATCTATAAAATGGAAAATTGTTTATCACAAGTCAACTCCTGTTATAAACTATCCCAATACGCCCCAAATATCAAATTACACCACCTTACTTACCCTCTCGATAAAACAGATTAAAAGCAAAAGTTACATTCCTGTATCTCAAAACTTTGTCATTCTTAATTATCCAACTTAAAAAAAAAAGAATATGCTGACATGTGATGGACCAGGGGTTGGCAACCTTATTGGTGTGGTGTGAAAAATCACAATATACCAATATGGCCACGCAATAGGAAATATTTGAAACAATTCGATTCATATGTGTTGTGTATGTGTGACAATGCATCCAGAATTAGGAATAGAGGTAAAAATATAGATTTAGAGTTTTATTATATATTTATTTTGAATCAATTAAAGATATATACATTTATTAACATAAAAATAAGCGATAAAAATATAACTATTTCTTCTACATAGATAAAAAAAAATTTTAAATTGTGCATATTCAAGTATTATGCATTTCTTATGAATATTTATTAAAAAAAGAGAAAGAAACATAAGATATAAGTATTCCTGCAATATAGTAAAATGAAGAATTAAAATCTTAATGCGAACCTTGTGTGTCCCTGCAAAGTTCTGCTTAACATCGCAAAATCAGTGGTATAATTTGTGACTTTTAATTTCACAAGTAATTTTAAATATTCAGCTGTTCAGCACAACTTCTTTGAGGTCTCAAAACATATATTTCATATTAAATAAAAAATGTGTTAACATATATATATAGAACCAAAATCAGAAAGCGCAGCTCACACATGATATTTTCTTCACATTAAACACTTCTTTAGAAAGAAAAATGGTACGTTGATCCATAAAGGTTCACCACCCCTGCTCTAGACAAATCAGAAAAGTAGAAATTCTCGAGATAAAAAACACGTGAGAGATTTAATTTCACATTTAAATAATAACTGTTAGAATCTATGCTTTACATAGATGCTAAAAATCTACTTTTTTAATAAAAATTGAGGCCTTTTTGATAGTTAACTGTTTCGAAATTATAACATAACATATTTGACTTCATACTACATTCCGAGAAACCTCACATAAAAAAATGTTTTTAAAAAAGGGGTTCAATTTATATTAAATCCAAATTTTTTAAAAAACCCGATGAAAACTAATAACGAAACTATGAAGAACAGATGGTTATTTCTCTTAAAACCTTAGATCTAACTAAGAAAATACGACATTTGTTCCTCTGATTTTGAAAAATGTAATACCGTTGGAAAGGTATTGGAGTGTAGCAAATGAGTCGTTTTCAAGATACGGCTAAATTTTTAAAAAAGTCGGACCTTAAAAGAAGAGCAAAACGGAAAAAAATTCGTTATATAGAAAATGCACTTTACTTGGGGGTTATTTTTAAAGAAAATTGTGAAATGTTCTGGGTTTCCCGGAAAAAAATTCGCTACATGAAAAATTTTATAAGGGTTCGTTTGGGAGGGTTCCCCCGTTTTACAAAAAAAAACAGAAAAATCTGAAGTTAAAGTATATATATTTACATGCACAATTTATGCATACTACTGCTAATAACGTTTAAGCTTCTTTGAGTGAGTGAATATTAACGTCGCACTGTTCAGCAACACGAGGGCTTTTGGCGACGGACCTCGTCATTTTGAATCATGGTCAAGTGACGAGAATAACACCTGAACTGGTACCCCTCTCCCAACTACCACATCACACCAACAGAGGACGTTTGAGTTGTCGACAGATTTAACGTACATCGCTCCCTTACACGGCGGTTCTTTAGTGGTACTGGGCTCGAACTCGTGACAAGCCAGCCACAATCCGATACCTTAACCACTAGGCTACCACGGCCACTCGAGTTCCTTTGAGGAAATCAAGTAAAACTGTTTCTGAAAAGTGCAAATTACGAAATTTTTTCATCGGATCTCTAGCACATCGGATGAGTGCTCTTCACTACTCATGAGATATGTGATGAAACTGCATATTTCATAGAATTTCAAATCAGTGATCTCTTCTTGAAAAAAAATGTAAATGTGCATATCTTTCGGATGCGTTTCTCGAAAAGTGATTCGGGAGATATTTCATCAACATCTGATTAGGAATTCGATCACTTGAAACCTTCGTTTCGTTCATGACCAATTTTGATAACCCCTGTTCTTCAGTGCGAAAGCATCTGATTTTGTTTTTTATTGAGTGTGTCTCTTAAGTAATAGGCACACGACCAGAATATTAACATAATTTACAAGATGATGCTTAAAGTACCAAAAAAAGGTCATGATTTAAAGTATCATTTTACAGTTGATTAATATTAATACCCGCGGAACATAGGTTTCATTTTTAGGACTAGGTGTTGCCAGCCCGCTTCGCCCAGTATTTCAAATAGATTTTCTAAAATGGATGTGTAATCATTTTTTTACGCCCCGTTAATTCTCTCATTCTTGAGTCGATTTCCGCAAAACTCATTTCTAGCACATCGCTACACAACAAAATAAACATGTTTCCCGAATTTAATTTGGATTGGTCTCTTATAGTTTCTCAAAACAAGTTTTTTTCCAAATACAGTCGGACCTCTATATAAAAAAGTCACTAAATCCCGGAAAAAAGTTCGTTATATGGAAAATTCGTTATATAGAGGTTCTTCTTTTCATATACTTTATAAATCACATAAAACAAGTTTTAAATTTTCATATAAACACTATTTATTAAAAAAACTAATTATTCACACCTCTTTTGAATTAATATATGTTTATTTTATATATCTTACCCATCAAAAAGAAAGAAAAACTGCAAGGAAAACAAGAAAAAAGAATGTCGAGGAATTCGCTGTATTTTCAATACTAAGAAAATAATTTTATACTAAAATTAATTAATTTTAAGGACATTTTTTGTAATTTAAAGTATACAAGTAATATTAAACATACATTACTTTATAATTGGGACACGGGACAACTCAACTGAAGATGAAATAAGATATCGAAGATGTTTCTAGTGAACTGGACAAAGGTTGTTAAAGGTTGCATTCCTTTGATGAAACGTCCAGAACTCTATTGCTCTCGGTGAGTTAAGCCCCTAATAAAGCCAGTTCATTATTTATGACCACCACATAAAATGTGTTACAGAGAGAATAAATTGAAATTTTTTCGGAAATACTGTAAAAATAGGGAGAACAAAAATTGAATCACAAAAAAAAAAGTTCGTTATATAGAAAATGCACTTAGCTATAGAAAGGTTATTTTACGAAGAAAATCGTGAGATGTTCAAGGTTCCTGGAAAAAGTTCGCTCTATAGAAAATGCACTTAGCTATAGAAAGGTTACTTTACGAAGAAGATCGTGAAATGTTCAAGGTTCCAAAAAAAAGTTCGCTCTATAGAAAAATTCGCAATATAGAGGTTCGTTATATAGAGGTTCGACTGTATATACGCTCTCTTAACCACTGCTTGGGAGTTGATTTCAGTAAAACCTCTCTGTAATCAATATAAGAAACATGCTGATTAAATTTCAAGTCTTTAGATCCAATAGCTCAAAAATGGCACTTTTTTAATTTCCAGGGAAACAGTCACAGCCGTAGTGTAAAGACAGACCTTTACATCCGGCGTCCAGTCTGGTGCATCCCTTTGATTGCATCCATCAGGAAAGACAGGTTATTGTGGAGTCGAAAAACATCAGTGAGGGACACCACAAGAATGGGGCTGTGTTCTTTTCAGTTATGAATCGAAGACAGAGTGATTCTCGTAGAACCTTCACCTGGAGAGGAAATGGGCTCGCTTTCATTCCTCATTTGTAACAAAAATCGACAGATTTGGTGGCAAAGGAATCCTTGTGTGTGGTGGTATGATGTCAGACAGGTTTTGGCGATTCTTTCGGAAAAAGATCGATTTTTAAATCGGTACGGATCGTAAGCTGATAAATCGATTCACAAAAAATCGAGGTCTAAAAGATCGATTTCTAAAAATTCGATTTTTTTTCAAGTCTGCATTTACAATGTAAATATAAATCCATTTCATGAAAAACAAGAAAAATACCATAATAAACGATCTCTTATCAGTAAAATCAGGGGATTTTTTTTTAGTTCAGGAATTCGACAATTACAATTATTTTTATTACCATATCAAAGTATCAGGTATAAAAGACATTTTCTAAACGTATTTGTTACATTAAAAAGTTTACAAAATAGATTATATAGCTTATAGTTCCCAATGCTTAATATCTAAGCTTTTTAAAAACAACAGTCTCTCAAGAATACTGGGATCCAAGTGGTTCCGCTCATCACTTGCGGTGTTGCCGGCAATCGAAAAAAGCGCTTATAAGGAACAAATGATCCCACGATACTCATATAGATCATGGCTATTGAGTGAACTGATGATAGAGTTTTTTTGTTCTTGCCAGTAAAGTATAGGATCATACTTCAGGTGCATAACTGCCTGAGATTAATAGTGTTTAAATTCTTCGGTTTTTATGGTTTTTACCAAAACGGAAAAAATCGAATGTCGATTTTCTACGATGAAATATTGATTCACTGAATCGATTCAGTGCTACAAATCGGTTTAAAAATCGGTTTTTTTGGCCAGAGAAATCGATTTTTCGATTAATCGATATTAGATCGCCATCCCTAGAAAGTCGTACACATTTGTATGTTTTTGATGCGGGTACTGCCAGCTACCAGTGCTCTAGTGATGAGATTTTGGAAGCCTATATGAGGTTTATCTAGGTCCTATGAGTCTGGATTATATTTTTAAGGACGATAATTAAGGGGCCCTCAGATCCCATAATGTTAATGAATTTCTTGAAAGAGCGGATATTCGTCGTATAGATTACCCCTCGAGGTCTTCGGATCACAATTCTATAAAAATGTTTGTGATGATCTAGAAAAAGCTATTTCTCAGCGAAGCGTCCTCCTAGACCCCGAATTGAAAGTCCTGCTTTTAAAAAAATGGGCTTTGTTGACACGAATACTTATTGACACCCTCATAAACAATATGGTAGCTAGTTGTAAGACTCATTAGACAGACTTTTCTCTAGGTAATAAAATTTATTTCTGATTCATGATTTGACGCTTTTTGATATGTTGAATACTTATTCACAATTAAAATATTTTCCATATTGTTACGTTGCTATATTCTTTAGGATACTGTAACATGTAACTATGGCAAATTCCATGGCAACACAGTAAATAGTTCATCAGTTCCGGTACCGGTCTGTGGCTCGGGGGTTGGGAATCACTGCTTAACACGATTAATTTCTATTGTAACTCATTTAAGTGTGTTCAAAATAAATTTTGAGTTTTTCTTATTGTCTGAGAACTGCATTTAAATAAAATTGTTTAAAAAATCGTTATTTATTACTATTGTCGCGAATTTTGTGTAAATAGTGTAAATAATTTGTATTTGGATGAGTAATGCATTTATATTACTCTATGTTACATTTATTTTATGTTAAAATAGTAATGTTCACAAGCAATGCTGTCCCTTGGTGATAGAGCCAAGTTGGTATCATTTTTGGCAACCGAGTTGGTGGCCAATTTGGTGACTTTGGCGATCATTTTGGTGATATTGGCAACCATGTTGGCGAGTTCGGGGCCCTCTGAATTTTTCTAGAAATTTGCAGAGAAATCCACTAATCTCACGCTCTATGACGCGAGCGGTTATCTTTCCGTAAGTTTCCACCGTATCTATAAATAGAGCGGTGCTCGCCGAAAACAGCGATTGGTGGTGTCTTGATTCAACCAGCGATTAGTAAACATGTTTTGACCGAGATTAGCTAGGCTGTGCTTGTGAATAATCTTTTACATACGCGTATTTTAGACACTGATAATTCTGTCTGTGTGCTGTTGAAGGTTTGAAGACCTTATGAGATTTACTCTGTGTATATTTCTGCTGAATCCTGATTTCAAGGATTGGAATTTCTACAATAAATTCGCATCTCTCTTAAAGAACTGTTATTTTTTGTGACTATTTTGCATAAAGTCCTCGAACCCGGATCTACGTAACACTATCTTTTCAATATTTCAATTTTTTGACACGAAACTCCTCTGTCCCACCAGGCACCGGACCGGGGTTGACCATCCCCGACAGACAAAGTGATTCTCGTCGAGTCTTCAGCTGGAGAGAAAATGGAGCTGGCTTTCATCCCTTCTATGCAACAAAAATTAACATCTTTGATGTCAAAGGAATCCTTGTGTGTGGTGGCATGATGTTGGACAGCCAACAGCTCTACGTTTTCGATGCGGTACTGTCAACTCACAGCACTATAAGGATGAAATCCTGGAAGCTTGTGTGAGTTTTATCCGGGTGATATGAACCCGAAATACATTTTTATGGAGGATAATGCGAGGCCAAACATAACTCACATTGTTGATGAATTTCATGAAAGAGCGGATATTCTCAGTATGGATTGACCCTCAAGGTATCTGGATCTTAATTCTAAGAATATGTTTGGGATGGTCAAGGAAAAGTTCTTTCTCGGCTTAGCTCCCCTTTCAGGACTCCCCAGGAATTAAAAGTCCCACTTTTGAAAAAAGGGGACTTGTTGCCACAAATACTTATTGACACTGTCATAAACAGTATGACAGGTCGTTGTGAGACGTATACCAGTGCGCGGCGTTGGTCCCACTCCATACTGAATAGATTTTTCCCGAGGAAAATGATTTATCTCTGATTCATGATTTCACACTTTTTGATATAACTTGTTTCTTAATTCACAATTAAAATCTTTTCATATTGTTAAGTTGTTTTATTCTTTCTGATATATTGTAATATGTCTCTGTGCCAATTTTCGTGGCACACATTAAATAGTTTCCACAGATTTATGTGTTGTGACATTAATTTTGAGCGTAAGTGTACTTAACAATATATATGTAAGAGTAAAATCTTAACAAATGAACACTTTATCAGTAATATCATCAGCGAATATTTTGCACAATAATTTAATTAACAACTTAATGTATCCAACCATTTATATTTCATTTCTTTAACTACTAAGTCACACAGATGTAAAGACGTCATGAGACTTAAATGTTGATATTTTGAGTGTAGATTCTGGTGATTCACTGAAAACAAGTTGGCCTATTTATGCAACAGATTCTATGTCAAAATAATTATATAATACTACTTATTATACTAACAATATATACATATAAAGGAAATGCAGTTAAAAATAGATTATTATTAGCATAATCTCAGATGCATTAAATTCATATATTCCAAATAGAATGACTGAACATAATCATTTTCTTGTAACATCCTTATAGATAAAAGAGAAATAAATTTATCAAAATAAATCATTTCGTGTGCACTTTATTTTAATGTACAAAAAAAATAATCTATTTTAACATGTGTTAGTGATATTTAGTGTAATACGTTTTCATAAAGGTGCGTTACTAATCACCCATAAATAAAACATTCTAAATATTTTCAATTTCAAAAACAGAAAAGATGCATTTTTGTAAATTATTTTAAGCAAAAGGTGTCTTGTCATTTTTACGTAACCCTCTTTAAAAAAAACGTGTGAAGAAATTTTTAAATGCAAAAGTATGATCAAGTTGAAATAAAAAAAAAAATTCAATCACAAAATTTTTAAAAAACATTATTTTTATATTACTATTACTCTACTATTATCATAACTACTCAAAAATATTTAAATACAGAATTTTGATTAGCCCTTTTTTATCATTAAACAGCAGCAACCATTCCTTTTTACTTCTACATAATTTAGAGCTAGATAAAAATAGATTAATTATGTTTGCACACATTAAAAGGGGAAAACTGCATAAAATCTTTCTTATATAAAAATGTGTAATATGAAAACAACATCCTCTTGTTTTCCTTTTTAAAAAAAGAATTTTCATTTTGTACCTTTCTGTTTTTATTTTCCATTATATTTACAAATAAATTCATTTTTCTTCCAAGAAATTTTGTCTGACAGCTTTGATCCATGAGCTATGACGTCATACCTTCTTTCTATAGTAGGCAATGTTCAATAAAAGGCGTTGCCATAGCAACCTATGTATAGGAACGCTGCTCCAGACTGGTTTATAACGCAGGATGACATTTTGCTTAAAATAAACGACTGGCTCGGGCCAAGAGTTCGTTGTTCATGAATATCACATAAATTCTGGTAAGACTCACGAAAGTCATACTGAAGCATGAAAATTTAATGTTGAAATATCAGAAACTATACTTGAACTGTAGATGAGTTTGTATATAATGGTTGATATTTCTGGTGTCTAAATAATTACATTTTTGTAATAATATTTGAAATGTATTTGGCAATTAGGTCATTCTTTGACATTGGAAATGTAGAACAAATTGTATCTTTCATTAACTATCTTTTATTTTATTTATATTTTTGAAAATTTTCAAATATTGAATGGCAACGAGTAGAAAAAGTAAGAATTCGAATAAGTATAAAAATCATATGCAAATACTAAAATCGAATAAGTACTAAGGTATTGTATTCAATAAATGTAAATAAATGAATTTCCTTTTTTTCTTTTTTTTTTTCTTTGAATTGTTAGATTTTTGCTACATTATTTTCTCAGTTAATGTAACTATGTGCATGTTTCGTCTCTTTTTCAGATTAAGAAAAAAATCCTTCCATATTTGTATAATAAATAATTAAAACAAGAAATCAAACGATTTTTTTAGCAAAAAGGAACAAATCAATTGAATTTTCGAATCGATTCAATCGAAAAGAATAACAGCTTACCTAAATAGAATTACATTATAAAAATTTTTAGTGTAGTTTTTATAGTATTTTAAAATGGTTACATTACACATAAGTCTTAAATTTGTTTCAATAGTTTAATTTTTGTGTTATATTATTTTTCCATTTAATGTACATACATGTTTCCTCTTTTTTTCATAATCAGAAGAAATCATTCAGTACTTATAATAAATAATTAAAACAAGAAACAAACGATTTTTTTATAAAAACTAACAAATCAATTGAACTTTTGAATCGAATGAATCGAAAAGAATAACAGATTATCTCTCTAAATGGAATTATAAAACAAATATTTTTACTGTAGCTTTTATAGTATTTTAAAATAATAAATTTAATTCTAAATAAATTTTTTAAATTTTTTTTAATTGTTATATTATTTTATTTTATTTTTTCAGTTAATATACAAATATATATCACTTTTTATTCGTTATCAGAATAAATTAGTCCATACTTCTAATAAATAATTACAACAAAGAACCAAACGGTTTTATCAGCCAAACTAACAAATCGATTGAATTTTTGAATGGAAAAGAATAACAGCTTTTTAAATAAAATTATAATACAAATATTACTTTACTTCATCTTTTATATTATTTCAAAATAGTAAGTTAACTTACGCATACTTTTATTATTATTACTCTCTAAGAATTATCTTTATAGCACAGTATCATATCAATGTTTACGATTTATCCTATTGATTCCATAACAACAAATGACGGGAAAAGGTTATTGTTTGAAATGTTTTATAATATTGACTTGAGGGTTCATACATATTTAGTGCTATTTTTTATTTCATATACTAAAATCTTGTAGTAAAAATAAATATTTATATTTCATTAATAGCTTATAAGGATTTATATTTTCAAGAGATAAAATTTGTTATTTCATAAAATCGTCGAAAACATGGTGATAATTCGATCCATATAACTTGATTCTAGAAATTTGTTTTCTAGAAACATTTAACCAGTTTTAGTATATGATGTAATTATTTTATATATATATATATTTGAATCCAAATATTTAACTAGTTTTAAAAAATGTGCAAGCACTATGTTTCTTTTCCTTTTCAGGAAATGCATATTCAATGTAACTAATTTGAATACCTTCTCTGTACAAATTTCTCGAGTTAATCATATCAGTTTTTTTTTTAAATGAACGGTTCGGGGGAAAAATTTAAAAACTAAAAAATGGATTTCCCCGACTAGCGTGTGAAATATTGGAAACTAAACTTTTGGGGGTTTATAAAGATTGCATTACTTCTATCAAAATGGAGTAATGTTGTGTTTTAAAATTTATTTACTAGCCTTAAAATAAAACCTATTAGTTTTTGAAATTTTCTGCAATATCAATAATGTTATATTGAAAAAGTTAAAAATCTGTATTTTTTGTTATTGAAAATGAAACGACGTTATAACATAAAACTTTTCTACTACCATATACTTATATATTCTCACAAAGTTAATATCAGTTTTTATATTAAATATATATATATATATATATATATATATATATATATATATATAGTTCCCTTTTAAATGTATAGACACAGCTTTGTAACGTGAATCTACTTCTATTTCTACTGTCGTTAAAATTGACTTTTCTTGTAATGTTGCACTCATTGCCATAAAAATTTGCGCACTTATATAAAAAAAAAGCTGTGAGAATAAAATAAAGTTCTACATGCGTAAGTACAACATTGATGTAAGTAAGTGAATACAAAAACAAGGAAAAATGATCATTTATTGTAGGAAAAATTAAAAATGAAGGGGGTTGGAGTACCCCGTTGGGCCACCACTACCAAGAATGCATGATATGAAACGGTCGGGTATTGAGGCGCACAAGGCCCGTATGATGTCTTGCGACATCTCACACTCCCCAGTTACTGCAAAAGCTCCTCTAATTCTACCAAACTCTAAGGGTGTCCAAATTACAGTCTTAATTGATCCCAGATATGCTACATCGTTGATAAATCTGGATATCGAACCAAGGATTGGTGAAAATGGGGCGAAGGTAGTCCTGTGAAACCCTTGCTGTATGGACAAACATTGTCCTGTTGAAAAATAGCTCCTGGGAGCCCTGCCATGAGTGAAAACACAAGTGGTTGAAGAATGTCACGAATGTACCTCTGGACTGTCATAGTGCATTGGATCAATATTAGGGGTGACCATGTGTTGTTTGCGAGGGCATGTTATACTATCACAATAATTGTGGGAACAGTGGGTCACTCTACAACGAAGACAGGATTGAGACGTTCAACACGGAGTCTCCACACACGTACACGATTGCCATCACTGTCCAAATTTAATCCGGATTCGTCTCTGAAGAGGACCTTATTCTATTCAGTTGAAATCTGATCCCTTCCGGCGTGACATCACTCCAAACGGAAGCTATGGTGAGTGGCGTCCATGCCAGTACACGTAATGGGCACTGCGATTACAACTGTCCTTCAGCCTATCGCTTTACAATGGTATGGAATGGGACAGAAACACGTAGTGAAGATGGATGGGGGGTACATAGTTGGCGTTGTGTGTGATATGATGTATGGTAGGACGTTATTCTCGATTATTGATTTGTCGAGAGCGTCCTGAGCTGGTCGCAGTGCAACAGATTTATCTCTTGTCCACTGGTTCCAACACTTTCTCACAGCAAAATCAGAACGGTCTATGTGGCGAGATACTCTCCAAACTGACCAACAGGTTTCCATCTTCACTATGATTCTTCTCGTTTAGTACTCTGGATGCTGCTTACATTGTCTCCGATGCGTAACGGTATCTCTAATGAAAAAGCGTCTCTCTACAACAGTTTGAGTACACTCAAAAACAAGCTCTGCTTACCTTTTTTATAATCCATGGATAACGAAGCTCAGTGCCTTCTGGTGACATTACGCAATGCGCGATCACGCAGCATTTCATAGCATTTACTTATCTGCCCGACACATACCTTCATGCCAAGTTTCGTCAGAATCCTACTCTTATTTCTCGGTGCTCAAATTTTTTATGGCAATGAGTGTTCTTGTTGCTAATATCAACTGTCTGAGATCGAGTTCGAGGGCGAAGTTGTACGCCGGTGGTTAGCTGTAGCTTTTAAGTACCATGCAGTTGACGGTAGGATTTGTCTCGTGGGTGTATATTATTAAGTAACGAATTATGGAAAGAATATGCATTATCACAAGAAGAAAGCCACACACAGAATAGTTTTACTCCAACATAGCTCATTTTTAGAATATATTTTTATAAATTTAATTAAGATTTTTCATTAATTCAAAGTAATCTTTTTATAAATATTTCATTTAAGGTATCCGACTACGTTCGGAACCGTGATTTTGAAAAAGCGTATAAATGGATAATATTTATAATATTTTGTGTCACTTAGATTAGAAAATGTATATAAAATTGTTCTAAGAATGTTATTACAATAAAAAATGATTTAAGTATAATATTTTGACAAAAAATGAACTTAGAACGACCCATTTTCAAAGTAGTCTCCTTTTGTGAAAAGTATTTCTATTATAATAATATTTTGCCTGGATATAGCTCAGACCTCTGTACAGAGGCTCAACTATAATTTTTGAAATATATAACTTACAAGTGGGTTTATACATGTTTTGCGACCACAGAGGGGAGAAATTTAAAAAACGCCGATAATTATTTTAATGGGTTGTAACTCTGAAAATATCGTGAATTTTTCAACAATCATAGTTGAGCCTCTGTACAGAGGTCTGAGCAATATACAGGCAAAATATTATTATAATAGAAGCATTTTTCACAAAAGGAGAACATTTTGAAAATTCGTCATTCTATGTTCATTTTTTGCCGAAATATTGTATTTAAATAATTTTTTTTTGTCAAAATGTCCTTAAAACAATTTTATACATGTATTCTAATCTAAGTGACACTTAATAACATAAAAATTATCATTTATGCGTTTTTTTAAAATCACGGTTCCGAACGTAGTCGGATACCTTAAAATTATTCTCCTATAGTTTAGTTTAAAAAATAACAAAAAAACTTTTTCCTAATATATATATAACTCAACATTTTTATTAAATCAAATAAATATAAAAAGGTATTTTTGGAACTTAAATTTATCGATACGCAAATATCTGTTATGATTTTTTATACAAAATTTTTCGCTCTGTCATTCCGTTCTTTAAAAAACTACTATTCCATAAATTTCTTTTGTATAGTTTAAAATATTTTTTACGAATCCAACTTCTGAAATTTCTATTCGAAGTTACGCGGACCGTTTTTTACATCTGACCACAAAACATATTTTATCCAATAGGAAAACATTTCCAAAAATGCCTTCGTGAATAAAGTAGAAGGAAACTTATACAGCGTAGAATTTACTATAGTTACGCAAATCACACATTATACAATTAATTTTCGTATAAAGCTCCCAAAAGTGAATGCAGTGTGTTTTGATATCATAGTATAATATTTTTTAAAAACGTAATGATAACTTTTAATAGGTTTTTTTTAAAAACGCTTTTATGAAAATTTTTGAAATTTTTCAAAAAAATGTACTTTATATTTTAATGAAAATGCAAGAGAGCTTTTTAAAAGTTAATTATTTTTTTTCAAAAATATGTTTGATTTTAAAAGAAAAAGGAACAAAAATTGCATGGAGCAAACTAAAATTTTCAACGAAATGGATAGATTAGTTTTTACAGGTCATATTGTCAGAATTAAAAACCAAAATAAGCCTTGTAAAATCCTTATTAGATTGGTATGAAATATCTGTAAAAAAGAAATTTTAAATTTTTAAATGATTTTTAACTTTTAAATCATTACCCTTTTCTAACTTAAAAAAATCATAAAATGTAATGATTTACACAAAATGTACGTTAAAAAGAACCCCTTTAGTGTTTGTTTTTTCCATAGTTTGAGCCGTTTTCCTAATTTGATGTTCTACAAATACATACACATTAATGAATAGAGCTGCACTATAGGTTTATTTTTATCTTTTGAGTATGTACAGAAAAAAAACATAAAAAAAAGTAATACTTTTTTTTAAGAAAAAAAAATTGCAAACATGCTCTGTACCAATCACATTTTTCCAAGTAACTCTCCTTATACTACCGAAAGTAGATTTCATCTTGTTACCATAGCAACAGACACGATTCCGCCGCCCGAGCTATTCCGTAACAGAATTGAGACGATTTTAATTTAAAATCTCTAAGAAATATAGCATTTATATATAATTCTACACTATTCACCAAATAATTTTTTTAAAAGAAAATATGAAGTTCCATTCGAAGAATTTCAAACCCAACAAGCACACACACACATACGGAAAATGACAATTACTTAATGGTCGTTTTGACACGAGAGAGCTGTAAAGTACTTTTTTTCAGCGAAATTATTTTCATTCCTTTTCATTCAAATTTAGATCACGTTATTTCTAAAATTCTAAATTTTTCCAATTCTACCATTTTTTTTTTTGATTCTTTGGCTTTTAATTAAAAAAACAAAACAATTTAATAAAAAAATCATTTTGTGACAACTCACCAGAGTTCTATGTAAATATTCTTATTAATGCATCTGTACGTAGAAAATGTTCTGTATTACTTCCTTACGTCTTTATTAGAGTTGATAAGCCCCTTCCCCGATGTCAAAAACTGCACGAACCTATAAATTAACGAACAAGGCTTAAAGGAACCAACTACACCAGAACAAAAGCTATTTTTGTTATTAAAAAGCTGGCTAATGACCCATTTATTCTTATAATGCAAATGAGGCTCCTTTGTTTACATTCTTACTATGTAAATGCTTAAGAAAGTTTCTCTTTCTTCTTGATTCGTCCCATATTATTTATGGCTACACGGTTGAACGTATTTCAAATGTCAGAAAGGTGAACGTCGTTAATAGGAAGTTTCTTTTAAAAAAACCAAAACTTTCTCGTATTTACAGTATGTTTTTCTTCTGCCAGAAAATAATTACCCCACTCGTATAAATCCACAATAACACACAGATTCAAAATTGCACAAGGGTTGAGCTAACTAATCCCAATTTCGCATAAGGCTAATGAAACGCATAGTCCTGTCTAATGTTTGACTCTAATGATGTTCCTTCCCTGCATCACTCTTATATAGGATGGTAAGAACCTTCTAGATAGCTTATAAAGCTTTCTTGCTAAATAATCACCCTTAAACCATCTGTAACTTTGTAGAAACATCCATTTTTGTCGTCAAGTCTGTCACCGAGTTCACTCCCACTCATTAACTATTATTGAAAAAGTAATTTCCCTTAAGATTAATTTAATCAACAAATAATCTTTTCGGCCACAAAACCGTTTCGGCAGAGAATTTAATGGAGTTCAAAATTTCTTTAACAATATTTTTCATCAATTTTATAATCACTTGTATTTGTGATTTTGCTTGTTGTTCATTGTCTCTCGGGCGTATCTGTTTTAAGCATTAGATATTAAAATTAAATACTGCTATATATCACCCCTT
>BMAV01020764.1:0-11990 GCA_019973955.1 Trichonephila inaurata madagascariensis
TGTGCTTCAAATTACCTTCCCACCCCCCGTAAGTCCAGATCTGGCTTCTTGCAGACCTTAAATGAATGCTACGAGGAAAGAGGTTTGGCTAAAATGAGGAAGTGATTGTCGAAGTAGAAGCCTACTTTGAGAGCAAATACAATTCGCTCTGCGAACAAGGTATTGAAAAATTTAGAAGAGTGCTGGACCGAATGTATCACACTTGAAGGGAAGTATCTCGATAAATAAAGTTTAATTTTGCAAAAGTTGCTTTATTAGTTAGGCCCGGGACTTATTGAGTGATGTGTTATATCAAAGAGTTCCCGAAACATTTTTGATTTACTTCGAAGGGGAACTTGCCTGTTCATTGAGTGGATCTTCCCCATATTAACAACCGTTGAACCATATAACATTTGGTGTCAGAACTGGGGTACCTGAGTGAATGCCAGTGATTGGTTTTCAGGAAAAAGTCACGGAGAAGCAACTCAATAGTTTAATGGACATTATCAAAGCAGAACGAGAAGAAATGAGGAAAGAGAGGAAATGAAAACTATTTTTCAAACAAAAATTGAAGAAAATTACGGAACCAGAAAAGATTTTTAAAAAAGTAGATAACAGATTCCAGGATTTTGAGAAACATCTGAAATTTCTGAAACCCCTTCCGGCTAATGTTACTTCAGGTACAGGAAGCTTAAAATCTAGTCTCGTAACCAAGCTCTCTCCCAATGATGAACACATGTCGATGTACTGAAGACAAAGGTAGATGTACTGAAGACACAGGTAGATGTAGTTTCCCAAGCTAATGGTTAGGATAACCGGACCAGAGCCGCACAATTGCTTGCAACGCTTCATGGTTAAGCAGATGAAGTTCTAAAGGCTATCCCAGCTACATAAGTAAATTATTCGAATTCCATCGAGAAGGTTACTGAAAGTCGCTTCTGCAATGGGTATTTGGCTGATTTCTGCGGGAAGAAGACAGAAGTCTGAAGAAAGTTTGCAGGAACTAGTTACAAAAGTAGAGAGATAATTTCAAGCTGCATTTCCTACGTATCCTACAGAAGTACTGGATACTATGATTGGTGAATATTTCACTGATGAAGCTAAAAACGAATATATGCGATAAGTCACCACACTTATCGAAACTAAAGATTTTAAAGCTGCCCTTTTGTACGCCATCAAGTTTGAGGCTCTTAGACCCACCTCGAAGACTACAAAAAGAGTTAGAATTACTACATTAGAGCAGTTTCGGCTGAAACCACTGAACATCCAAGACCTAAAAGGGAGCTTAGTTAAATTCAGGAGCAGCTAAAAAAGTTGACTGTATTTCATCAATAGTTTAAGTTATGTGTTGGTGGTGTAATAGAAATGGACACCTTTACCGGAACTATACAGTGGTCGAGACAGCCAACCTTACCAGAAATCAGGGAAGTTTAGCTCAGACTTCTTAAGGAGCGAAAGTCACCATCTCCAGTAGATGCCCCCTAAGAGATATTCTAAGTCTCAGCGTTGTGTGGAGTTTGCATAAGATTGATATCGAAAGTTCTGTCAGTAATATTCTACACTCGATACTTATTGATACGTGAGGCAACGCTACCTTAATAAATTCTGACATAGCTAGGTTACTGTAACGGAAGTTGTTAATTCTAATGCTAGTTACTACTTCCGGAGAATTAAAAACTGACTCGTGACCAACAAAATACATGGATACAGTAAGATCCCGCTTAACGCGGGGTATACGTTCCATCAAAGTTGAGTGTAATATGAAACAGAGTTAAACGAGGTTATCTTATCATGTAAGTAATGGGTTTAGGGGAAGATGGGTAGAAAATTGGTCAGGTATTTTACCATTAAATTTATTAATTATGTTTTTATAACAATCAAACAAAAATTTATTTCTTACATATATAGAAACATAATAAACGAATATGCATATAAAAATAAATAAAATTTTAAGTCAGTATATTTAAATTTCAGATAATTCAGTTTCTTCTGTATTCCCAATTTTCTGCCATTTTATCAAGAAGGTAGATTAGCTTAATGGCATTTTGCGTTCAGTTTCGTCGTCAATCCATATAGAAAGTCGTTTTTCCGTTTGCTCTATTGTATTATTTCTAGAACGGGTAATTCTAGTTGCAGTTACCGATGACAGTATTTATTTTTTTTATTCTTAAGAATGGTCCTTATTGTTCAAGTTGCCAAATTCAATGCAGCACCAATTTGAGATTGACGTTCACCAGTAATCTTCTAACACTTGCATTTTAATTTCTAGTGAAATGCTTTTTTATGCTTTATTTTCGTGTTTTTTATTATCACCCATAATAAAAACTAAAAATCATAATATTTGTCACTGTAGCAATCGTTATATTATATAAATTTATACTTACAATAACGTCAACAAATGTTTGAAACGATAAAAATACTCTCGTATAATACCACCGGAAAGAAGAAACACAAATAAACTGCTTTGGATATGGGGAAGCCTAACGCTGCGTGCTCTTTCGGGGAATCCCACAATTCAAATAAAAGAGCGTTAAACCGAAACAGTGCTAAGCGGTGTCTTACTGTAATTTGATGCAGTTTTCAAATGTGGCTCCAATGTTTTCAAACATCAAGCATATGTCTGCTAGATATGCGCGAATATATTATAGAACCTTCATAAAAGGAAAGAATACACTTGCAAATAATTTGAAACTGCGTGATTTTTTTTATAAATTCCCGAACCACAAAAGAGTAATTATATGTTTAGACATTGTATTATATTATTTACTCAGGAGCCCATTTTAGTAATGCAATATGAATTCTGCTAATGCTAATGCTAATGCTAATATATTATACGTAGCACGTAATCTCAAATATAATATCATGCAATTAACATTTTTGAATACACAATAGCCTACGCAAGATGGGTTTTGGAGATCACCCTCCCACAAACAGACAGATTTGTAATTTTTACCCTAGAAATTACCCCTTCGTCTGCGTGTTTTTAGAACCTAACCCCACTTCCCATGAGCGAGGTTTGTGTAGGCTACTGTGCATACATTTGCATGTATACGATTTATTTTATTTGATACATTTTATCTTCGTTTTTAAAATTCGAATAATTATTTTAAGCGTTCACTTGTGACGTTCGAAATATATATAAAACGCTACAACACATTTCATACTTTTGTGTATATCCATGTAAAACATTCCTAAAAAAATTAGACCTCAAATTAAATATCTATTGTGTACATTGAATTATAACTCCGAACCTTTTTTTATAACTCCATTCGGCTGCGATAAAAATTCCATAAAAATGTTCCAAAGCACGATTTTTTCATCGACTTTCGAAGCATTAGCAACTCAAAGTGTATTCATTATTTTTGTTCTTTCAGTTCAGCGTGGCAAAGGTGAGTCAACAGCAAGGAACACAAACAACACTTGGCTATTTGCCATGATTATACTGTGTGCGTTGTTCTTTTTATATTTCAAAAGCGCGGAATTCTGAAAATAAAAAAATGTTCGACTTTGTTTCTTTATCGTCTGCTCTCTTGTCTAACAAATAAAAGTGATTGCGAAAAAAGGGGTTTTACGGTAATGAAAGAGCAGATGTTTAAAACAGGCGTTATATTGTTTTTATTTTTATTCCTTTTTCTCTTCAGTCAAAACTAATAAGGTTTTTCCAGAGAGTATCTGTGTTATGTACGAGGAAAATTGTTTTAGATTAACAATGAATCGTGTTTTAATGACTGTTACCAAATTGAGTGAGGATTTCGACATCCATGTTTCTGGTGTTCTGATGATGAAATGTTTAATTCAAAATCAAACAGTCTTTTTTCCCCTGAATACCTTTTGAGAAAGGTTTTAAATAGATAACATTAACACATATTGTGAATGAAAAAAGATGTTTATTATCTCTGAGATGTGATAGTTAAACCCTTTCGTGGGCCATTTATTTCTCTTTTGAATTTATTGCAGTTTCTTATATTTTATTAACAATTAAACAATAGCATTTAAGAAAATATATTTTATTTTGCCGAATTTTATGTTTATATTTAAATTTTAGTGGTGAAAAGAATACTTCCCAAGAAACCATTCACCGTCATAAATAAAATGAAATTCAAGGTATCCGACTACGTTCGGAACCGCGATTTTGCAAAAGCGTATAAATGGATAATATTTATGATATTTAGTGTCACTTAGATTAGAAAATGTATATAAAATTGTTTTAAGAACAGTATTACAATAAAAACATTATTTAAGTACAATATTTTGACAAAAAATAAACATAGAATGACCCATTTTCAAAATATTCTCCTTTTGTGAAAAATGCTTCTATTATAATAATAAATTACCTCTATATAGCTCAGACCTCTGTACAGAGGCTCAACTAGTTTTGAAGTATATAACTTAGAAGTGGGTTTATCCACGTTTTACGACAACAGAGGGGAGAAATTTTAAGAAAAAAAAAACGCCGTTAATTATTTCAATGGGTTGTAACTCTGAAAATAATGTGAATTTTTCAAAAATCATAGTTGAACCTCTGTAAAGAGGTCTGAGCTGTATACAGGCAAAATATTATTATAATAGAAGCATTTTTCACAAAAGGAGAACATTTTGAAAAAAAGTTATTCTAAGTTAATTTATTGCCGAAATATTGTATTTAAATAATTTTTTTTGTCAAAATGTCCTTAAAACAATTTTATACATCTATTCTAATCTAAGTGACCCTAAATATCATGAAAATTATCCATTTATGCGCTTTTTTTAAAATCATGGTTCCGAACGTAGTCGGATACCTTAATGATGATTATTTTCCATGAAAAGAATGTTGTAATGCACAAGGCGACATCCATTCTGCACACATGCAGCAAGTCCTCTTTTCTTGTCGCTTTCTGTGACATTTTCTACATCGTCTATAGTTGGAAACCGTCCTTGGCATACGATTTCTTCCAGTGGCTAAGCGCACATCATCCGGAAATACGTACTTTTCTTGGAAGCTACCAGGACGTCCTTTACTTTTACTTGAGGAATATACGTCAATTATACCCGACGAGCTAATACAATACGGAATGCTAGCTGTTCCAAACCTCTGTTTCTTTTGTTCATCAGCCATAGTATGAAACTATTTATGATAGCAAGGTTAATAAGACAGCCGAAGTCCACCATTTTGCAGATCTTTTTCTATTTGATACCTTTCTTTTCTTTGATCGAAGCGATCAACCTCTCCCATGACATCGTTACATACAGTGACAACTTTTGGACAAAGTACTTCTGCTTTAGTACCATCTTTTTGTGTCCGATTTATAACTGTCATAATCGCTGGATTAGGTGCAGTAGCAGAAAACTAAAGCGGGAATTAGTCTTCCCATCTTTATAATAGAAAGGCCAATATATTATAATGGGTTTTGAGCTTCCCACAGAGATGTCTTTTGTAAGATTATGTAGATGGGAAATAATCTCCCAAAGGCCCACGAAAGGGTTAAACTTTAATCTTCGACGAAAATTCAGATAAGAAAAGAATTTTAAAAATGTTTATGTTATAATGTTAGTGTTACTTTAAACTTAGATGCACATTTTAGAGAAGAGAAAACAATTTTTAAATTTAATCACTGTGATAATATATTTAATTTCATAAAAAAATGTTCAAAAAAATCATTTTTATGTTAAGTACTGCCACAAGGAGAAAAAGGTGTTTGAGAGCTTTTTAAGGTAAAAGGTCAAGTTTTTGTTTATTTTAATGCTTTTTAACATTTATTGGGATGTGAGGGTACATGCCAAATAATAAGAAACACCAGGTACATTTAACAGCTTCTTTATCACTAAATTTTTTTAAAATTCTACTGTAGAAATAACAGTATGATAAACCCGCAGACGGAAAATCTTGGATTGGTTTGATTTTTGAAGCGGGAATATAGAAAAAAATGGGGTTTCGAAATGTTGCAATGTACATTGCACTATTCTAGCGGTGGACAAATAGCTGCCAGAGAAGAAATTTCCCTCTAAGATAGTCAGACAGGGTACATTTGTCTGATTAACCCGGAAGATGTCACGCGGGGCACGGAGTCACCCCAGGCTCACGAAATCTTTAATTCTGAGTAAACTGTTTATTTGTTACCAATGGCCTTGACAGTATCCTGTTATATCATGACAAATCACCAACATGGTTCCCAAAAAGGATGCCAACTTGGCTCTATCATCAAGATTGCGTCAAGTTTCCATTAAGATATCCGACTACGTTCGGAACCATGATTTTAAAACAGCCCATAAATGGATAATTTTCCTGATATTTAGTGTCACCTGGATTAGAATACATGTATAAAATTATTTTAAGGACATTTTGATAAAAAAAATATTTAAATACGATATTTTGGCAAAAAATTAACTTAGAATAACCTTTTTCCAAAATGTTCCCCTTTTATAAAAAAAGCTTCTAAAATAATAATATTTTGTTTCTGTAAAGTAAAGAATTCTCCAGAGAGTCTGACTATTTCTTTGAGAAATTCACATTATTTTCAGAGTTACAACCTATTAAAATAATTATCGGCGTTTTTTTTCTTAAAATTTCTCCCCTCTGTTGTCGTAAAACGTGGATAAACCCACTTCTAAGTTATATACTTCAAAACTTCTAGTTGAGCCTCTGTACAGAGGTCTGAGCTATATAGAGGTAATTTATTATTATAATAGAAGCATTTTTCACAAAAAGAGAATATTTTGAAAATGGGTCATTCTATGTACATTTTTTGTCAAAATATTGTACTTAAATAATTTTGTATTGTAATACTATTCTTAAAACAATTTTATATACATTTTCTAATCTAAGTGACACTAAATATCATAAATATTATCCATTTATACGCTTTCGCAAAATCACGGTTCCGAACGTAGTTGGATACCTTAAATCCCCATTACGAACGACGTTGCTTGCGAATATTACACTTTTAACATGAAGCAAATACAATATACAATAATATAAATGAATTATACATCCAGATATAAATTATTTACACTATTTTAAGTGTTCTTTACATAAAATATTCGTAACACTATTTTTTAAAATTATTTTGCTCCTAGTCTCCATACCACAGAACATTTTTTCGGCATTGATAGGTTACGATTAATAATAATTTTTTCTCTCTATAGCAGCGATCCACTCAATATAATCTTAAGCAAGAGATAGAGCTAAAATAAGAAAAAATAAAATAAGTGGTATTTCTACAATATCTTTGTAACTGCCAGTCTAGGAACTATTAGAATAACTTATTTAATAAAAACGTAGCTATAACTAATTATTTAAGGAGAGAACTAACATTGCGAAATATATAGAACTGAGACAAGTCAAGCTCCATTCGTTAATTAAAAAAAAATCTCATTTTGAACCACATCCAGATCAATAAAAATAAAACTAACTTTATGGTAATTTCTACAACTGAAAGAAATCCAAAGTGCTACAGTTTTTTGAATGTATATCGCAGGTCATTCATACCGATAGATCACTGGGTTGTAATGACCTGTCTCGTTGTGGGTCATTGGGTCGAACGATTGTAATTTATTGAGATGATGCAATATGAACCTGGATGTCGTTCTTCAGTGGCCTTGTCGAACGATGACCTGATGGTGGAGTAATCGGGATTGAAAAATTAGAAAACTTACATATTCTTAGCTTGCGGCTTGATAAAAAGTTTCACACTCTCCATTCCTTAGCTAGTTGTCTTACTAGTATTTAATTATATTTAAATTACTACACCTGCTGTCAGCTCTCGTTTATATCAAAGGAGGCTGTGGAGCTCAACTTGAGCTAAAGCACTACAACATCAATTACTACATAAGGCGGTCTTTGATGGTATGACTACTCAACCTCTTTCCATTGGATATTGAACTCTTGTTCGACTATGTTCGGAACCGTAATTTTTCAAAAGCGTATAAATGGATAATATTTATGATATTTAGTGTCACTTAGAGTAGACAATGTGTATAAAATTGTTTTAAGAATAGCATTACGATAAAAAATTATTTTAACACAATATTTTGACAAAAAATGAACATAGAATGATCCATTTTCAAAACATTCTCCTTTTATGAAAAATGCTTCTATTATAATAGCATTTTGCCTGTATATAGCTCGGACCTCTGTACAGAGGCGTAACTAGAATTTTTGAAATATTTATCTTAGGAGTGGATTTATCCATATTTTACGACAACAGAGGGGAGAAATTTTAAGAAAAAAAAACCGCCGATAATTATTTAAATTGGTAGTAACTCAGAAAACAATGTTAATTTTTCAAAATTCCTAGTTCAGACTGTCTGGAGAAGTCTTTACTTTATATAAGCACACACACACACACACAAAATATTATTAATATAGAAACATTTTTTATAAAAGGAGAATGTTTAGAAAAAAAGATTATTCTAAGTTAATTTTTTGCCAAAATATTGTATTTAAATAATTATTTTTGTCATAATTTTCTTTGAAGCAATTTTACTCATGTATTCTAATCTAAGTGACACTAAATATCATGCAAATTATCTATTTATGCGCTTTTCTAAAATCACGGTTCCGAACGTAATCGGATACCTTAAGATGAGGTTACAGCTGTGGTCTTCAAACTTTCTCAACTCATGAAACCCCTAGAAGTTGAAGATGTTTTCGCGTGGAAACCCCATTCCACACCCATACTTAGAAGAATACATCTCAAAATATTATTAAAAGTAGGTCAACATGTTATAGGTGCTTTATGTAAAGGCAATTAAAAGAACGATTGCATTAACTGTTAATAAAATTCTAATCAAATTTTTAATATAATTTACTCATTAATAATATCAATTTGTGATCCAAGTGTCACCTACCCATGCGTTTTATTTTGTATAAATGGGATACGTGCTTCCTTTTTTTCACACAAACTGTCTATGTCTATTGAATTTATCTACAGTCGCATTTCATATTCTGCATTTTGATTTGTTTTTATACTCTGTTTTTGTACCCACTCACGTTGAGAAATATATTTCACTTAAACACAATGATCTGAAAGGCATTAAAATGTTTATAGTGTGTGAGAAATACAGTACATTTTTTCATGAATTTGTAACATAAAATTTAGGAGCTGTTAATATTTTGATAAACTATTTCCTCTTCTTCATTATAGATGGGTTTTTTTCCACAAATGCAAAAAGGTGCATTTTCATTTCGAAACCTACGGTCAAATCCTGCGTATAACGCTCACCTATACTTTCAAGCTAAATTTTTTTAATTGTTCGGTGTATTCGCCGTATAACACGCACCCCCTTTTTAAGGAAGAAATCTGAAATATTAGTATACATTGCTTTTATGTTTTGAAGTAATTTATTCGAGGTATTATCCCAGACTTTTGAAAAAATAGTATACTTCTAGAACTACAACTGTTCTTGCTCATAAAGCAAGTCGTTTCTTTTAAATAAACTGTGTTTCGATACATCTAGAAGTAAATTTTTTTGTGCCCATCCTTTTTGTTATTTTTTAAGCTACCGTTTTTATACCCGGCGTATAATGCGCACCCTTAATTTTCGATCTTATTTTTTGTGTTCAGCGTTATACGCCGTATTTTACGGTATTTAGTTTTGTAAGAAATTGTGTGCTAACCAACGAGTATAAAATTATCTCATGGAACCCAAAATAGTGAACAATAGAATATTCACAATCTAGTGGGAAGCAATATATAAAGGTAAAACACATTTTAATATTCTTTTATTATATTATAACAAAAGTTCGAAGAGTGCTGAAAAATAAAGTTTATTATATATAAATAAAATTTTCAGTTTTAATGAATAGGATGAGTTTTAAGTACTTGTAACTATACAAACTTCAAAGAAATAATAATTTTGCATACATATTTATAAGTATCTTTTGGAATTTTTTTTTATTGTGACTCGTAGAACCCCTGGTTTTGCATTGCGGAACCCTAGGGTTCTATGGAATACAGTTTGAAGACCACTGGGTTACAGTAAACATTAGGTGGGGCAAGTGATAAATTTTTAAATTATACCAGCCAGTATAATAATGATACGTCATTAACTGTCTGTTTGATACATTTTGGTGCGATCTGCACCTAATATTTCTATTAGGATATGATTTATATATCTGTCTATCAATCTATATATAGGAGAAAAGTGACTCTCTCACTCCCCCTCATTGGCATATCTTCGGAACTATTAAATCTACAGGCTTGAAATTCGGCAGGCATGTTTCATTTCTTGAGTAGAGATCCACTAAGAATGGCGTTTCAGGAATCAGACTTCCAAAAAGGGTTGAGGGAGCGTTATAGGTAAAAAGTCCTCGATTTTGAACTATTAGACCTACTGACTTGGAATTTCGCACACTTGCTTCTTTTGTAGAGTAGATAACTGCTAAGAACAGGGTTTTGCGGAAATAGACTCCCTAAAGGAGGGTTTCGAAGGTTTAAAAACCGTTTAAGATAAATATTAACATATTTTAACTATTAAACGTAAAGACTTGAAAATTTGGCAGGCATGTTTCTTTTGTTGAGTAGAGCTCTGCTAAGAACAAGTATTACGAAAATCGACCCTCGGGGAAGGAAGGGGGTACTTGGGCATAAAAATACATATACCTTTATTTTGTAAAAATTTTTTTATCAAAATTTTTGTTTTTTTTTTTTTTTTTTGATTAAAAGTTGTACATTTTTAACACACCTCGTACGTGGAGTATATAGAATGGAAAAAAATGTACCTTTTACCAACCCAAACTTTTAATAATATTGGACATTTTTTTAAGTGCAAAAAATATTCCATATTTGAATTTTCTCTTTTAACTAGACGGTATTGCTCCAAAATTCATTTAAGCCTTACTGTAAATTAAAATTTCGAAGTTTCAGGCTCAGAGCGTATAAACACGACAAGAAAAAGTAATTATAATTTCATTCTAAAACTTTACTCAAAACCCCACAGCTAATTCAAAAGAACAATTCATCCCCATCCGCCAAAACCAACTTCCAAATTAAAACTAATCCTTTCTTATCCAATTTTAACTGTCCTCCCCCCCCCCTCCCCCTCGTGAATCGCAGGTGCTTACGTGGAAATGTAATTCAATTTAGCTTCTTTTTCTGCCAGTCGACACAATTAAATTTAGATTTTTAACGAATGTTCTCTCGCGCGCAGTGAATCAAGCCGTCAGTTTTCGGGTTTGCGACTGTGAATGAAAAAGATTTATCTAAGTGTTGTTTTGATGATCGCCGGACGATGAAGACATTTCGTGGCGGGAAGCCATGGAAAGTGGTGCGATTGGTGAACATTTTCTTGTAACTTTTGGCAACGGTTCAAAAGCGTGAGTCGGTGGGAGGTAAAGCGGTGTAGTTGGATGCCTGAGTGCACGTGTGCTCGACTTTTGTGAGGGGTGGTATATGTATTTAGGTATTGTTAATGTAGTTCATTGACCATTGAAGGTTTGTTAAAGGGATATATGTAACAATTTCTCCATTCACAGAATCAGCCGATTAACAATTATACGAGGGTGAGTCGGAAAATAAGTTTCCCCTATCGACTGTAGTCAGAGTTGTGTATGAAAGTCAAAACATAGAATGAGACATTAAAAAAAGGACATAACTTTATTTTTTCACATAAGTGCCAAGTACATTGAGACATTTGTCATACCGCTTGATAAGCTTCAAAACGCTCTCCAGGAAAAACTCAGGGTTTTGCTTATGGAAGAAGCGTTTAACGGCTAGTTTGATTTCAGCGTTGCTTCCAAAGGGCTTTTCGGCGAGATTCTTCTTCAAATCTGGATACAGATGAAAGTCACTTGGTGCAAGATCCGGACTGTATGGTCGATGGTCTAGACACTCCCAATTCACAGTTACAATATGGTTTTGCATTGACATCGCCGAATGTGGTCTATCATTGTCATCCAACAACAGAATGTCAGATCTGAAAAGCCCTGGCCACTTTTTCTGGAATCCATCTTGTGACGGGCTCACGCGTCTTTTGTTTAACATGTCATTTGGGTACTTTTGGGGCCAAGATTAATGGCAACTCTTTTCCAACCA
>BMAV01020764.1:13105-40295 GCA_019973955.1 Trichonephila inaurata madagascariensis
TTTAGAAGGGTCGACCCTAGAGCCTTTTCAATGATTCCTCGGCGATATCGTATTTTTCGCCAAGTGTGTCGCCAATTTGATTATCCTCGTCCCATCTTTTTTGGTTGTCGTTATCTTATTTTTCAAGTTCCAATGGGAAACGAACTTTGCCAGTAAAACTCAGTTTTCCCACAAGAAGAGTATTGATGCAGGGAAAATAACATACGTGGCATGTTTCAATGCCAGTTATATAAGGGTTGCCCAAGTAAAAAGTGGACACATGCAATTGTGTCAAAATGTTTGCAGCATTAGCAGCGCTACAGAACATGGACGTAAATGGAGGTAGGAGGTGTAAACCGCATACGACATGCAGTGATGAAACCTGTTCTTGGTAGAGGAAACAGATCAAAAGTAATATCCTGCTATTCATGGATGGGTCCATATCGGAGCAATGCTTGGTAGTATGGTTTCTGATTGCGGAAGGTGAGCTGAATGCAGGCAGTTATCAGTGAATGGGCTCAGTGTATGGCGAGTACTGCTTAGTTTGAACAACAGGTGCAAAGGTTTTTGTGAAGGATGATAAACGATATCAGACTCTCGTGAAGCCCAGACAACCTTAACAAAATTCTATTCAAAAATGTTGGAACACCTAACGTACAGTCCAGATTTGTCTCCCTGAAACCTTTTTCACTTAAGAGAGCCTTACGTTTCCATTCGGACGATGAGGTGAAGGAAGCTATGCAGACTCCCTGGGGAATCAACCACAGTCTTTCTACGGCGCAGACATAGACCCACTGCAGAAACAGTGGGACCTGTGTCACCAAGTCCAAGGCAATTTTTTTAAAATTCCAATAAAGGTATTCTTTTTATATTCAACTTGTCCACTTTTCATTTGAGCAGCCCTTATATTTTCTGATAGATTTAATATTAATAGTGATTAGTATTTGTAATAAATCTTTGTTTGTAATTCATCTTGCTGATGAACATTTTCTTCGATCTAAATTATTATTTAGTAAAACGCAGTGCACGCTTAAAATAGTATTTACACACCTCAATGAAATAGAACAGGAGTCGGTAGAGTTTTTCTACCTAAAATCGTGAATTTTACCAAAAATCGACAATTTTTTATGATTTTATTTTATAGACCATCTTTTAGCTTTATAAAAATACCAAGTTTATTATTTTCCATTTACTAGAACAAAAACTACAAGTGTTTTAGTAAAAGCAGATGTCATACTTTAAAATGCGTTTTACTGGAAATGTGTTTTTTAGAAAATGCTCGATTGAGGACAGAGATTGTTCAAAAAGTTTTAACAAATAATTAACTGAAATTTTTTGATTTTGTTCTGTATAAAAGTAGAAGTGTTTTGACCATCAGATTTATCAATCTCTGCTTTATTAAAAAAATTACGGTCCTTTATGGGAATATTTGTGTATAATCACTGCTTTTTTAAGCAACTTCACATAATAACTAAGAGAAAGTGTTCTAGGTTTTATTAAAATTGAAATATTTCTTATCCTGCAGGTCATTTTAAAAAGGAATAAAGCAACACCTCAAAATTGAAAATTTGTTCAAAAACTTTTTGTAGAGAATGGGCCCCGTTTATGTAATTTTTTGTCAATTTTCACCCATTTTTTCTCAATTTAGAAATAATAAATGCATTTTCTCTCCTTATTTTTAGCTTCCTTTTCTTAAAATGCACTAAATAAATCTAAAAACCACAAAAAATCCTCTTATCTTCATTTTTAAAAAAAAAAGATGTCGCAAGTAGTCAGATACCTTAAATAAATCCAAAGAAAATTTAGAATGATACATTATGTTTTGCTATATTTAAAAATAAAATAAAAATAACTTTATAATGTTTAGATCAGCGATACTCAACCTGCGGCCCACCGAGCCTTTTTAAGTAGTCCGGTCTTGGTTCAATGCCCTGAGAAAATTACTTATTTAAGAACGTAGTATTAAAAATTTGGTGGAAAATTCTTTGTCAAGAAATCACATATATCAATTTTGCTTTTTGCTGCTGGTGTCGTACAGGTACGAATTGATGTTCCTTTTCTATTTGGAACGGTTACGATTAGTGATAACAGACAACAGTGGAGTAGCGACAATTTTATGGGTGGAATTAATTTTTAACTATCTTTCATATCTTGCAAGCGAAAAATATTCGAAGAAAATATATCATTTCAAGACGATTGGAAGGTTGACTATTTTGTAGTGAAAAACAAACATGGATCAGTAATTGTTTGATTTGTCACGAAAGCGCTGTATTTAAAAAATACCAATAAACAGGATTCGTTCAATGTTCAATCACACTTTTCCTCGAAGATTTCTTTCAAGAGGTGATAAATAGGCTTTCTTGAATAATCTTTGCAACAGCAACAGTTTTGTCAGTGGTCATATCACTGCGGTAACAAATTCATCCTATGAAGTTTGTTATATTATTAGTAATCATATGAAACCATTTACTGATGCAGAAACTGTGAAGGAGTGTTTCTTATGGTATCCGACTACGTTCGGAACTGTGATTTTGCAAAAGCGTATAAATGGATAATATTTATCATATTTAGTGTCACTTAGATTAGAAAATGTATATAAATTGGTTTTAAGAATAGTGTTACGATAAAAATTTATTTAAGTACAATATTTTGACAAAAATGAACATAGAATGACCCATTTTCAAAATATTCTCCTTTCGTGAAAGATGCTTATATTATAATAATACTTTGCCTGTATATAGCTCAGACCTCCGTACAGAGGCTCAACTAGACATTTTGAAATATATAACTTAGAAGTGGGTTTATCCATGTTTTACGACAACAGAGGTGAGAAATTTTAAGAAAAAAACGCCGATAATTATTTCAATGGGTTGCAACTCTGAAAATAATTTGAATTTTTCAAAATTCATAGTTGCGCCTCTGTACAGAGGTTTGAGCTATATACAGGCAAAATATTATTATAATAGAAGCATTTTTCACGAAAGGAGAACATTTTGAAAAATAAGTTATTCTAAGTTCATTTTTTGCTAAAATATTGCATTTAAATAACTTTTTTTTGTCAAAATAAAACAATTTTATACTTGTATTCTAATCTGAGTGACATGAAAATTATCCATTTATGCGCTTTTTTAAAATCATGGTTCCGAACGTAGTCGGATACCTTAAATGCTTCTAATTCAGTGTTAGTGACAAAAATAAAAAATATATAACAAAAAAATATTAATTAAAAATGGAGAGCAAAACATGAGTTATAATATTTTGATCAAATTTCCACATTTTAATTTCCAATGTTATCTTGGTCTTAAGGCATTTCCCTCCCCCCTCCTCCGTTTATCCTAATGTTGCGGCCCGCGTGAAATAACTGACATATGTATGCTGCCCAACAGAAAAAAAGGTTGGGTACCCCTGGTTTAGATGGAATAAAGATTTCTATCCTTTGGACAAAAAAAAATATGAAGGGGAGAGAATGACAACACGGTGACCGATTATTTATGTGGGAACGAAACACAGATCATGTTGAAAAAATGCTTGCTAAAAATACTTTTACAACATCATTTAAACAATCTAACAGTGTTCATTATCTCTCCATATCATGTACAAAATCTATCATTATTCAGCTTCTATTTTTCCTCAATCGATTCTAATAAAAAACATGTGCTTTTGCACGTGTGCAGCAATATTTTGCCTCAAATGAGTCTTCACGAACGTAAAAGCGTGTTTTTGGCACATCAATTCTTATTGCAGTGAAGCAAATGATAAACTCGTTAAATAAACTGGTTTCATCTAAAAAATTTTATCGGTTCTGTAGAAGTTAATAACAGTTATTATCGTCTAGCAATAATATAACAAAGAATCACTTTTCGCTTGTGCGATGAGTAATGGTATGAGTTTAGAAGTTCTTTAAAGAGCTGCAATAAATTTTGTTGCAAAAGCTTTAAATATTATGAAAAGAAGAAATTTTCTGACTTATGAAAAACATTTCCTGCTTTTTCTAGTGTTTAATGTCAGAAATATTTTTACAATGGAATGGAAAAAATAATCAAAATACTATAAAATATGCCAGTTCGAGAAACTGACAAATACAGGATGTCAGGGGGCTTAAAGTAACCAAAAGTGATGGCTTATTATTACGGTACTGCCCATCAGAATGTAATAAAGTGTTCATCTGTGGATTGGCAAAGCCTCCGAGATTTTTTGGTCTAGTCCGATCGGCTGCACATGAGCGCATTATTCGGCAATCGCAGACGATACATTTTTTACACTGACTTCATTAGTAAAGACGTGGTTGCCACAGTAAAAGGTGCAGTGCGTACTTTGGTTAATGGAATTTAAATTACTCACGCGTGTACAGAGACGTGTTCGAACAGAATGGAATGTCGTTACTGGATTGTCTAATATAATCAGGAATACTTTAAAATGAATCACGCTCACGATCAACAGTGTCTTCCATTTCGAATAACTTAAGGATACTGACCAGTTACCAAAGTTCCCGTCCCTTTTAAAGTTCTTTCCCATTGGAGGATAGAGTTTGATGACGGAGTATCGACATTCCATTCTGTTCGAATGCGTCTCTGTACACGCGGGACTGATTTACATTCCGTTAACCAAAGAACGCACAGCACTTTTTGCTGTGGCATCCACATCTCTACTAATGAAGTCAGTGTAACAAGTTTATCGTCTGCTATTGTCGAATAAAGCGCGCACGTGTGGCCGATCGGACTAGATAGACCCAAAAAATCTCGGAGGGTTTTCTAATCCAAGGATTACCGGTTTATTACATTCTGATGGCTAGTTCCGTAATAATAAGCCATAACTTTTGGATACTTTAAGCCCGGATACCCTGTATTGGCGTTCTTTCTCCTCATAGCTCGCCAAGAAGGAAGCTAAATTAAGAAAAATAAAATAGCTTAAGGTATTCGACTACGTTCGGAACCGTGATTTTGCAAAAGCGTATAAATGTATACTATTTATGACATTAAGAGTTACTTAGATTAGAAAATGTATATAAAAATTGTTTTAAGAATATTATTACAATAAAAAATTATTTAAGTACAATATTTTGACAAAAAAATGAACATAGAATGACCCATTTTCAAAATATTCTCCTTTTGTGAAAAATGCTTCTATTATATTAATATTTTGCCTGTCTATAGCTCAGACCTCTGTATAGAGGCTAAACTAGAATTTTTGAAATATATAACTTAAATGTGGATTTATCCACATTTTATTACTATAGAGGAGAGAAATTTTAAGAAAAAAAAGCCGATAATTATTTCAATTGGTGGTAACTTTGAAACTAATGTGAATTTTTCAAAAATCCTAGTTCAGACTCTCTGGAGAAGTCTTTACTTTATATAAGCGCTCGCTCGCTAAATATTATTATTATAGAAACATTTTTTATAAAAGGAGAATGTTTTGAAAAAAGATTGTTCTAACTTTATTTTTTGCCAATATATTGTATTTAAATAAAAAAAATTTATCATACTATCCTTAAAACAATTTTATACATGCATTCTAATCTAAGTGACACTAAATATCATGAAAATGATACAATTATGTGCTTTTTTAAAATCACGGTGCCGAACGTAGTCGGATACCTTAATGATTTTAAGACTAATATTATAGCTTCGCGAAAGTTTGTATAATTTCTATATCTTTTATGCCGTTGTTTGAATCCCTTTGAAATATAAATTAAAGAAATTCGTTAATGTTTGCCTTAACCATTTAACTGGTTTACGCGTACACAGTACGGCCTGCCGAAAGCTGGCCACAGCCGGTTTCTCCGTACGCTGTATGTGCACTGATATTATCTTCTTTGTACCTCTTATTTGCCCCCATATTCTTAATTCTTATTGTGAGTAGTGTTTTTAAGATATGTAGCTTCTTCAAGTTACAGAAATACTTCTCATCTGGAATTTTCTTTGTTGTAAAGGTTGGAATTTGTCAATGAAGGCAGGAATTTGCATTCTTGAAAATATTCAATGAAGAACAGTGATCAGCAAGGCAATGTGCAATTTGTTGCTTGAGAAGATATGAAAATAGAAAGATAATCCAAAAAAGTCGATATTATCTCTGTCCCCATTGAAATGTGACTTGGTATTACATCATGCTTCAAATTGTGTGTGCATATATATATATGCACCCACACACAAAATCCCCATTTGAAAAAAAAGAGGTACGAGCATGAAATTTTTGTAAGTATAAGAGAGATTCTTTTAAGATATGTGAAACATTCTTCATAACATGCATATTGTACTTTAAAAAGCAAACATTTTTAGGATTTTTGTGTTCCATAATTATAAAATAAAATATAGTGGGAGAACTTTAATACTAAAAATTAAAGTAAGATTCTTCCACATTTTCTCAGTCGATTAAGTATTATGCTTAGTCCTATGCAATAAAAAAATGTACCTTTTTTTAAACATTTTGGTTAAAAAATTGACCATTTAAGACAGGGAAACTCAACCTTTTTTCCTGCCGGGCGGCATACATTTGGCAAATATTTCATGCGGACCGCAACGCGAGGATTAATGGAAAAAACATCATAAGACCAAGGCAATATTGGACACTTAAAATGAGGAAAATTGATCAAAATATTAAAACTTATAATTTAAGCTTATTTAATCTCTATTAAACAGACCTAAATTTTTTTTTTCGGTTTTATGCATTTTTTACCGAGTTATGGGATAGTTTCGGTTCCCTTTCATCCATGACTAATCCCTTAGTGTACATTCTACTTTCATACAAAGCTACCGTTTGATAATTTGATTTTTTCCCATTCGACTTCGATCTCTTATTTTTATTTCAAACATTAATTTATCAAATGCAGAATGGCAGCAAAGAGGAGTTTTGATTGCGAATTCCAAACTGAAATCAGTATTATTTATTTAAAATTAAAAATCTCAGTTTCACCCATAAAATGGTCACTACTCCAGTTCAATTCCCTACTTCAATGATATTTTTTATTACTAACCGCTTCAGTTACAAATAGAAAAATAATCTTACAATTCGTACCCGTACGACATCGACAGCAACGCTTATGGTACTTTACTTCGGAACTCTATCTACGTGTTTTTAAAGCTTAAATTACTGACGTGGTTGTCGCATACGAAAGCATAAATTTGCATTTTGCTTTGATACTCGTGGTTTGTTCTTATTCTCGATTTGGTAAACAACAACAACGCCCCTTCCCATCCATGATTTTTAGATGAGGGTAATTTTTTATGGTATTTTATGAAACCTTACTTCACATGTCATTATTAGTCTTCACAACAAGTTTGCTGCAATCATATATCTACGAGAATTTTTATTAAAATTTTAGTAAAAGTGTTTTTTGGTATTTTTCCGTTTCGCCGGCTCAGGCGATAAAGTCGCCGAAAATAATACAACCAACGCCAAACAGAATATTCCCGCTCTTTGATAACCTTTTACCACCACATTTTCAAAATAAAGCAGGGTTTTTTTCTTATCAGTAACGTCTTTTTCATAATACAACAAAAATTGATGAAAAACCAATGAGAACTTTCATTAATATTTTTTATGTGTATATTGTGTGTTGCAGCCAATAACGCCAACTTGGCGAGATTTGTGCCGGCGAAGCGGAAAAGTACTTGTTTTTCTCTCAGAGATTGGGATTCATACATGCAAAGGATTTGTACCGCATAATTTTGGACAAAAATTTGAAAAACGATGAAATTTACTTAACCAGAAATGTAAAAAAATAAATAAATAATATGTTTATTTTATACCAAATAATGATTCCGTGGTTTTTTCCCCAGAGAATATAAGCCCTCAAAGTTTCGTGGTTTGAATGAAATAATTATCTGATAGTACACAGAACCATTGTGTTTTTCTGGTAATTATGGAATGCATACCATTCTCTCCTTAAAATAAACGAGAGAATGAAATAATACATGATTGTTACCTAAATGGATTATTTAGATAATGCATCTGAATGAGATACATTAGAACTAAATAATGCATATTCTTTAATTTACTAATGGAACATTATCTGTCAAAACAATGTTTTGAATTTTGAATCTCTTTCATTAATTATTATAAAAATTATTTTTTCTTTATTATTTTTTTTATATTTTATCTATACAAAGAGATTAAATTCATTTTATTTTATTTTTTTAAAATTCTTTTGTCTTTTCGTAATTCTGTTCTTCATAAACTTTTTCGATAAGAATTAATCGTTTGCTCTTTATTAATTTCGCGCCGTCTTTTACTTGTAGAACAGCGCTGAACTTAAACATTTTTTTCTTCGGAATCATTCAAGATGTAATTTCACAATTATTATTTTTTCATTTTTAATAGCAAGGGCTTTGCTTTTTAAGCTCAAATTTTTCTCACATTGCTAAGGTTTTTTAAAGATCATCATCATAATAAATAATCATCATGGGATTCATTATGAGATTAAATTAAATTCGAAATTGGATATCATCAAAAATTGAATACGACTTATTTGTTATTGCGGACATAATTCGAAAAACTTTTATTCTTTCATATATTCTGGCATTTTAAAAACATGATGAAAAAGCAATAAATCAACTTTCTATGGTTAGAAAAAATTATGGATTTAAATGGACAAATATAAAAAAGGCAGCAGAGAAAATGTGATTTTGTAGCATTTGTGGTCAATTAAATTTTTTTTTATTTCGTAACAAAAATATATACTTTTAAGGTGTTTGGATATAATTTTTTTTAGCCTCGCACTCTAAAACTTAGCGAGGGTAGCAAACAATTTGTTATTCTATCTGTAAAAATAGATGAAGTCCCAACTGAATTAAAGTTAATACGTTTTAAACACATTTGACATCTACATTTTTCAACATCTTAATCGTAATAATTTCTCTCTTTTAACGTGATATCATGTTTTTTCAATAAATAAAACAAAGCTTCTTTCGAACATTGAGAAGGCTGTAAAAATAAATATGGCTGTCCATTTAGTCAACATTAAACACTTTCATTTATCTTAAAAGCAAGTCATATCTCATCTTTATCTAACACGAACAAAAAGGTGAAATAAAACAGTTTTTTTTTGTCTGAATATATTTTATATTCTTATATCCTTCAATTTGCTTTATCAAAAATAAAACAGTACGAAAGAGGCTTGCATATAAATCTTTCCAACTCTAGACATATCTCTTTTAAGTAATGTTTATAATAAATTAGAGAAATCAAAATACAACGCACTCACTTTAATACGCCTTGATTTCATTCTTATTTGATGTTGAGCGTGATAACTTGCAGTTCAGAGTTAATTTATTAAACCAAGATATATATATATATATATACTTAAGTTTGTTTTTACTGCAACTCATCTGGGGTTTTCTAATAGGATTTTAAAACCAGTGTTGTGTACCGAAGATTTTTGGTAAAAAAACCAATGAACTGATTTTAATATGACCTTGAATATTCTCAAGTGTAAACATTTTGTTTGCGTAAAAAAATTTACAATTTTATGGTTGCTAACAGTAGGCTTGTTGTTGTGTTAACTTATTCTTTAAACTTTTGATCAGCTGTAATAAAAATCAGATACTTACTTAAATATATTCATGTATAAAACGGTTTTATACAAAAATTAAATATCTATATTTCGCCCAAAAATTGAAGCACTATTTTGATAAGAGGCGAATGTGGGTCACTAGTTCACATTTTAAGAACTGCTAGCAACGGAATTTTGATATTAATTTAAAATATGAAACTCTAAAAAAAAAAAAAGAGCATGCATTGTATGACAGGGTGTTCCGAAACTCAACGTCAGCCGGGTGCGGAGTGAAAGGGAGGTTCATATCAGTTTCAGGAAAAATATAAAAAAATCCATATCACTTTATGACAACCTTCTAACTGTTGTTGGTGTTTGGGGATTCGTCTTAAGATCAACCATAACCAGTTTCAAACTCAAATTTATTATCCCACTGACTTAACTAATACAACTAAAGGCAGGAAACCCACTACGTAATTAATCAGAAGAGCAATCGCATGGCCTAAAGGATACTTAACATATAAGTGTAATTCACTTACTCTTGGAACACTTTATCTTCTACGCTGGAATTCACCTTAATTCTCTTACTAATTACGACCTATGGTCGTAATCCTAAAGCTCAATTTTATCACTTATTCTCCAATTATCAATAATTGACCATCCAGCGACGATCCGTCGACTAACATCGTGTACCTAAATGTCAACGCTTAAATAGAACCGCTCATTTGCATAAATAACGTCTTCTTCTTCGGGAGAAAGTTTTCAATAGAACATACAGTTAAAAAGAAATAAATATACCCTAAGAGGATTAGTTGAAGGTTCTCGGATAGACCCGTTACCACTTGGCTAAGTGATAATTAGAATATTTTTAAAAATGTGGAAAAAATTGATACCTTCATCACATCATTAGGTACAGTGACCACAAATTTCACAACTTTACAATAAGTTTTTACGAACGTAATCTTACATATCCGTGCTATTAATCACAGTCACGAATCGAGCAAAACACTTTGCGGGTTCAGTTAAAATTAATGTAGTCTGTTTGAGTCGGGGGGGGGTGAGAAAATGACGTTCCTTTTGACTCTCCATAAAAAGAAAATATTGCTCACCACCAAAGCCAAGCCCTTCAAAGGACGGCCTATTTAGTTAAGATGCCAAAAAGGTACAACACTTTCTATTCATAACAATCATAGTCAATTTTTTTATTTGCAAAACATCTCTCTATTTTAAAAACGACTGTGTTGACGACCTCCATCGCATCATAAGGTACTATGACCTCAAACTCTACAATTTTACAGTGATTTTTCGATTCCTACTTTTAGTTCTCTCTCTCCCTAATATATATATTTCAAGTTCAAATACAGTTTTTTAAGTTTGCAATGGATGACACTTGATGTGAATACAGTTTTTTCAAATATTAACTCATTAATTAAATTGAAAAATGAATAAATAGAAACAAATAAGAATAACAGTTTACAGCATATACAGAAAGGAAAATTGTTCGTTGTGCCCCTGTAGCGCAATGAACAGCGCGTTGGATTTCTAACCTAAAGGTTGTGGGTTCGAATCCTGCCTGGGATGGCCTAATTTCTGAGAATGTGATTTCTTCTTTACTATACTATTTTATTAGAATAATTAAATCAAATTAATAATAAGTGGGTAGCCTGGTGGTTAGAGCATCGGACTCCAGACCGGAAGGCCTGGGTTCGATGCCCGATGCCACCAAATACCCTCCGAGTACACACGGTATACGTGCTCGTTAAATCAGTGGGTCTGAAAGTCTTGTGGGCTGAATCACGAGTGCTGGGGACTGGAGAATATTTCCCTCCCCTCTAATCCCATGACAAAATTGTGGAGGTGGAGATAGGTAGTGTCGCCATCTATCGTCCCTTCGGGGAATTTCGCCGAGCTAATTCGTATTGTCACCTGTATGGTGCTCAAGGCCTATGCCGAAGACAGGCGTACTTCTAGCCCCTTACCACGATGAATTTCGTGGGCCTCGTTCTGACTACGTCAGACAGGTGGCATTAGCCATAACACAACAACAATAAAAAAATAGTAACAAACAAACAAACAAAAATAGTCCAAAACCATATTTAGAAAGGAAACTACCGGTTGATTCAAAATTAGTGTGACCAATATTAAAAGCATATAACTATGAATGGCAATTTTTTATCGCTTTGCTGCCAGTTATATTTTAAAAATGAAACACATTTAAAATTACCAATATAACTGTTTTTATTAGTGGGAGTAAATTATGGCTCCTGAATTTGAACCTCAAACCCGAAACGAGTTTTAATCCTTTTGAAGGATGTTTGCTCAAATTCTGTTATAAATAAAGCATTAAAAATCAGAAAAAATATTTTGCTAATTGATTACTATCTAAACTTTGAAAAGAAATAAAATTTGGCTGGCAATCAAAAGCTCCAGGTAAAAAAATGCGGACAAAAGAATTCCTTAAGGAAACAGAAAAAAAGAAGCTGTAAAGACTTATCATTGTAGTAAGTCCTCTGCCTCAAAGAACTTCAGCAAAGAAACTATAGGTATTGCAATCGACAATTTGTCTTCAGATAAAGAAAATTGGCTATAAAAATGTAAACAAACCAGTCTGTCTTAAAATGTCTGTTAAGACAGTAGAAAAACGAAGAAAACGTTCTTGGTCTCTGTGTTTAATGTTACGCAGAGGTAGATATAAAGCATGGATAACATCAGATGAAACACTGTTTCATCTGACATTCCCAACTGGTAAAGCGAAGATACAATATATGTACTGCAAAAAAACGTCTAAAAGACACAGCTGTTTTGCAAAATGCAAGTTGGCCGTCAGGTGTTATGTGTGAGGGAATGTCTTCTAATGGCTTAACAAGACCATTTTTTGTAGAACCCAACTTTAAAATTGATGCTAAATACTATAAGAATAAAGTTTTGAAACACTTGATTAAAAAAGGTAAACGTCTTTATCCTCAAGAAACTTTGTTTTGCACCAAGATTCTGCACCGAGTCATACTGCAAAAACAACTATAAAATGGCTAAAAGATAAAAAAATAAATTTTCTGCCACCTGAGAAATAGTTACCACTATCTCCTGACTGTGTTCATTGCGATTATTTTTTATGGGATACTTAAAAAACAATTATGCAGACGTAAAGTAAGAATTCTCAAAAAAAAAAAAAAGTGCTTCAAAAAGCAATCAAAGAGGAAGCTGGAAAAATATCCTCAAAAATGGTCAAAAAGGCTTTTTGGCTTGGTGAAAACGCTCAAGCAAAATGTACCATGCCAAAGGAAACCACATTGAAAATTTCATGTAAATAACTTAATTCGAAAAAAATTATGATACTCTGAAACTGGTCACACTTTCTTTTAATCAACCGGTATAAAAATTACAAGCAAAATCGCTTCCTATTTTGTCACTTATTGTGATTCTGTCCTATGTATATACATATTTATATTAATTGTAACTATTTAATGAAAAGTAAATCAAATAAAATTTTTCTGTGTTAACCTAAGTGGAAAAATATACTTAATTTTTTTTATATTACTTGTTTCATCTACGTGATCTTACACAGCCATGATATTAACCATAATCATAAAATGAAGCGTTTCTTTTTCAATTTTTTTTAGAATTGATATGACCCCCTCCCCTTTCAACCTGTGACCGCTTGACGTTGAATTTTGGGACACCCTGGACAAATACAACGTATAAAATTCATAATTTTCCTATATTTTTGTGCCTCGCATAGGAGAGACTTGACCTTCCCCCCCCCCTCCAAAAAAATGAAAAAGAATATATCTGAAACTTTTATAAAATAAGATATTTTTTAAAAATATAGCTATTTTTAATAGTAAAATTACGAATGATATTTTTTTCCATTACGATATCTTCAAAGCTATTCCAACGCTTATTATTCTTGACTCTCTTTAGTTTAACACTGCTTATAGAAAACAATATTGTTACGTAGATCCGAGGATTCGGGGATTTTATGCAAAACAATCACAAAGAAAATAAACAGTTCTTCAAGAGCGATGTGGATTTATTAACAAAAATCCAATCCTATAAATACAGGATTCAGCAACAATATTCACAGAGTAAATATCCGAAGGTCTTCACACCTTCAACAGCAATCAAACACAATAACCAGTGTTTAAAAATACACGTAAGTAAAGATTATTCACAAGCACCGCTGAGCTAATTGCTAATCAAAACAATCCTCACTACTCTCTGGTTTAATCCAGACTCATCGCCGTTCAGGCGAGCATCTTTTTATAGGCGCGACAGAAACTTCCAGAAATATAACAGCTCGTGTCATTGAACGTGACACTAGTGGAGAGATCTACTACTTTCTAGAAGATTCCAGAGGGTTCCGAATTCGCCAACATGGTCGCCAATGACGCCAAAATGGTCGCCAAAGTCGCCAAAAATGATGCCAACTTGGCTCTATCGCCAAGATTTTGCCAAGTTCTCATTGAATCGCCATTATAACGTAAGGGGCGGCATTGCTTGTGAGTAGCACATTTTTAATATGAAATAAATATAACATAGAGTAATATAAATGCATTAAACACTCAAGTACAAATTATTTACACTATTTACACAAAATTCGGAGCAATATGAAATTCAACTTCTTATCTAAATAACGCTGAATGAGAGAAAGAGATTTCTTTAACACTTTACCTACCGACGGTACTTATAAGTACCACTCACTTTAAAATTACATAGAACAACCATTTTTTACGAATACTCTGACGATATTTAGCAGGAATATTTTTTTCAATTCATTCTTCTAAGATATATGGCAGCGCAGGTTCCATGATGAGTATTTTGGCGGGGAAGGCGAATAGTTTTAAAGCAGAAGTTACGTTTTCATCTGACATTTTGATCGGATTACGAAAATTGTTGTATTTGTTCCGAAAAAGTATTTAATATCAAAAGGTAAGTGTCTTATTTATTTATTTTTTGTATGTTAGTTAAGACCTTAGAAAACGATTTGACTTTTTGTTTTAAGTGAACAGTGTGTATAACTAATTTTACAGTTGAATAACTTTGTGATACTTATAAGTACGAACAGCACACTGGATATCAGAGCAAGAACTTGTATTGTGTTGAAGCGTCATCACTATAGTACAGGGGTACTCAACCTTTTTTTCTGTTGGGCCGCATAGATATGTCAGCTATTTCACGCGGGCCACATACATATGTTAGTTATTTCCCACAGGCCGCAACATGAGGGGAAAAAGGAAGAGGAGGGGGAGAAATGCTTTAAGACCAAGATAACATTGGAAATTTAAAATGTGAAAAAATTGATCTGAATAGTATAACTCCTGTTTTGCTTTTTTTGATTATTATTTGTTTTTGTCACTAACACTAAATTAGAAACACACTCATTTAAGAAGCACTCCTTCACACTTTCTGCATCAGAAAATGGTTTCGTATGATTACCAATAATATAACAAACTTCATAGTATATCTTTGTTACCGCTGTGATATTACCACTGACAAAACACTTTGTTGTTGTTGCAAAGATTAATCACGAAAGCTTATTTATCACCTCTTGAATCAGATCTTTGAAGAAAAGTGTCATAGAACGATTCCTGTTTATTGGTATTTTTTAATTACAGCACTCTAGTGACAAATCAAACAATCCCCGATCCATGTTTGTTTTTCACTACAAAATAGTGAACCTCCCAATAGTCTTGAAATGATATATTTTCTTCGAACATTTTTCGCTTTCAAGTTATGAAAGATAGTTAGAAATTAGTTCCACCCATAAAATTGTCGCTACTCCACTGTTGTCTGTAACCATTAACGTAACCATTAAAAATAGGAAAAAGAATCTTAATTCGCACCCACTGACATCGACAGTGGAAAGCAAAATTGATATATTTCATTTCTTGACAAAGAATTTAGCCCCAAATTTTTAATACTTTTTTCTTAACTAAATTAATTTCTCAGAGCAATAGGGCATGAGACCGGGCCACTTAAAAAAGGCTCGGAAGGCCGCTGGTTGAGTATCGTTGCTATAGTGCAATAGACTTAGGCGTTTTTGCCATTTTTTTTTTTAGCTTAACTTATTTATTTTGTATTTTTACCTTTTTGTTTTACGTTTCCAAAAAATTTTGAACTTTGAATCTGAGCTTGTTTTTATTTATTTATTTGCCACACATTTAAATGAAATATCTCTTCTTATTTCAGAAATTAACAACATTTTAATTTTTTCATGTGCAACTGAGATTTAACAATAATAGGAGGTTTTCAAGGTGCTATTGTTTACTTTTTTCTTTTTCTTAGAATGTCTAGAAAAACGAAGTGAGTCTTCAAGACGCTTTGGATTTATTACAGAACCTATATATAATATATATACCATATGAAAGCAGTGATACACTAAAAGATAATTCTTCAGATGAAGAAGTCCTAGCAAATTATCAACTCTAATTTTCGTTAGATTTTTAAGATGACGATTAAGAAAGTGAACAGGACTCAAGGTGCAGTAGTACATGTTAAAAAAATACAGCATTTCTGAACTCCAAGATGCAGTGCTTTAAAAAACATTCAATCGAAACCTCACGCAAAATGCACAACGTATAATGAATTCGTGTGTATTAATAAAAAGAAAAACTGTTTCCTTGAATATCAACAAATTAAGTTTTTTGGTAAAACCTACTTTTATGTGTAAAAAAGTAAATAAATTTTTTAAATTTCAAAATTTTCAAAAATAAGTATTTTGTGCTGTAAAATATTAGTGTTCTCTGGTTATTTAGCATTTTTAAGGGTTAAAAACTCTGTTAAAAAAGTCATCCGGTCTTTTTGTATTATCAGAATATTTTAGGCCTTTGTATACTGACTGTACTTTAAAGTACCATTTTCATTCATTAGCTCTAACGGATTAAATTTCCCAAAGTTGAGTATTTTATTTATGTATATCCCTTAATTTTCAATGTAGGGATTAAAAAAAAAAATATTGTATGAAAAAAAATTGCCGTAAATTATAATGCGGTAGATAAAGGGTTAAAACATCTGACTTAATCATAAAACGTGGAAACTCTTCAATTGCTGTGAAATTACCTTATATCTTGAAAATGGCATTAAAAAATACAAGACTGCATTTGAATTTATTGAAAATAGACATTATTTTCTTACTGGGTTTTGTCTGTGATTTTATTCCATTCTGCCGTGTCTATTCATTCCAGCGAACACTCAAGAAATTGATTAAGCAAACAACGAACTAAAGTGAGACGCTTATTCTGAGATTCAATTTCCTGTAAAGAACACGAGAATTTAATGCTGAGATTTATGCCTTAAGCGGAAGAGATATAATTTGACTTCATATCGTAATAACTGACATGGGTTTAACTTGGATTACGTTGAATTTCGATATAGGATTAATATGATAGTTGTTGAATCGATTCAGTTGTAACTGGCATTTAATTTTAATACATTAAAGAGAAGAATTTATAATCTCCTCTCAAGAGTGTTTGACTTTCGAATTCTGAGTTGGTTACTTGAGTTAGCAGTTATTTAAATAAGTAATATTTTAAAACTAAGTATTCGGAAATAACATAACAAAACAGAAATTATACACTCTTGTAAAAAAGCATCATGAAGAAAATGACTTTTTTATTGAAATTAACCTTTTAATGCTATGCACGGATATTGAAAAGATTATAAAAAGAAATATAAAAAAAAAAAATTTAAGTCAATTCCTACTTAGATCAACGAAGAAATTTTTATTTTAATTACTTTTTGTTAAATAGTTACAATTAATAAACACAAGTACATGCATAAGACAGAATCACAACATTAAGTGGCAAAATAAAAGGCGATTTTAATTGCAATTTTCCATTTTCTTTTCTATATATAGTGTTGGACTATTATTTTTTGTTTGTAACTATTTATTCATTAATTAAATTTAAGTATTCCAATAAAATAGTATAGTAAAAAGAAATCGCATTCTCAGAAATTAGGCCATCCCGGGTGGGATTCAAACCCGCGATCTTTGAATTAGAAGTCCAACGCGCAATCCATTGCGCTACAGGAACACAACGAGCGATTTTCAGTTTTATATGTAGTATTTGACTATTATTTTTGTTTGTTACTAATTATTAATTAATTAATTAATTAATATTTGAAAAACTATATTAACATTAAGTGCCATCCACTAGAAGTTTAAAAAAATGTATTTGAACTTGAGTGGATGAATAAAAAGTATTTTATCAGCGATTCAAAATTCGAACAACCTATATATATAGAGAGAGAGGGGGGAGAGAGAGAGGAAGGGAGAGAAAGAGAGTGAACTAATAGAAAGAATTGAAAATTCATAATCATGATGCCTATCAATGGTTAGCAAATGTACATTGAATGATAAAATCAGTAATAGGAGACCACCAATCTCCTGCTCAAGTGTCGCACTCGTCACTTGACCATGGTTCAAAATTGTGAGGTATGTCGCCAATATCTTCCCTGTAGCTTTATAATGAGACGTAAATATACTCATTTATAGGTAAATATCGAGTTACATTTAAGTGGACAAGCCGGCTGGGTGGCGTGGTTAGTTTGTCACCGGCCTCCTGCACCCAAGGTTGGGAGCTCGACCCCAGCCCAAGTCGGTGGATTTTCATGATGCAGAAAATTGACAGCGACCCTGTCGCATGATTATACGAGATGTAAAAGATCACTAGAGTATCTGTTTGGCTTGGATGCTCCTGGCAAAATTAAATCCTAGTACAGGTTCGCATGGTCAGAGATCAGGTGCGTCCCTCTAGGGAGGAAACAGGACCCCAAAATTACTTGCGGCGATTGGTATCCTGGTGAAATATATAGAGACGCGCTAAAAAGAGATACCAGCTTCAGGGGAATGTACAAGGTCTACAGTGGTAAAACACAAATCCGCAGTCCATTAGAAATAAAAAAGTAGCATTTAAGTGGACATAGCCGATATGAGGAAATAGAATTAATACTAAATAAACTATTTGTGTGTAATGAGAATACTGTTGCCATTTAAGAATTGAAATGAATGAAAAAAGATATTGTACGTGAAAAAGTCTGTGAGCAAGCCCTAATTTTATATTTCTTTTTTATGTCACAAAAATCGTGTTTTATTTGATTTTTTTCTATTTTACAGTATCCTTTCTCAGATTAATTTGAGAATTCGAAATCACAGAACTAAAATAAAGATACAAGTTTCCGATTCTGATGCAATAGTTTTTGAAAATAAAAAATTCCAACTTAAAATTTAAATACTTTATTAAATAATTCAAACAAGAACAGTTTGAAATGACTACATTGAATAATAATGTAAGACTTTAAATAAGGTTAAATATCAATGAAATTTAAATTATATTGAATTAATTACACATGAATATGTATATCTCAAGTATGATCAAGTATAACTTTTTTTAGCATTATAAAATTGTTTGAATTAGGCTTAAGCTGTGACGAAATTCCAAGTTATTTGTCGGCTTGTAGTATGTGCTGGTCCTGCGCTTAGATTTTAAGATAATGGTCTATTTATATACGATGCTGGGGTCCATTGTGTGTTCGTGACTGAGTGAAGGATTCAAAAATAAATGATCCCATCAAAAGAATCTGCAATCGAAAACAACCTTGTTCTAAAAGTCATACTTTAAAAAATACGAGACAAAAGATTATATCAATATACATAAATAAGAGGGGAAATTATTAAAGGAAATTTATGTTTTTCAAAACTCAATTTCTTTTATTAAATGATAAAATTCGTCTACACGATGTTAGTGGATAAAATATTCAACATGGAAGTATCTTGTTGAATAGAATAGTAATTGGTGGAATGGTTGCAATTTCCAAGGTTAATCAGTATTTCGTGCCAGAAAGTGTTTCGTAACCAGATAATTGAACCAAAATATAACTTCGTATTTATTGCATGTTCTTCTCTAAATTTTGTTTTATAACCTTATTTTATGCCGGTTACTCATAGCATTAACATTGAAGGCGATAACGAAATGAAATCGTGTATGCCAAAATTAAAGAGATGTTAATTACTTTGTTAATTGCCTTCATAAAAAAGTTTATATCGGAAGATTTGATGTTTTTTTTTATCCTTATATATTGATAAATGCCTTAGTAATTTATTTTTCTCATTATTTTATTATGTGTTATATCTTATAATTTTCTTAATTGATAGTTAATGATAAAATTTTTCTCCTGCTGAAAACGTCAGGGGCGTCTTTTTAAGTTATTATTTTAAGCCTATAAGTAGGAGTACGCAATTGTTTTGCCTCAAGGCCACATTGTACCTAAGAGCTGCTCCTTTTTAAAGTGATTGTTTGTATTTGTTAGCTTCGCATCTCAGAAAAGCAGTGGTGTAACGTACACCCCTGTATCGCGAAGGGGGGGGGGGCTAGGGGGCCCAAAGCCTGACTGACCCTAAACTGACTGACATTGCAGGAGGACCCTAACGTTCTTCGTTACGCCACTGCAGAAAAGGTATAAATTGCACCATAAAAAAATCAATAAATACAACTTAAATAAAATAGTAGCAGTTTATTTGATTTATTTATTGCGCTAACTTCATATCATGTATTGTCATTAATTTTACAATCAGTTTAATGAGACAAATGTACCCTATCACACTTTTCTACAATTGTTTTTTTGAAATCGGGAGATTGTTGAAATTCTCAACACAGCCAACAAGTTCATGTCCCCCAGTTTGTATCTGAGATTGGTCATGGCAACTTTAAAAGTTGCTTGAGCAAATTTAATTTAGTTCCGTCATCTTCCTGTGACTGTAATATTGGTGGCGAGGAAAATGTAGAACAGGTGCTCCTTCTGTGTTCCAAGTATATCAGAGAGAGAGAAAGATCCTAAGATTGGTTTTCAAGGGACTTATTGTAAATTGGTCTTCGAATTTTCACCAACTTCTTTCAACCAAAAGTGTTTTTTGAAAAGTTTCGTGAATTTGTTGTTAATATTTGTAATCCTTCATAACCTCAATTTTTTTCCTTCTTTCCTTTGAATTGTGTGATTAATACTTACTTCTCTGTGAGCCACGTGTGATACTTTGGGATATGGTCGCTCTTTGGTAACCATATCTTTGATAGTCAGCGTGAATTAGAGGTGTGGGATTTTCAAAATGATCAGACATTTTTAAATTCTTAATATGACTTTATTAAGAATATAACTTAAACTTCTAATAATTTAAATAAATTTAAATAAGTGAGAATCTAATAAACCAAACACACAGCGATAGTTAAGCCGAATCACGTAATTTAGACCACTTTATCTAAATAATTATATTATCCGCTTACTCTCAATTCTGATATTACAAGTCCTAATATCAAATAATCAGTCCTACCTTAATCCAAAATATTACGGTACGGAAACACTTGGGCGCGCGTGCAATGGTATGCACCTTGTATCAATGGCTGAATATCTCAGTAACTTTATGATAGGCCGTCAATTCACACTCGTATCTCTTCCAAACATAACTTTAACTAAATTGCCATTCTGCTTACTGAAACTTCTGTTCTTTTAAAAGCTATCTTATTTGCATTTCATAATCGTATTTTACTTCTTGGATTTTGGTTGGAAAAGATTTGCTATTAATCTTGGCCGTCAAAGAACCCAGAGGTTATGTTACAGAAAAGACGCGTGAGCCCGGCACATTTTTGTGGTGCACGGGGATTTTATGCTTGTTTTCAATAAAAACAAACTTGTATCTGAATTTACTTTTGTTAATCTTCACGCAAGAAAAACGCTGCTCACAAATATATGTCGACCCAAATATAGAGCGCATTTTCTCTATATTTGGGTTTCTGACTCACTCGTCGCGATTTGCCCCCCCCCCCTTCAAATATTTGGACGAAAAATGGAAAAACCTTTGCAGACGAATGTGTTGTCGTAACTAAATGACAAGCACTGAGTGCTATTCTTATTGATTTTACTCTATGAGCCATTCATAATAATATGATGACTCATAGTTTTTTCCAGAGACCAAACCGCACTATAATGCAGGTATATGTTATACAGAAATTACACTTTTGCCGTATCCAAAAAAACAAATTTAATTTTAAAGTTTTATTAATCTTTAAATAATTATTTTATCGATAAAACAATAAAATATAAATAAGTACGGTTAATTAAAAACAATAAGTATCATTCATTAAAATAATGTTATTAGATAGACAGTATTTCAAACACAGCAAATGCAATAGTCTGATTTAATTAAAGCTGCTTTAGAGTTTGATATTATCAGAGAAGGCAGTTGGCTAATATATAAATTGAAATTTTGCTATTTTAAAACATTCCAATCACCAAAATGTTTGATAAATTCCACATTCTTCTAGCATTCCTACCACAACTACGTGAGTAATTATGTAAAATCTTTGTCAAAACAAGCATTAAAAACATCCAATTACTAGATTTTTTACAAATTTCAGGAACCGAACTCTTAACCCTATGATTATAAATCTACAATTCTGCGAACTAAGGTTATCGCAGCTCTTCAGGCGGCAAAAGGAGGAATGTTTTCCCGGAAGATGGTGTAAAGATAATAATTCTATTTCTGTAAAACACGAAAACACCCAAACAACCAATCTGTCCTCAGCAAAGCTAGTTATTACTGAAACGCCGAAAAAAAGATGTTTTTCTTTAAAATTATCTCTGTGGCCACTTAATAACATGTAATGAAGTTTTCTTTGAAACATTAAAAACGATAAATAAAGTATATTTCAACTGAAAATGGTAGAATTAAAATTGTTTAAGAATATTTAAATCAGATGAAATTCGAGTTAATCTGCAAAGGAATTTAAGAATAAAATTTGAAACTAAATATACATATTTAAGTTAATAATATACCGGGCGTCCAAAAAGTATGACTACACTTTCAAATTTTAATTACAAATAAACAAATAAAAGATTTTATAACGGGTTCTATTCAGGTCTTTTATTAATCTTCTTGAGGAAAATATTCTTTAACTGTGATTTTAATTTAAAAATCGGGTTCGGTACAGATGGTAAGATTTTATGTAAATGTAACTATACTATTTAAGTACCTGTCGTTGAGTAGGTGAAAAATGGTTAAGCGTTGATCGTTAATCTAAATTCCAAGGGTTAGTAGACAGTGAATGGTGATCTTTCATCTTAAGATTAATACTTGAAGGAGATAGCCGGCTGGGTGGCGTGGTTGATTTGTCGCTGGCCTTCTGCACCTTAGGTTGCAGGTTCGATCCTAGCCAAAGTCGGTGGATTTTCATGAGGCATAAAATTGACAGAGGTTATGTCGGATGATTATACGGCATGTTAAAGATCTCTAGAATGTCTGTGTGACTTGGGTGCTCTCGGCAAAATTAGATCCTAATACGGGTTCACCTCTTCAGAGCCCAAGTGCCTCCCTATAGGGAGGAAACCTGGTGTCAAATTTACCTGCGGCGATTGGTATCCACCTTGTAACGTCTTCGTCTCGCAGCTGTGTTCGGCAGCTTTGTGGAAATAATCACCACACGTGCAAAGACACAGGTGCAACTTTGAATTATTGCGTAGTACCATCTTGGATCGCCCACCGACCTTTTACATCACGAGGAACCCTTTCCTGTCGCTGTCAGAATGCAAAAGCGCCGCCTCTGATCCCCGATCAGAGAGAGGGAGAGCCAAAGGAGAGATGCTTTTGACCCCTCGATGGAAGCAGGCGAGCTAAAATGGAACTCTCCTCTCACAAACCACTGTTTGAACTCTAATAATCTTTTAATAAGTTTAATAATGTATAATTCTGTAAATAATAGCTGTGGCGCAAACAAGCTAAATATTTAAATTAATCAATTTTACGCTACCGTTATTTATCTCAAACGTCACAAACTGTATGGTGCCGCTCTAATAAGAGATACCAACTTCCGGGGATTGTGTGTGTGTACTAGGTCTTCAATGGTAAAACTCTAATCCGCAGTCTATTAGAAATAAAAAAAAATATTTGAAGGATAATCCACATCAAGAAGTGGTTAAGTAACTTGGAACTATCCATACTCTCGGGCTTCAAGAAGGACCATACAAGAAATTGCTACTCTGGATAAGTACGTTCGATAATTTAGTTATTATATTACGGGTTAGGATTTCATATTGGTTGCAGAGTTAAGTTATAAAAGTGTATTTCGTAAAGTGTTGACTACCAAATAAAATTAGCTATTTTATGACCATGTCTGCTTCTTCCTCAAGTCATTTCGCACCCGCGACCTCCAGATCGCGGTAATATTATTCACTTGTGGGTTTTTTATATTCCACGAAGAAAATACCAATTCTTTTAAATGTTTTATTGCACCACTTCAATGGGCTCACCAAAGTCGAGTGCAGCACATCCAATCCATACGAGTAACGTCATTTTAGGTTCTGCTAGGGCTACCAGATATTGTTTGGGGTAATAAGCTTTCTATCGTCATAACTCTTTCACGCCAACTTATAAATTGTGCATCTTGAAGATGGGCTTCTTTATATGTAGTCTGAAATTCACGTTGTACATGTGTTGCAGATTTAAATTCGATAAACCATGCTACAACTTGCAATTGCTCTTGCGGTGAAACGATAATGTTGGAAAGCTTGGACGCTGCACCATATAATTTGCATTTTATTAAATAGAAACTTTATTTTTTCTTCATAGAACATGAAGAAAGAACACGAAAAATTTTAATTCATTTTTGGAAGTGTAGCCATGTTTTTCGGACACACTAAAAATTAGCGCAATTGTATGAAACGAAGTAATACTCGCATTCTAGTGTCTAAGAAGGTGCTCCAAAATATTTTTGAGCTTCTAGTTCATCTGTAATTTATTGAAATTCGTAGATTTATTTTTTTATGCCCATAAATTCTTATGTTCAGTTTTGATGTTCGAAATAAATTGTCGTGATAAATTATAGAGTTATTCTGTTAAGCCTAATTCGTGTTATCTCTTTAAAGCTTTGTTAAGTCTATTTAACTTTTAAATGAAATAACCAATGTGTTAATACCATTTGTTTTCTTTTCTCGGAATTAAAAACACTATATGGAATTTAAAGTCTACAAAAGCCTTAAAAATTTTCAGTAGAATTAATGAAATTCTCTTATTATTACTGCATGTTTTTTATTCCAAACGAAAAAAGAATTGAAACAGGTTCTATTTATTTCAACCAAAAAATGTCATCAAGAACACTGGTGAAACATTTCAAAGAAACTAGTTTCATTTTTTGTTGCAAATTTTACATAATTCATAAGATATATTAATGTCTTGAATGGGCGAATATAAAAACTTACTGAATAAATTTGACTTTATTCTAATATTAACAGCAAAACTTTCAACTATTTACATAAGTTACCATGACTAGTTTTCATGTATTTGTTTTCTTTTTCAAATCCATAAATCCATCCCAAGTTGTATTTTTAAACATTACATTACATTGAGTTACATTTGTTTTATTTATTATACATATAATATTCTGTGATACATGACACAAACATAAATAATGTAACATAGTTGTTACTGCTGTCAGAATGATTCAAAATCTTTATTTTGACCTACTTTCTCAACGACATTGTGTCTTCTCTGTCACACTTGTGTCAAATTTACATTTTATTAATGAAAAAAATATATCTGAACTTTCCTCTTTTTGTTCAAGAATTCTTAAAATAACGCTCGCAAATAAGAAAAAGATATATTTTGGCAAAAGTCATTTTTGATCATTTACAAAACAAAACAATTTGAAAGAATGAACAATTTTTAAGAGAAGTGACAGACAGACATTTATTCGAAACTTAAATGACACGCAAAAAATGTTGCGGAATATTTTAAAAAGCAAAATAAAACGGAGTTCGATAGATTGTGTTTTATTTGTAAAGAAAAAAAAAGGCATAAATGTTTAGTGATCTGTAAATACACTGCCCGGCACAGAAAATGTTAACACCGTGAAAAAGTGTGCAAAACGTGTTGAATATTGATACGCAGACAGAGAATACATATACACCCAACTCTTTTTTTTTTACACGGTTCTTTTTTTACACGATTTTGAAGTAACACGACATACGAATTTAATTAATCTTTTTTACCCAAATTTTTTGTGTCAGCCCGAATTTTCAAAAAATTTGTGGGTTCGTGCCCTTTAGATGAGGACGATTTGATCAAATTTGTGACAGTTGATGATGGTAACGAAGTCGAAGTTCAACTTTTAACAACTGATTTAATACACTAGTGCTTGAAATTTGCTTCAAGTATAGTTTGTGCTTCAACATTTTCTTACTCATGATCCTGACATAAAGTGTGCATTATAATTGTTAGTAATTTCAACGTAATCATCAAATTTTTGTGTAGCAAGAATATCAAGAATTATATAGCTTGAGAAACCAAAAAAAAGGGGGGGGGATTGCTAATAACAAACTTTGTAACAACAACGAAAGAAATCGATATAGGCCGTTAATAAAGCACGAAATTCTTCATTTGTATCAAAACCGTCGGTTGTAACATATGTGACACAGTTACTAATGATAGCATTTTTGATCCAGTTCGTAATAAACGTGCACGCTTGTTATAGTGTAGCGATGGATAGTTTTAGTTAGTAGTTTTATTTCTAATTTTAATTTGAATTTTTGTATGTTGTTTATAGACTGAATTTTCACTGTACTCTAATTTTAACTTACTTGTATTGTTTTTGTTTTATAAATATGTAACACACACACAAGGATTTTATTACTTTTTTCATGGTGTTTTGGGAAAATATTTAGAGGTTTTTCATCTTATGCGATTTTTTAAAGTTTGAAACATATCCCCAAATTTACCATATGTCGAATGTATTTTTTTACAAATTTTTTGCACGGTCTTCTACGGAACGTATCTACTGTGTAAAAAATAGAGCTATGTGCATAAATAACTGACTCACATAATTTTAATACAGCGGTAAAAATACAAGGGCATGAGTAAGAAATAAAACCATCTTTTGTGGTGAGACAAGATGCAATTCTACGAAGTGCTGATTCTATAAGCAAGCGAATATTGCCTTGAGAGATGGATGCTCATATACTGTCAACCATCCTTCATATTTCGTCCTCTGATTGAGGGTCGAGCATACTAAGCAAAGTATGGTCAATTACATTCCAGATAAGCACAATGGTGACAGATCATGAAGCACTGCAGACCAAGGAAGCAATTGGACATGCTGCAAGTCTTGTTTGCTGATCAATATTGTCAACAGATTCAGGGCCGATCCAAGAAGGTGTGCAGCGCTTTCACCACACGCAGACGGCCAAAACAAGGGGCGACCCGCAAGCCGCATATAATTCCATCAATCAAGTAACTGTGGTGGTATCTTCAAAAGCCAGTAACAGCCTTCGGATAGAAGAGATCAAATTCGTCTAGTGGTTATGTCACGCGGCTACGGGTCTTAGCGTTGCGGGTTCTGTTCTCGGCTATGCACCTCCACACTTTCATAAAAACATGACATCCTCGTTTCTAATTGCGAAAATATTTTTAATTTAAAATAAAAAGTAAAAATCAATAATTGTATCAAAACAGCCTTTTATTCTATAAAATGAAAAGTATATTGAAAAATAATTTTTTTAGCAACATGAATCAATATATATTAAAAGACAAAATACATGCATATTCATTAGTATCAGAATCGTGTAAAATACATGAGTATAAATTAAATACATGAATAAAAAATATATAAAATAGGCATATTTTTAAGAGTTTCAGGTCATTTCGAATTAGGCTTAGTAAAACTAGTTCGCTCAAAATCATGT
>BMAV01020765.1:41550-71009 GCA_019973955.1 Trichonephila inaurata madagascariensis
AGCTACAAAATTATTCTGCCGTGTGAAGCGAATACAAAGAGATCCATTGTCTCCATATGCCCTACGCAAGATGATACAGACATTTGAAACAACTGGACAATTTGGCATTCTTCCAGATAGAGGACGAAATCACATCCCGTCTTCTAGCATCGAAGATTGTGAATGTACAACGGTTTTTGAAGCCAGTAATCAATCTCCGGATCGTAGAGTCAGTAAGCCAGTTGTGTACCTTGCATTGGATATACCGGATTCCACTGTGAGAAAAATCTTATGGCAGTTCTTGGAATTTTATACCTATAAAATCATCTATGCATCAATTGAAGTACGGGGATCCATAGGTTCGTAGATTGTTTCACTTCAGTTCCTTGCGCGAATGGCGCAGTTGATGTCGCTTGGTCACAGAACATTCTGTGGAGTGATGTAGCGCAATTTTGCCTGAATGGCCAATTTAATACCTTTACTTGTCTAATTTGGGTAGCGGAAATTACTCACGCTATCCAGGAATACACACTTAAAAAGTGACGGTATTGTGTGGCTTCACAGATACCTTTCTCATTGGACCTTATTTTTTTGAAGAGATAAAACCAAATGGAATCCAAACCTGTTCATTTACAGGAAAACGGTTCCATGATACTCTAAGAGATTTTGAATTCATAGAACTTTAACAGCGTGGATGCCTTCAAGATACAACTTTCATACAGGAGGGCACCCCTCCTCCCATTGATTGCCCTGTACAGGATTTGCTAAGGCAGCATTTCACAGGTGATCAGCTGTCATTTCTCAGCAGCATGCCCTCCTCTTTCGCCGGATATGACCCCCTGCGACCTTTGGTTGTGGGGTTATCTAAAGGACAATACCTACCGTCAAAGGCCATCAACTTTGCCTGATCGGAAGGACAGCATTCAGTGCCATGTTTTAGATATTCTTGTAGATTTACTCGTTAGCTGTTGAAAATATGATTCTGCGATTACAGCACATTGCTGAACATGAATTGCATCATATTGAAAAGTTTTATTAATGTTACTTTATATTTTTGATGCATATTTATCAAGCATATTAAATATGGCTAGGTGTATTACAGTGCCACCTACTGGTGGAAGTTTGTACTATTTAGTTTTTTTTTTATATAATAAATGTGAAGCGCATCATTTGAATTATCAGTAGTTCAAATTCTATGTCATATGGACCAATAGGACAAACCTCTAATGTAGGTAACTTATTTCTCGCTAACCTTGTATTTCAGGGCATTTCCTTATGTATTCCTTTTCTGACCTTTCTGCAATACCTCATATTAGCGTGCCTAAGTGGAAAACATGACATAGAGGAGTGAATCACATAACTGTTAATCAACACAGTAAAAGGATTTATTATAATCCATACAAATTATCAAAATGAGTGGATATTTTTGTATATAATTTTATATATGACAAGTCCATGAGGTTAATTGTAATTATTAAACTCGTTTTTAATTTAGCATTGTTAAAATAATTATAAAATACATTGTACAGTACTGATACATTTATAAGTGTATTATATCAGTTTAAATGTGTGCTTTATGTTTTATTATGTCAAAATATACTTTGTTTACTTTTATTAAATTAGCATTTTCTGTAACATAATCTTTTGCTTCCGAGTTTTCAATATGTTCGAGCCCTCCTTGTAGAGTTCTTACGCTCTAATAGGGGTGAGCGCACCACAGTTTCAGAAACTTTGCTGTAGAGCTGTGCTTCTCAAACTTTAAATGCTGGCACCTCCCCCTTTTCAATCACAATTTTTATCGCGCCCCCCTTATACATTAATATACTGAATGCAATAATAATGCACTTTGACACTAAATCTACAATAAGCGATCTTTTAATTATAAACCATAAAAATTAATAATATATTAAATTTTGTATACGTTACTTTTAAGCAAAAAAATAAATAAATATAAATAAATAAAAAATTAAGTAATCGGATAATTATTATGTTATTTTTTTCCTTTCTCTAATTTTTAAATTGAACATATTGCAAAATGCGATGGCTGCTTAGAAGACAAATTATAGATATCAGCTAAATATAGAAAAAGAACTCAGAGAGTCAATTTCTAATCATAAGCATTTTTTATAAAAACTTAATTATAATTCTTAAAATTCTTAATTTAGTATAATTAATTAATTATAAAATACTCTGTGCAGCACACACACACAATGATACATTAAAAGTATACCGGCTGAAGTGCCCGCACTTTTCACGAGTTCATTTATAAGAAAATGAAACATTATTGATATAATAGCTGAATTGTAAGGAGAGTAAAGCCAAGTGAGGGACAATGTTTACAAAAATGTAAAATGATTTTTTAAAATGATTGCTCAAATTATAATTAGTTCTAAGCGAATTGTAATTTTAAGCCTCACAAAATTAGCATTTATAATTGACGTTAAGTAATGAAAAATAATATAAAATTCCGATGAAGAATAATTGTATTATTTTTAATATTTAAAGAGAAAAGACTTTTACCCGGGAGCAGGCGCGCACTCGATACGGTCGAGCGGGGTTATTGAGTCACCCCAATCCTTTTTTTTATAATTATTTCATTGTACACGATACAAATCATGATTTCAGTGAATAATTTATAATTAAGAGAAAGTAAACTTACCTACTTTCAAGGACTTTTCAATTTTTCTTTGGTAACAAATAAACCGTTTTGCCAGAGTTAAATATTTCGTGATTTGTGTGTCCCGCGCGACCACTTCCGGGTAAAAAGTGTATTCATTATGTATGTTACTGCTAAAAAATGTTTTTCGTTATGCTTTATATGTTTAATAATACTCATAAAAATAATTCTTGGCCAAATAATCCTTCAAAGTGCTCTCCGTGGTTTTCCAAATATCATAAAACTCTTTTGCATGGAAAAGAACGCAACAGAGAGAAATACATTACTTACAACTTCCTTGAATGAGAAACAAACACATAAGAGAGGGGTCAAAAATAACGTTACCAATAACTTAGAAGGTCAAACAGATTATCAGCAAAAACAGATTACAGCTATAATGTGCAGTACTTCAAAAATAATCACAGTGATGAATTCTTTATGTTCCTAAATTTTTTCGATTCTGGGTCTGGGATTTGTTTTTTCTCTGAAAGAGTAATATGTTAGATTTAAAAAGAAAACTTAATAAAAAATCTCTCATCATGGGATTATAGCAAATCAAATAAAATATTTTTTATTTGGTTATAGGATCAAAGATAGCTAATTAGGTATTGAAGAAGGTTTTATTTTTGAGAGAGAGATGACTTAATATTGCCTATAAATTATATCAGAGTAAAAGTGCATTTTTTATTCTGTCTGAAAGTATGTTTTAATTCATTCCAGTAAATTAATTATTTTTTAAATCTTTTATTTTCAATATGTTCGCGCCCCCCTCGTAAGGTTATCGCGCCCCGCCCAGGGTGGCGCGCCCCACAGTTTGAGAAACACTGCTGTAGAGGAATACAAACGCATTCGATTTCCAATTATGATGAATCAAAAACATACTCTTTAAATATATGTACTTGAATTTTCCCTTGAGGATCTTAATCCACAATGGTCTTGAGACATCCAAGACTTTGCGACAATTAATTTGTAGTCTTCTCATCTAACGGAAAATAATCATAAACTTATCTCTACATCCTTCCAAAAATGTTCAGCGTTGTTTCAGTTAAGTATGATACAATCTAGCATTACCCGAGTATCTGGGCAAATCAGAAGAGTCTTTACAGGAGATCGTTGGATTTTAATAGCTTCTCGTTAACCATCGGAATAAGCGGAGTTGTTTTCTGTAGAGAACAAATGCATCTTTTGTGAACGTCATACAAATAGTGCATGCTTGCGTATTGCTTAGTTTGTAACTATTTGCTTTATTTTTTTTAGTATTCTTTTCCACAGAACAAAATAAATGTAATTTCGAAAAAGTAAAATACTTCTTCATACATCCATTCAATGGTTTCAAATACTAAATTAACTGATTCGATTTAAAAATGACTCAGATTCAACTAAATTGTTTCATATATACAAGGTACCCAACAAAGATTGTACCTTTTTAAAATTTCTCTCTGGTTTCTCTGAGGTACTATTGGAATGTTTAGAAGTTACCAGAAGTTAGGTAATATATCTTACTTTTTTTGTACCAAAGTTGCCCCTGACAAAGATTGAATATGAGCGTCCTTCGTGACCATACTCGCACCAACATGTCTCTTGTAACGCAGAAAAAGAATGTACCCTTCTTCTTCATTTTTTTTCTAGCTATTCAGTGTATAGAGAGTGCTGAAAATTGGCCTGAAAGCTACTAGATACTCCAAGGAATGATTGCCGAACTCTTTTAACTGTCTCCTTCGAACGCGGTCGCCGGTGATTTTGCCTTTGCAAAAGCAGCCTGTCTCCTTTAGTTGAATATGCCAATGTTTTATTGAGTTTTTCTGCGGTGCATCGATCCCAAATTTTGGCCAAAAGTTGTATTGAACTGTGATAAAAGACATTGTTTTTGCGTGTTTTATAGTACAGAATGCCTCCTGTGGCTTAGTGAGCGCCATGTTGACATTTTTGTGCACACAGGAAAAACGGATTTAAAGCTTGGAGTATCTAGTAGCTTTAAAGCCAACTTTCACCATTCTACATACTGGGTACCTAGAAAAAGATAAAGAGTACATTATTTTTCTGTCGTTACAAGAAACATTTTGGTGTGAGTATGGAATGGAAATGGAGTATCGCCTAGATATCTGCCCTGTCACGAAGGGGTCCTACATCGAATCTTTGTAACGAACAACTTTGATACAAAAAAATAAATAAATAAAAACCCTTTAAAATATTACCTAACTTTTGTTATAATGAAACATGCCAATAGTACCTGAGAGAAACTAGACAAAAACATTAAAAAAGGTACAACCTTCTCTGGATACGCTGTACATGTAAAAACCTAGATTAATATTTACTCAGAATTCGAATATTATTTGTTTATAAACATCTGTTTGTAAAAAGTGCAACACCATGAAGAAATCATCAGAATGAAATGAAGTTTAACGCACAAACGACTTCTTAATACAAATAAATAACAAAATTTTCAAAGCAAAAAAAAAAAAAATTTTTTTTAAGTATCCGAAATTAGTATTTGGTATAGCCACCACATTCTGCAATAAGTTCTATTAAACGACGTGGTATGGAGTCAAACAGATTTTGAATGCCTGCTTTCAATTATATCGGTTTTTTCTTGAGATTCTTCGCAGTCACTTTCACTCATTATTATGTCTTCAATTGAATTTAAATAAGATCCGATACACATTCTCAAAAATTTTTCATAATAAATTAGGAATTTCATAAGGTCTTAGACTTTTCTGCACAAAGTTCGAAAATCGAATGATTTTTTTTATGAGCAGATAACCAAATTCTATGTAACGAAACACTTAGACACAACAATTTTTGAAAAATAAGATTCGTATCCACTGATAGCCCAATTATACTGCATTCAAGGTCAAATAAATGTGTGACAGTACTTTGAGAAGTTTTTTTTAACTAATAGTAATGTGTGATGAACGACAGTTATTTTTGACGACAAATTATCTTGGTGTAGAAAGGACACCAGCTAACTTTTTAGGTATATTTAGTTGTAAAGTTTCTCCAAATTAACCTAGAAACTCAAAACTTTTCAATGAAATTACCATGGAAAATAATTAAAAATCACGAATGATTTTCAAGTTCCCTGTAAAAATGATGAAAGGAGAACAAACTAAACAGGCTCCAGAGTAAAATTGATACAGATAGACGTTCTAGTGTTAATTTATAAATCCGAATATATATACCCTTTTTCAGGGGTAGTGAACCTTTACGTATCAATGTGCCATTTTTTCTAAAGAAATGTTTAATGAGCTATAGACTTGGCGTCAAATAATTTTGACTTCTGACTATTGGGAAAATATAATAAAACAAAATACTAAAAACACAAAACTCTTTATTTAATATAGAAAAATACATTTTGTATTTTATAGTAGTAAATGTTTTATTAAACGTGTAATTCAAATTATACAAAGTAAGATTTGTGTGATTTCTGCTGTTTCAGATTAGATGACAAATAAATTATATTAGGAATGATGAAGATGTTACTTTTAGCAGATATTGCATGATGAATTGGAGTCATGTGCCAAAGGGTTTTTAAGCGAGTCTTTTATGTTATTTATCTCTGAAAATAATGAATCGTAGGCATAGGTTGATGAAAATTTGGTAAAAATAGCATGATACAGCTACTTCAAACAGTTAAACGAATCTAGAATCCAATTTAAAGTTTCCAAAATTTCGTTACTGCAATTTTTAACTATCTTGCTTTTTAGTCATTTTATTTCAATCAATTTAAGGAAAAACCATGCTCATTTAGTGGCAGACATGGTCCACAAGGACAGATGCGTATTTGTATTGATCCTTCGTTCCTTTCACAATGATGAATGAACCCAGAGAATGCCACGAAAACATTTCCCTGCCATAATGCTACCACCTGGACTGTTCCAGCAAGGGTATTTGTTTTCAGAGGTTTCATGCCGTATATGCCAATGTCTATCTGTCCATAAAACGTGACACATTCGAATACGCTACCTTTCACCACTCAGTGAACGTCCAGTTGCGGTACATACGTGCAAATTCCAGCCTTCGTTGCCGATGAACAGCAGTCAACATAGGCTCATGAACCAGGCATCTGCTTCGGATGACCAGATGCCGCAACATTCACTGAACATTAGATTGAGAGACACTGTTGGTAAGTCCTTGGTTAATCTAAGCCAGGGGTGCTCAACATTTTTTTCTGCTGGGCCGCATACATAGGTCAGCTATTTCACGCGGGCCACAACATGAGGATAAATAAGGCGGGGGGATGTTTTAAGACCAAGATAACATTGGAAATTTAAAATGTGGAAAATTTATCAAAATATTATAACTTTTATTTTGCTTTTTTAATTATTATTTGTTGTATTTTTTATTAACACTAAATTAGAAGCTTTTAAGCAACCCTCCTTCCCAATTTCTGCATCAGTAAACGGTTTCATATGAGTACCAATAATATAACGAACTTTATAGGATGTCTTTGTTATCACTGTGATACTACCACTGACAAAACACTTTGTTGTTGTTGCAATGGTTAATTAAAAAAAAAGCCAATTTATCACTGCTTGTAAGAGATCTTCGAAGAAACGTGTCATTGGATGTAATTCCTGTGTATTGGTATTTTTTAAATACAGCACTTTCGTGACAAATCAAACAATTACTGATCCATATTTGATTTTCACTACAAAATAGTCAAACTCAAAATCGTCTTGCAATGATATATTTTATTCGAATATTTTTCACTTGCAAGATATGAAAGCTAGTTAAAAATTAGCTCAACTCATAAACTTGTCTCTACTCCACTGTTGTTTGTTATCACTAACCGCAACCGTTCCAAATAGAAAAAGAATATCAATTCGTACCCATACGACCCCGACGGCAAAAAGCAAAATTAATATATATGATTTCTTAACAAATAATTTCCCACCGAATTTTAAATACAATTTTCTTAAATAAGTAAATTTCTCAGACCAGTGGGCCATGACTGGGCCTCTTAAAAAAGGCTCGGTGGGCCGCAGGTTGAGTATCACTGAGTTGCTCCGCGGTAGCACCTCTATTCGCCAGAATGCATCTCCGTAGCCGTAGTTCACCTCTGTCATCTATGGCCCATGATGCGCCACATTTGCCACGCCACTGAATTTGGACAGTCCCATTTTTTCATTTTTACTACGATGGCAGGCCAACAGTTCACAACCTTAGCCGTTTCGGAAAAGCTTCTACACTTGGCCTGAAAGTCAATGATCAGGCTATTTTGGATGTCAGATAAATCGCTCCGTTTCTGCATTACGCTAACGATTGCAATGTTTTCTGAAGACCTTACACATTCTTTATATTCACTTAACTGGATTGTGCAACCACCTGCCTTCTGTGGTTGGTTATTTAACATCGACGCTGAAAGTACATGCTGGTCAAACTAATTGGACTGTATATGTTATTTTTAATTTTGTAATTATTAAGTCAAGCAAAAGATTAGTTCTTAAGAATTGTAATTTCAGAGTAAAGACAATAAACTTATTCCGAACTCTTTTTTACCACATCATTTTTATTCATTCAAAAGCTGCTTTTATATAAGAAATAGATTTAGTATTTGGTAAGTTACAAATGAAATGTGGCAAATTGAAGTCGCAATGAATTTTTGATTGAATAGCATAAGAAGTATTTTCTTTTAATTACTAAAGGTGATGGGTTTCATTTGAATAGCTGCATGGACACTATAAGCAATTTAAAAGAAATGCTTGACTCAATTTTATCATTTAATGGAATTGGATAATAAAATGTTATTGTGATAAAAATAGATGGGAAAAATTATATCTTTTCAAAATAACACTATTTAACTTTAAACGTAATCAAAATGCATTTTTCAAAAAAGAACTCATATCCAATTACGTTTCTGGCTGTATATTTTAAACATTCAATTTCAAAATGGAAATTGTATTTAATTTATTTCCGAAAATAAAATGTTGTTTAAAAAGAACCAGAACCTTAGAAATGAAATATTATACTTTATCAATTTAAATATAGATTACAGAAGGATACGAGGAAAATATTTTTTGTTAAATTTTTAAATTAGCACTGATAAAACATGAAAAACAGAATTTTTGCTTTGTTAAAGAATTTTCAAGCAGCAAAAATTATATGATATTTATTTCCATCGGGATACAAAACAATTGAAATGTATTAAAAGATAAAAATTCAAATGCATTTTAAACACAGAAAATGGAAACTTTAGTTGAGCAGTAAAATAAATTAAGAGGGATTAAAGTTATTGATATTATCTTGCATTATCCATGCTGAATAACTCATTTCTTTGTATAAATATTTTTTTATTTTAATATACCTCTTAAAGGCTAGAGGAAACTACAGTTAGTAATTAAATACTGTTCACAGAATTCGAAATAAATTATAATTTTTTTCATCTGTATCTTGCAATTAATTAGGTAATGCCGTATTCAATAAGCAAATCATATTGCATTAAGAGTATCAGTCTTCTAATTCCATATCACAAAAAATTGCAGAAAAGAAAATAAGATAAAGTCAATTATTTTGCTAAAAATGTACTTAGAGACGAAGAATGATCACATTTCCAATCTGTTTGACTGATTCAAAGCGACAGCTCTAGAACTGATCAAAGGAAATATATTCCATAGCAGAAGTAGAATGTCAGGTACACCAAATTGCTCTCTTATTCCGTGCACGTATTTTTCGCTGAAATCGATGCGCATAACATCGGAATAAGAAAGTAAAAATACTAAGAAGTCTGACAAAAGTTATAGATGTACCGTAAAATCTACGTTGTACGAGGTAATCATTGCACACAAATGTAGTTCATTTCGCTATATAAAAGCAAGTAGTATTTTTTTTCTTTACAGCAAGGGATCCAAATATCTAATAGAAATGTATCTAAAGTTCTCCAATATTTTTCAGCAAATTATGAAATATTAAATAAAATTAAATTCATTTTAATATAAAGCACTGAAGAATGAATATATGTTCTTTTTTCAGCTAAGAATATTGCTTTAAAAAATGAAGTTCTTGTATGTTAAAAAAAGGAAATTTTAAAAATAGGACTGTGACAAGTAGTGAGCATATTTATTGAGGACTTGGATGTATATTTAAATTGTTTAATGTAATTTTTTTTCTGATTATAAACTGCTACATATCATTAGTAACGCATATGTCACTATTATATAATATTTGCTGCGATTATGTTTTAAAACGTTCCAAAACTGCTGATAATGGTTTGTAAAAAATATTTCATATTCCTTTAAATTTTATATTAAAAAAAAATTCAGATTTTTACCATTCAAAATTAAACATATTGCATTATATATCAATGATATGCTTAGGATCCGATTTATAAAAATTATTAGAATTGATTTTCGTAAAAGTATTAAATAAAAATCACAATATCTCTTGGACTATGATGATACTTTAACTGAGAGGATTCCCCCAATGCGAATAAAATTGAGTAAACGTATTGAACAATAAACAGATGACCTTAAAAGGAATTTTGAACTTGAAAGATATAGAAGAACTTGAAAGCCTTGAGTTTGAAAGAGTTATTTTTTGTTTCGTCAGAAATGCATATTTTTTAATGGTATGAAAAATTGCTCAACTTTAAAAAAATCTAGACGAGAATACCGTTACATCAGACAACATCTCTATTCTACCGTCACAGTAAAGGATGAAGAATTTCACCCATGACTTCATGCATCAGAAAAAAAGAGAAACCTTTTAAATATTTCTTTATATAAAGTCACAACAGTAATACAAATAAGTCATAAAAAATGCATAAATCCTTTCAAAAGATTTTTTACTCGAAATCTCTCTCACCTGAAATTTTAAACTTTTTTAAAAAAGTTTTATTATTATTACAAGTACCAGATATTTGTACTCTCCTACTGTCGTAACTATTAGTTTAAAAATGTCAATTTTCTTGCATCTATAAGGAATTTCAAAGGCAGCGGAGTACAGTGAGCGAAGGGAATAACGGAGCTTTCAGATATCGAAAAAAAATGAATTCAATGAGGCAAACAGGGCAATGAGAAAGAATCACACTCAAAAAAGATATCTGAAAATTAAGATTCTTATTTTAAATTCTGTTCTTATTCTCTCTTGAACAGATTTTATAAGATCTAGTTTTCTGGTTTTGAATTTAAAGAGTATTAGATAAGAAATCGTTACAAAATAAAGTACCTCTTCGAATTAAGTGCATTAGAAATCGCAAGATATACACGGAAAGCGTAATATGTTTAATTGAATTTTATATCATTACCTTAAGTTCTAAAACCTAAAATTGTAATTTAAATTAGATAGACCATAGCTTGTTGAAACCATAATCGAACTAAATGAATCGAGGTGTAAATATTATCATTTTATAAACTATCTGTAATTTACAGAAAAAAAATATTTTAAAACATCATAAACTTTATTATTATTTCTCTTACACTTATATTAAGTAAATTTAGTAATGACTTATTGAAATTTTCAATACAGCACGAGTTGTGACGAAACAATTTTATTTATACTAAAATATATATTAACTCAATAATGCTCAGTGGTTATACACGTTATTCTCAGTCAATATACACAAGTGGTTTTCAAAATAATGGAAACACTTTAGAATTATAAACGATCATTTACTAATATGTTAAAGGATGGCTCTTGTCATTTAATACAGTTGGAATTGATTCATACAAGGGGTGAATAATGTTTAGAGGAATATATTGTATCATTCCTTGTGGAGGGGTATTGTGAAAGATCTGTGAGAAATGCCAGCTACTACGTTTTGAAACCTCTAAAATAGACCATAACAGTTCAATTATGTTGATGTTGGGGGACTGTACGGGTGAAGGCAGATGTTTAGTTTCTTCATGTTCTTCAAACTATGATTGGACAAATCATACCGCTGGAGAGGTGCTTTATCATACTAGAAAATTCCATCTCCTACAGGTAACAAAGTTTGTATAGTATAATGTACCAGGTAAACTATAGAATTTTATTTATACTTCTCCTCAGTGATCCTTCCTTCCAGGGATACGATTGGTCCAACGAAAAACCGTGACATGGTTGCCCATATAATGATAGATCCAACTCCTTGCTTCATAGTTGAAAGGATACACTCATGATCAAACGCTTGTGAAGATGTCCTTCAAACGTGCATCTGTTCAGTGGTAGGAAAGAGTGTGAAAAGCAATTCGTAAAGCCTATTACATTCTTTCTCTTATACTTAATCTACCAGGTTTAGGGTACTACTGTAGACAAAATGTTTGGCATTAACATCTGTGACCAGTGTCTTGATGATTGCTGCTCTACCATAAATGTTCAGTTTATGAAGGTGCCTTCTAACTGTAATCATTGGCACTGGAGAATATAGATGCTGATTGAACTTTGCGGTCACTTTCGCTGCAGTTGTTTGCTTTTTAGACATTACAATCCACTTCAATGCCAGTCGGTCTCTTTCACTGAGCTTCTTTTTTCTTTAATTATTTTGTTTATCGAGATTGTCTTGCCATACAGCTTGTAAGATTTCATAAATTCAGACATCGTACCTCAAAAAAATAATAAGTGGGATGTTTCGGTGACACTTGCTCCATCAATATGGCATCTTTGAAAGTCTGAGAAGTTCGGCATTTTGCGTTTTTGAAAAAAAATTCCAAGGCTTACTAAACTTTAATAAAGCTACCCCATACTACCAGAATATATACGTTTCTATAGATAAAAAAATGGCAGCTATTTTTATATTTTAGTGATTACAAAGTGCACTCAAAAATGCCTTTTTTACTCGTATGCATAGGTGTTTCAATTATTTTGGAAAACCACCTGTATATATGTGAATATATTTATTATTATTATTATTATTACATAAATTTTCCTCTCCAGCAACACTACAACCCTATGAATATATTGAATTATTATAACGCGATCAATTCAGGCAGAGGCTTTCTGAATGTCTACTGATAAAATTGATTGAATTTATGTAACTCTTCTATAACGCCGTTTAAATGTTATGTCCATTCTTCCATTCACCGTAAATTATTTTCTTAGTAAGGCTCATTTGCAGTCATCACGATTCTTTTGGAAGAGGAAATTCGTAATGCTGCCTGGAAAGTTGATTAAAAGAAATGCTTGTGAGAACCTAGTACAAAATGTCTTCACGTATTTAATGTGAAGAAATATTCAAATAAAAGGGTGAGTTGGCTTTGGTTTCTACGAAGTACTTTCACATCTCTTCAATATTGCAGTATACAAATCCAATGGATTTTGTCTTTCTAATTTTCTCGTAGCCACAGTTATCTAGAAATTATCTTTACGAACTCATGAACGATGTGTTGTTAGTGCAAACCCTGGGGCCACTGAAGACACGCCTCGTAATGGGTGCTGATGCTTGTTAAACCTGTTAAGCTCAATGTCCTCCCGATGGCTGGCTGTGGTCATTGAAGTGAAACTTCTTTGAGCTCGAAAGTGAATGAGAAATTTGCCCAGTTTTGCGTCCCGAACGGAAGTAGTTCCCCCCACAACCCCCGAATCAGCGTCATGGTAAGGAGATAGCGAGTGGGAGGAAAAGGGAGAGCGGAGACACCACATGACTTGCATCATATTCGTGAAACAGTTAGATGATTGCCCATCTCTCCGATTGCTCATCTTGCCCACCTTCCGATTGGGGGTCCTTTCACCCCAGACCCGGGAACATCTATAAACGGTTGTATGAGTTGTATTGTGTGCATTACAGTGTAAGCAAAATAGCTCTCGTAGCAAAAGAGTGCCTTTTGGAAATATTTCCTTAGATTGTTGGCTACATAGCGATGTGTTCTAAGGCTATTTTTTTTTTTTTAATTTTCATTTGCGTAGAGTTATTATTAATTCTAGTCACAGAATGCCTAAATCAAATGCACAAAGAAGAAAAGAATATCGTGAAAGAAAAAAAAAAGAAAAACTAACAGCAAGTCCAGTCGAAAAAGTGACAAAAAATAGTGCAAATTCTTCAAGAGCTACTACTAAATCTCCATCAGAGTACAAGAGAGAATATCGAGCACAGAAAAAAATTAGGCAAAATACTCTCTTAATGCCCAATTTAAGGGATGGGAATGATATTGAGATTCTTCCAATGACAGCACACATTAATACGGACTATGTGAACCACCCTGTGTCATTAACTACAGAGTCCTCAACAAGTCTAGTGCGTGTTGGAACTGATGCATGTAAATCAATAATAACTTTATCTTACTACACTTACAAAGACTATGATTCCTATAAAAAATCTCACAAAGATTTTCAAAAGCGATTCGGTAAAAATCCCTTCGGTCACGGGTATTCCATTTATGATAGATTATGGGTTCGAGATTATATGAGAACGCCTATTGCTGAGCACAAAAATATTTCACACAATATTTTACCGGGAATTAATTTAGAAGACACATTAAAGCACGCTACAATTGGCGACAAAGTTTAAATAGGAAAAGTATGCAAAATTTATCAAAATATATTGGTTTTGTATACCCAGAAATTCCAGCACATCCTTCTACTTTGGATTTGGTATCAGAAAGACTCATTTCGCCACGAATGCCTTTCATGAAAATTAGGCGATTGAGACATGTACACGGTCAGTTTGGAATAATCAATGTTCCAACGTTGCCAAAGAAGTTTCACTTCTATCGCGTGGCGTTCAACGCAACATTTTTTGGGAGAAGGATTTCCATCCCAGGTGTGTCATCCTCTTCACTTGATCGAGACCCAAATTAACGAGGTCAATCGCCAATAGCCCTAGCCCTCGAGTTGCTTTATAGTGCGACATGTATATAACTCACTCTCTTTTTCTAATGTTCTCTATTTAAGCAAAATATATTAAACATACAGTATTATAGTCAATTTATTATTAACTTGACATATTTTTCTTAGTATATAAATTTATAGTAATTATTTACACCATCTCGTTATTAGAAAATATACATTATTCATCATTAGTGTACTTATCTGACTATGACAACCCTTGCTGCGATGTTAACCTTGCTGTCATCATCATTAATATATAGCTAGGATAGTTTCTGTCGAGAAATTCGTTGTGATAGTTAGGTTGATGTATGCAAAATCTGTTGAGCTCAAAGTCACATCCAGCTCATGTGGTGTTTAAAACAGGATACTTAGATATTATTCACACATTGTCCTTGACTGTGGATCAAAATCATGAGATTGATTACACAATAGCCCTCTCGTTACATCTAAGTTCAATGTTAGTTTGTAACTAAGGTATCCGACTAATTGCGTCAACATTTTTTTAAAGAAATGCAGATATAAGGATTTTTGTTTTGTGGTTTTTAGATTTATTTAATAAATTTTAAGAAAAAACGTTAAAATTAAAAGGAGGAAAAGAAATTATTATTGCTAAAATGAAAAGAAAAAAAAATGGTAAAAAAATTACATAAACGGAATTCACTCTGTACAAAAAATTTATGAACAAACTCTTAATTTTTAATTTTTGATTATTTTACTTTGTTTTTCATTTTTGAAATAATCTTAAAGATAAGAGATATTTTAGTCCTTACAAAAATTAAGAGCACTTTATCTTAGTTATTATAAGAAAGTCGTAAGGAAACAGTGATAATAATCCCATAAGATATTGTAAATTTTTTAATAAAACAGTGATTGAAAAATCTGAAGGTCAAAACTCTTTTACTATTATACAGATCATACACAAAAAATTTACGTTAATTATTTTCAAAACTATTTGAGCAATCACTGTACCCGTTTGAGGAATTTAAGAAAAAGAACACATTTCGTGTAAAACGTATTTTGAGGTTTGTCACCTTGCTTGAAATTGTGTGGCATCTGCTTTTACTAAAACACTTGTAATATTTGTTCTAGCAAATAGAAAATAAAAATAAATAAACAATTTAAAAAAAAACACGAGATATTTTTGTAAGTCTATTATGATGACCTATAAAATAAAATCATATATTTTTTAAATTTTCAAAAAATTCCTGATTTTATGGTAGTTGGATACTTAATCCATAATTCACATTTTTAACTTATTTGTCTATGTTTGTACACATATTCACTATAATTGATAATTATATAGACCTTGAAAAAAAACAAGGATATTTTTTTTATAAATTCACCTTTATTCCTTAAATAAATATCATTATTTTTAACACAGTATCGTTTAGAGTATTTAACAGTTATTTCAGTAAACTGATCTTCGTGATTTTAATTAAGCAGATTTGTCGTAGACCTCTTTTAGTTTATTCTCTTACTCAGGTTTGCATTCACGTCCAATGTGTTGATAATATCAATGCCTTTGACTTTGAGTTTTTACCTACGAAAATATTACAATGTAAAAGCAAACTTCTTAAGAAACCAAAATTCTTCTGCTTGGAAATTTACCAATATCTTTTGAAAAAAAAGGTGATTTTCATTTAAAAGTAAACTTGTGTAAATTATGAAAAGTCAAGATAGAAGTTTTCTCTTTCTTCAAAATCCCAAACAGAATTTATTACTGAGTATCAACAGCAAAAAATAGCTATACAAGAAAAACAAATCAGGATATGTGAGCCTTTCAATTCTAAAAATGTAATTTCAGTGTTCGTTTCGTTTCTCTGTCTCGTTCAGTTTCTTTCAAAGGCATTATATGTCATATAAATGAAAATAAGAGGATTGAGACAAAAGTCATGACAACTATTTTATTCCTTGAAGATACCAGTCCATTTGGAAATTGTGACATATACAGATGAAAGGACAAAGTGTTAACTACATGTGTGGTCAATGAATACCACTGAAATATCGTAACACATTAATTTATTACGGTAGTATATACAGGGCAATATGGCCATCACAGTGCAAAAGAATGACAACACAGTACACATAAAGTTGATATGACAAACCTGGGCCTAAAGACCCTCAATGTAGTCTCCTGCCACTGTCACCACACGCTGCCAATGATGTGGGAGGCACTGAATACCATCAGCCTAAGCATTTACCGCACCATTTGTGAATCAGATCATCTGTTGGCACACAACATTAGCAATGTCCTCTCGTGTTTCAAACTGCCTACCACGTATTGGTTCCTTAATCTTGGTAATGAGATCAAAGCCACAGGACAAAATGTCGGGAGAGTACGGTGGATGTTTCAATTCTTCCCATCCCCAACGTCGGAGTAGCTGCCCTACACACTCTACTTTATGTTGTGTTGCATTGTCGTACAGGACTGTTGCACTATCCGCAAGATCCGGACGTTTATCCTGAACACCCCATCGTACCTGTCGCACCAGGAAGTCCATGCAGTACTGTGTGTATTCTGCTATTAAGAACAAAGTGGCAAACAATGACACCCTTAACGTCATACGTGACGATGACCATCAATTTGACTGGGGAAGGATTCTGACGGACCTTCTGCCTCCTTGGTAATCCAGCATGTCCCCAAACCGTGGACTAACGTTTCAGTTCTGGTTTTTATGCCCTAACCCTAATTTCATCGATGTCGAACATTCGTGACAAGAATTGATCGTCGCCCTATTGCCAGCGTGCACAGTGGTCGGAGCATATTGCATAGCGCAACCACCTTTGAACTTCCGTCAGTGCATGTGGTACCCCCCACCCTGTGATTTTGCGTAGGTGTATCTTATTACGCAATATCATGTGGAAGGTGCGTTTCTCGATGCCACTTGCCCTCTCTAACTCCAGTAGCGTCCATCGTTTGTCTTCATCCATGAGCTTCTCGATGACGGCACTTGCCAAGTCAGTCCGGTCTTCTCAAACGTTGATCATCTTTGGTAGACATACGTCCTTGCTGAAACTTTCCGACCCACCGTGATACTGTACGGTATTGTAGGGCATTATTCCCAAGGGCTTCCACTAATTCACTATGACATTCCATCTCATTTCTCTCTCGGAGAACGGTTATTTTGATTTAAGCTCCCTGATCAACATGGGTTACTTCCATCTCACACAACACTCACCGACTGATTTCGCAGCCCTCGCTGCACTACTACCAGCTATCACAGAGCTGTCTTTGTTCTGCATACACACTATTCCTGCAGAACTTCCACGCGACGCATATACGTTTGTTATCCGTTCACATATATACAAGAAAAAAAATAGTTGCCATGACCTCCGTCCCAACCCTCGTAAATAATACAAGAAATTTTAATGAAAAACCAATATTCAGAAAAACATTCGAATAAAATGTTTTGGAAACATTTAATGAAAATATTCATTATAAACGCTATAACACAATACCTAACTAACTGAGGCAAAAAAAAAAAAAAAAAGAAAGTGTAAAGTTTTATAAATATTTTTTGCAGACTAAAATAATCAGAGAATAAAGATGTAATGTTTAAGAAATTAGTTGTAACATGTTAATAATACTGCATCTAATAATTTTAAAGAATGGTATAATTCTAAATTTATATTTCTAAGTGAATCGTGTTAAAAATAAGATATATATATTCAGAAAACAATTCTATTCCAAGCAAATTTTTAAGGATTAAATTTTACATTTCAAAATAATTAAAATTCGACAAGTCGACATACCGACAAAATTCCTTTTAAGATTCTGGTTTCAGTATATTTTGCAGCTTAAACATAGAATATTGTAATATTTTTATATATATCAAAGTATGAGATCTATATTTATACACTTGGCTGTTTTAAAAACTTAATAGAGATTTTCATAAATAATATATAACTAGTTTTTGTTAATAATTTAAGGAAAATTAAATCATAAAGCTCTTGTAGTATTATACTTATTCCTCCAGAGTACATTAAGTGGACAACTACCTTTTTACACGATAAATATAAGGCCTCTCTCCACTCCTTTTGCTCCACTGGTTTTCGAACATACCCTTGAAGATCGTTTGCCGATATCATCGTCTGCTTATCAGGTCCTCCGGCGGTCCCTCGGGGCTTAGCTCATTGCCACCTACAGCTCAGCACATAATCAAGTCAATGAGAGGGCAGTAGTATTACATCGATTGAGGAATAATCGATTTATTTTCCAGAGCAAAAATAATTCTCTTCCTCCTTCTGCACATTACTTCTCTTTGTTAAATCGTGTTCCTATCCTGTTTTATTACTCTATGGATGCTCCATTGATCGCGTTAAAGTTTGGGAAATTCCGGTCGTTAAATATTTCTAGTAAAGAAACGTGACGACTTCAAAAAAAGAACAAAGCTCAATTAAAACATTTCTTGAAATATTTTTTGATTTATTACTTAATGTTCATTGAAAGAAATTAAGAATAAATGGATACAATAATACTCGGCTTATAAAATTTACTTGATAGGAATATTTTTTTTTTATTTTTAAGATTATATGAATCGAGTTTTAAACCTGGATGCATGAAAGGCATTTATGATTTTTGCATAACTTTGATAGATAATAAATGAATAAATTTGTGAATGTGAATATATATACTTGCAAAATAAAGTTTTAAGTAAACATGCACAGTTAGTTTAAATTACTTTTTTTAAAGAAACGTATTTCAACTGGACAAAATGCTCAGTTTTTATTATGAAATACAAATGATTAGAATTGAAACAATGTAATTATCGACATTAAATTAAAAATATATATATAAAAAAAAATGAGCATTTACTTTATATAAATTGCTCTTCTTTACCAATAAAATTATAAATAAAAAGAATATTTACTATTAAAGTATTTCTTAGTTGGAGTGAGATCCACACAGGCAACTTCCCCATCCTGTATTCCTCTCACAAACTTCGGGGCAGCCAAGCCAAGCCAAGCCAATCCAATCCAATCCAATCCAATTCACTCACCCCCCCTTAGCCAATCAAAAGCCAGGCTCTGAGCCACTCAAGGATGAACTTTTTCCACTTCTCAACACCATTCTGCTCACAACTCCAGGCACCAGTTAACCACGCCTTCTTTCCTCGCTCTTTCAACCAATCAGATTGTTCCCTCTCAGCAAGGACGCTACTACCACAGGCACCATTAATATGCTACGATATGAGATAAGGGCTTGTTCTGCGAGCCATATGCCCAGTAACAACAGCGACGGTTAGTTGGAGTGATGAAAGTACCAAATTTAAATAGTTATATAAGCTTTTTTATTAAATTTGCAGTATATCTGCTATCAGTCGCATATATTTCTCACCAGTATTATTCCAACAGCTTTATTCATTGAAAATAAGACAAACATTTAAAATCTAGAAACATTTTAACATATTTTTAAATTAGCAGCTTCCGATAAATTTATAAATAGTTCTCAGTTATAATGTTTGTATATTTGAGAGAATGTAGTGCTTGTAATGTATTTCCTGTACATGCAGTGTAGTAATATGTGTTTTTATTTGAATACAATAAATTTAATATGTACATGGTTCAAATGATGTCAATGGATTAGCAGTAAGTGAAAGATGTACAGAGTTTTCTAAATACTTGTATTGTCAGTTATGGCCTTGTTAAACATAAAGTTAAGAGCTGTTGTTGCGTGTGTCATAAAATTGCCGTGTGTCGATCGTCATCTGACACAGGTCACTTTGAAACTCACCATAAAAGAAATTGTCAAATAAATATTGAGTTATGAAAATAATCGAATTCTCAAATGATAAAGATAGATTAAATTCAAATTAATATATTACCAAAAGTTCTAAAACTCAATATACATGTATTAACAACTATATCTTATTTTTCGCTATCCATTATGTTATAGCCTTTTTCATACTATCTGTGATGATTTCCTCCATGGCATTGTGGTTGATTGTTGCGGGGTTACGCGCTGACAGTAATCCTCAATCTTTTTTTTTCTTTTTCCCCATAACATAGGTAGCGTTTTCTACAATGGTTAAACATTATAGCTATTAGAAGATTAATGTCTTAGAATATTGAAAGGTGAATCCCATTCCTGACTCAGAACAGATGACCTTAGAGTCTGTTTGGAAGAAACGAATTCAGCATTCCTAAGCAGTCTTTATTTTATACAGGAAAAAAAATAGTCATTATTTGTTTAGCGGTGGTTTTAAGCACTTTGTCTTGTTATTCTGAGTGTAATTTCACTATTTCAATGACATGTTGATGACACCTAGCAGTCTAATGCTTCATTCTTTTGTCATATCGACCTGGGGCTACTTTCCTACGAGATAATGTCAAAACTCATGCAGTCCACATATATCTCTTTAGACAATGCACCATGAATTGACGAAGCTGGACAGTTGAAATAGAGACATCCTAAAATGCTACAGATATGCATCAATGATTGATAAATGTCTAGTATAATATATCGTCAATTCATTCTTTCTCACTTCTTATACCAAGGTATGCAAGCATGCATCGCCAGTAAAAGGTCTGGTCAATCATTGTTTACAACATTCAGTATGCAATTGCCACGCATTAATAGGTCCTGTGGGTTTAAATTTTATTAATTCTGGGTTTATATTTTTATTATATATAAATGAAATGTATACATTCTAATGTTGAAAAAATTGCCACAGACTTAATAAGGACTTCAAATGTTTAGTTGTTTCTATATTCAAAAAGGATATATCCTTGTAAATATAAAAAATTTAGAAACTTGAATTCCGTAGAAAATTCTTCTTCTTTTCCATTAGATAATTTTTAGCTATAATTTTCTTAAAACATGAAGAAAAATACACAATTATGTATATACAGTTATTAATTATGCATGTCTATTTATACAATTTTAGCTACTTCATGAAATTAGCAACCTACAAAATCTGGTTACATTCTGTAGAATAAGTGGGGCTCTCTTAAAATTATATTAGTTTAATGTACTATTAGTGTTACTTCTATTTTTAAATTCCTAATATAAATATGAAAAATTAAAAACCTATAATTTTCAGTTTTAAAAACATTTATTATGTATTCATTTGTGTAGGCTATAAGAAAAGACGAATGAGATTTGTGAAGATTTGATGCAGTGTTGTTCCCTAATCCACGTTATAAAGTAAGATGGTGTAGTTGTGTTATGTTCTTCATATTATAATTCATTTTCGTGTGTGCTGTGTGTTATGGCTTTTCTTTTATATTCCTTCTGTAAAATGGATTGAATAATACTCTGAAAGGAAGTTCTAAAAAGTATAAAAAGTATCTTACAAGTGATAGCAGATGTATACAAGAGACTTTCCCGTCTACATTCATGTTGATTGAAAAGTGAATTCTGACATTTTATTAAGCTAACACAGCCATAAATTTAAAAGGAAGACAGTACGTCCGTTAAACTTGACTCTTCGTAATGAAAGAAATTTTTTTCTGAAGCTTAGAAAAAAGATGTTCCGCTATTTGAATGGACAAAACAGAACTAAGACAAATACAATTGTGTTAGTCTTGCTGAAGCAACTTCAAGAAAACTGTGTACAACAGCATTATCTAAACCTTTGCTGTTCAAAGTGAGAAAACATCATTTAAGTTTGTCAAAAATACACATAGAGAGGAAATTTAAATGGGCCAAACATTCGGCTCACAGAACGGGAGTATGAAGCTTGCTGGTGTTGTTAACCTTTAAATGTAGTGGAAGAAATGATAGACAAAACCATCAAGATTACAAAATAAGTATCTGTGAATCTGAACCTTGTCTTTATGCTTCACAATTAGGCGGAGAAGACTGTATATATAAACAATAAGGTACATTCATTCATTCAGCAAAGTTGAAAAAAAAAATTGCTTCTTTTCGAATGATATTCGAGCTTTGTCATGAACAATAGGTATTTCTGTAGTAACCATTGTAGAAAATACTTCTTTGTCAATACTTCTTAGACCAGCGTTTCTCAAACTGTGGGGAGCGCCCCTCTTGGCGGGCATGATGACCCAACGACGGGGGGGGGGGGCGCGAACATATCGAAAAGTCTAAAATAATTATCAATTTATTGAAAGGAAGCAAAATAAAATACATTCTGATATAATAAAAAAATAAAATACTTAAGTACACTAATATTAGATACTTATAAATGAGTCAGTACGGCAAAAAGTATTTGATAATTAATTTATTCAAACTCACATAAAAACAGGTTTAGTAATTACTAGTGACTTCCATGTGCTTGCTATATGGAAAATTGTATATAGAATATAACTTATCTTGATAATTTGTGCAGTTTATAATGAAATTCACACTGTAGCCTTAGCGTTGAAGTTTATTATTATTGCATCCAATAAATAGTTGTGGGAGGAGGGTGGAGGAGTGATGAAAATTTTTTCTGTAAATTGGGTGGCAAATATTGAAAATTTGAGAATCACTGTCTTAGACTGATATGAGGGGAAGGAGAGAAATAGGAATTTATTCTTAAGCATAACAATGCACCCAATGACGTTTGATATATTTTTTTCCAAGCTGAAATCCAATCTTTGAATGGTATAAACAAAATAAGATTTTTGAGCTGTTCAAAGTAAAAGGAAAGAAAATTATTTACTAATGTATTGTTTTCTCCTAAAAACTAAGTCATTCTATTTTTATCATAAACTTCTAAGCACTAAAGTTAAAAAAAATTTCCTTAAATATGTAAGAGAAATTCACAATTCCACTGCTTCTATGCATATTGAATCAAAATACTATGTTCATGAGTGTCTTTTTGATTAAGAATAAATATATTTCATTTTTCTTTAACAAATAAAGAGTCCTGCTTTCTTACGGAGTGAACAAGCATACGTACAAATGTTTTATAGCAGTAATCAGAAGAATTTTGGTACTTTTCAAAATTTATATTTCAATTAAAAGAAAGCAAACACACAATAATAAACGACGATATAAAATAAATTTCAATAAATTTACAGAATTAAATATAATCAGTTTATGACTGTCCAGTTAAAACACATGAAGTATTTTTTACAGAACAATTCTATTTAAGGGAAGGTGGCTGTTACAGTTTTTTTAAAAACCGTGTACTTACAGCTAGGACACGCTTTTGTAAGACGATCATCGATTGCTTTTTATTGTTATCTATATACCTTTATTTCGTTTTGAATTTCGATTTATTTTCTGCCCTGAGTAAACAAATCAAATTCACATCCAGTATATTTTGTTGATACAAAGCCATTTTAAAGAACGGAATTTCGAGTTTGTATGCCGGAAGAGATGTAAGAATAGTAGTGTTTAGGTACTTTATTGTTGAGAACTTTATTGTTAATTTTGTTAAATCGGTTGGTTAATTAAAATTTTTGCAGATTTAAAATAATATATTTATATTGAAAAGTTTAATAAAAATGAATTTATAGCTCCAAATTATTAAGCAATGTTTGTTATCTGTTTGTATAACTTTGTAACATTTTACTCTACCTTTATAACAAAGTGTTAAAAATAAAAATCTAGTTATTAAATGGGTATATCATGCGACATTTATTTTTCCTTTAAATGCTTCCTTGTTCTTCCGAATAAATTTTAAGATAAAAAGGTGAACAAGTTTTTGCAGTTGTTTTGCAAATAAACTTCGTAATATTTTTCTTATTGATTGAGTACCATTGCTTTTAACTATTTATTTGATTATGAATCATAGTTTAAATAAATCGTTTTTATTTGTTGCTTTTTGACAAAGTAACCTTTCCTTTTTTAAATATCGACATAAATAACAACTTTATTTTTACCCCAGTCACACGATAATAATGTTGCAAAGAACAATACATTTATTCTCCTTGAAATATGAAACATTTTCTTTAAAAAATATTAGGTTTCTTCTTTTCAGAATTTGGTTTAAGGAAAATTTTGAAACAAAATTGGTCGATTTTTGTTGTTCTGAAATACTAAAAGAATCATATTACCTAACTTTGAAAATAAAGAAATACGAATCTGGAAATATGAACATTTGAAAAAAGCCAATTTCAGTTTTGGTCTCTTTCCCCTGTATTTCCTCCTAACGCATTAAAGGCATCTGTGCATCTGAAAGAAAACAAAATCGAACAAAATAACGGTAAGTTGAGAAACATTCGAAACAGACCCAGTTCGAAAAATGGTTGAAGTTATTTCAGAAAATGAACAAAGACCTCATTTGTTCTTTTTGTTTATTTTTAGAAAACAGTCAACCTATAGAGGAAATAAAGTAAATATTTAAGTAAACAAACGTTCATAAAGAAGTGCATGAAAATATATTCATGTTTGAAACACTTGTAAATATATTCAAAAATGAAATAAGTGTAAATGGATCTCTTGTAATTGTAGGAGTAAATATATTATTGTTTATTTGTGTTTATGTTTCAGTTAAATATACAATGAAAATATCTAGCATATTTGGTTTGTTTTTCTGAAATGTAAATAATGTTTTAGTAATTTATTTTTCCCAGTGATGTAAAATCTCATTATTTTTTGGAAAAAAAGTTGAGTTTAAAAATTAATTCCGTTTGCGATATCAAATGAAAATGCATTTGACATACTACAAACTGGCTTCATCCAATACATTCTGTAAACAGAAAACAATTTCACTTGCTCCTTTTTTTAGAAGTGATTTTAACAGCCCATACATATAACTAGACATAGTAGTTTAAATATTTATATATGTATATATATTTTAAGTTTCGTTAGATGCTTTTTTTTAAATTCCCTGTAAAAATAATTTTCTACTTTATACATAAAATACCTTACAGTTAATATTTTTATGTGGGATTTGGAGCAACAAAGATTATTATCCCAATAATATACCTTTGCAAGTTATTAAATTCATTTTGGAAATATTTGTGTCCATTTGATTTTTTTTATATTTTCTTTTGACAGGCGAAATCCTGTTGAGATGAGAGTACTTGAAGGAATACCCACTCATCTACCATGCACGACAAAAGTGAAACCTAAGCCCAATAAAATTAACCCGGCATTACTCGCGCAAAAAAAAAAAAAAAAAAAAAAACAACGAACGGGATTTTACGTTCAGGGTATCTCATACCCAAGGGTGTTTACATTCTATTTTTTTTACATAAAATTTGTATACAAAGGGGAAAAGGAATAAAAGTAGGAAATACAATATGTTTATAACACTTTTCACGCGTAAATTTAGTTTTTATGTTCTTTTTATTAAGGTATGCTAACGTCGTTTATACACTCCTTTAGCATTCATTGCAAGTGAGAGCGATGTTTCTACATTCTTTACTTTCTTCTGTACATCGAATTCCAAATATTTCAGAAATCAGCGTCTGGCTCGATGTTTACTAGGTGGTTTATGAGTACTTAACAAAATAATTTGAACATTTATCGCCGCAATCTTTAACAATACAAAAATATTGTCATCTTTTAGCGATCACATTTTCTAGGCATTGAATATCATATGGTCATTTTGATCAACAACGGTAATTTCTTTCTCAGTTTAATTATGGAAAAATCTTATTTTAGATTTAAACCAAATCTGATGTGAATTACAGATAAATCCATTGTACCACAGCTACGTATTGTTGAAAGAAGAAGGCAATTTTAATTTTTCTTTGGTGTATATGAAACAATTGTTGTATATTTTCAAAACCAACCATAGAAAAGTAAATTTTTGTATTCTTTAGATTCAAACATTTTGGAATTTCTTTAAATTTTTTTTATTTTTTTTTAAATTTTTTTATTTTCTCTTATTGATTTAGTACAAAAGTTATTTTCTTTTTCAAAAATTCATTTGAAATTGGATACGATGTAGAGTAGTTGTTTTTCAAAATCACGTTCTTCCAAAATGTTTCTTTGTATCTCACTATAAAACATTTATTTTCAAGAGTGTCTTCCTTTTCAATATTTGGATCGATTTCAGTAGATGAATCATATTTACTATGATACTCTCCATCATTTGATTCTTCCTCATCATCATCGCAAAGAAACTTTCTGCATCCGAAAATACTGTAGTACTATGTTTATTAAACACTGAATCTATTAAATTATTTAAATATCGTATTTCTTCATCATCAATACAATAATGCGCCATAGCATGAAAAAGATTTTAAAGCGTGCTTATGTATTCAGGAATGTAACGGCAATTCACGAGCATGGTATAACATACCCTAAGTGGCCGTATCCAAAAATGTATATTCAAAATTCACCTACAAGCTAGGACCCTTCAAAGGATATGACCTTAAAGTCAGCTACATGAGGAACTATCCATGTTTTAAAAAAAAGCTCAAAAAGAGCATTGAAAAAATTTAGATGGGTATGGCATACCTTGCAAGTGGTTTGCTGGGTTAACAATCAAGATAATTATTACTTCATATGTTTGTTCTTTGTTAAAAAAGCGTTGTGAAAGTATAGAGGTCCTGATGGAGAACTCAAGGCTAGTGTTGTTGAATCGAAAATCTTCTGATATCATTAATTTTGTCAAGGCTCAAAGCTCTCACGATTCCGCGTTGTGGAAATTTTGGAAAGGGAAACAAACTCAGGGGTGTTGTTCTTGTAACTTTACCGAAGGTCAAAATTACGAGGTCAACTACCATTTGTGTACAAGTAGTTCAAGCAAATAAGTGTTTATTGTAATCGCACTATCAAACCAAATGTGGGATATTGACACAAAAAGCACTGTAATTTTGAAGAAAATTTAAGTGAAATTGATATGAGTTTAAACTCCCTCTTCGTGTGTGTTATCTCGAAAGATTTAACGTGCTTTAGCCCCTCTAAAAGGTAGGGCTTCAGTTGCATAAGGCCTCGAATCAATGACATGCTGAACCATAGTCTGTCACCATAATCATCAAGATACCACAACTAGTGGCGTAGCTACCAATGGTATAGGCAGGCCATGCACTGGGGCTCTCAAGCTGAGGAGGCCCCTCGGAACCAGACCCCCAAAAAAGCCGAATTTGTGATATTTTCTCCCACATTTAAGACATAAATATAAGAGGCTGCAATACCACTATAATCATGACAACACAACTGAAAGTAATTTTGAAGTAGGAAACTCTCCTAAATTCTTTCCGTTGTTTCTACAGTGTTGCCAACTTAACATATTGAAAAGTTTATTATTTTCAATTTTTTTCCCTTTTTCTATAAACTCTCACTTGCAAATAAGCTTCAAATTCAACAAAGAATTTTGCCATATTTATTAATGCATCTTAAAAAACCTAGACAAGAAACAATCCCTTTATTTTTAGTAGTAACATGATTCACAGAAGAAAGGGCAGGCTAAAACTCAGATGGATTGATGGCCGAGAAAAAGATCTCCTAGTTTTAAGAACTAGGAATTGGAGAATACTGGCAGGAAGAAGGCTGACCAGGAAAAGGCTTCTTGAGAAGGCTAAGGCCCACCCTGGGCTTTCGTGCCCCTGAGGAAGGAAGGATGATTCATAATAAGCTAGTTTTCCGTTTCAACATTTCACAATCTACTCGCATCTGCAATAGTCTGATGTAATCCCCCATCCTGTGTTTTTTGCCGAGGTCTTTTTTCTAAAATAATTATATTAATACTGTATTGTATTTTCTTGTTCATGCATATTTCTTTGTACCATTTCCTGTTTATCTTGGCGGATCATTTTGCAGCTGTAAGCCCTCTGGTGAGAGAGTTCTATCAAGGTAGCTTTGTGGTTCCATCCTCCCGAGTAAATGTAAATAAATAACCAGGGATTCCCCAATGACGTTTTGTAGCAAAGCGCATTACGTTTCTCCTTCCTTTTAATTTCAGTAAGTATTCGAATGCATGCGATTGTATTGGACTCAAATTATGAATAAAAAAAACAAAAAAAACTAGTCGTACATTTAAGAGCAAACAACCCCAGGAAAGAGAAGATAGTAAACGGAAATTGTCCAAAATTGATAAATTTCTTAGTCAGCTTTCTCCGAGTACTTCACATCCAAGTATTTCTGTGTTTTTCTGTTCTGCAAAGCACGATAAACATATGATGTTAAAGTGGCTTTGTATATATTTAAAACATTCCTATTTTTTACTTGATAAAACCCAACCAAGATAGAACTCCCATTTTTTTTTTTTTTTTTGCACCAGGGCTTTTGGATACCTAGCTACGCCACTGACCACAACACCCAGACAACTTCAAATTGCGAATTTAATAAAAGATTAATTCAAATATCTTCGTGTTAAAATCAAGACAATAACCTATTGTTAAATATATCTTAACTTAATTTACCCGTGGTAATCTAAATTAAAAGTTACCGTAACCCAGCATTTCTTAAACTGAGAGGCACGTCCCTAGGGGCGTCACAACCCTACGTGCGGCGGGGCGAGCATATAAAAAAATTTTAAATAAAATATTTAAGATAAATATCAATTTATTAAAAGGAAGCAAAACAAAATTTAGTTAAAGTGTAGTATAGAGGGAGTGGGGGCTTGGCGGTTTCAGTTACTTTTATCGACCGAAATCGGTCGCCAAGTTACTTAATTTAGCGATAGGTGTCCGGAAGACAGAATGAATTCACTATTTCCCCATGATATCTAGATAAAAATCGCTAAATCCAAAGAAAAATCGCCAAATCCAAAGCCCCCTCCCCCCTCTATACTACACTTGACCCACAAAATGCCTTCTGGCATAATAATATAATATTGCACATAAAATATACTTTTAAATGTCAGTACTGCACAAAATATTTGATAATTAATTTATCAAAGATCATTTAAAAAAAAACTTGTGTAGAGTAATTACTAGTGACTCCAACAAGCTTGTCATATAGAAAATTATTTAGCATACTTAACATTTATTTTGATATTTTGTACAGTTTATAATTAAAATCGTATCGTAGCTTTACAACAAAGTATATTGTTATTGTAAGAAGGGGGCGTAATGAAAGTTATTACTAAAAATTGGCTCATATATATTGAAATTTTGATAAACTGTTTAATATATTTGATTAACCGTAACTGATTGTTACCCATATAACGGAGTGAAACATTTACGAAATTCTAATTCTCAAAATAAATATTTATTAACGAACTCGAAGCATGCACATCAAAGTCAAAACATGATGAACGAATTAAAAGGATATATATATATATATATATATATA